>UFQX01000708.1:280512-324580 GCA_900497675.1 Arapaima gigas | reverse complement strand
AACCCCCCCCCCCCCCCTTATTTTTTGCGGGCATCCATAAGTGGCAGAAAATGCAGCGCGTTGCGTTTGCGGAGGTTTCTGCAGTTGAAAAGCACGCCTCTCACTGCCTCCGGATTGATGACGCCAATGAGGGATGGCGCGCACAATGGCGCTCTTCTCTGTGCTTTACTCGGCCGTGGCATCGTAGCAACAACTTATTAGCTCACGCCGCGGGGGCGCTGTGGGGTGCGTGTCTCCAGGGTGCAGCGTGCGAGTTCGCGGGCCCGACTGCGCCTTGCTGTCTTGCACCATGCTGAACGCGGCATTTACGGATCGATGCGACAGATGGTGATATCGATCAAGGGTCGCCGCTGGCGTGGCTTTGCGCCGCCGCTCCCTGACAACCCCCCGGACCCCCTGTCTCCTCGCCCGCCGGCGGCCTGGAACCCAGTTGAACGTTATTAGCGGTGGCACTCCTTTCCGCCGAGCCGTTCCAAATGTGTCACATCTGAAAGGACGAGGTGATTAAAGGCCAGAAAGGGAGGGGGTCCTGTTAACCTCGCTGTCGCGTGGGATGGAGGTGCGGTCATTCGTGCTGGCAGGGTCGAATGCCTGGATGCTGGGGGACAGTTTAAAAAAGAGAGAGAAAAAAAGGATCCGGGACCCTCGATTCAAATTTCAGAGAAAGATGGATGTTGGTTTACGGGGCTGCTTTGGCCGGCCAGTCAAAGCTCTGGGCTTGTTAGTGAAATATTTACAAGCTGTCTAATGAGACCCGGCCACCCCTTTGGCAACACCATGTTGGAGTCCATGCTCTTCAAAGAGAATAATTCCTTCCGTTGAAGCTGCTGGAAAGAGTGGGCCGCCGACTCCTCCCCAGCCCCTGACAGAGAGGGAAAGGACAGCCTTATTTATAATAGATGAAGTCTGGAAGGTGCTCCGGAGGTCTGGACGAGAGCAGGAACCGGAGGATGCTTGACGTAGGAGAGGCGCCCAGCCAGACGTTCCCAGGGACCCCGTCAGTGGGCCCGGAAGACGAATTCGCCGCCTCTCCGCCCCGTCTGCTCACACATGGGAACTGCATTTGAACCCACGTCTGATCAAAGCGGGAACAAATCTTTCTGATCTGGCACTCGGCGAACCGCACCTCGAACACAGTTTTAAAGGGCTGGAAGGCAAAAAAAAACAAAAAAAAAAACCCGGAGGAGCCGCAGTAATTCGGTCCCAACGCTTTTGCCTGCTGGTTATTTTTAATCCGGTCCTCGGCAAGCCCGGAGCCCCCCTGCTCCCCTCCCCTATCTGACGTCGCCGTCCCCGGCCTGCTATAAAGGGGCGGCGTTGGTGGGGCGAGAACCTTCGTGACGGATCGGCGGTAATTAAAGCGGGCCTCTAAACATCATAAAGACCACCTCCTGTAGGTGGTTAGCGCCGAGCCTTGTTATCGTCTGGCTCGAGGAAGCGGCGGCGCACTTCAAAGTGTCCCAGAGGATGAAGAGCACCAATATCTAGCGCCGCAGCACACTGCTGCAAACCGGAGCCCGAGCGAGAGAAGGGAAACGCGACTCCGGGCTGCACGTGCACTGCTTTCCCAGAAAATGGCAAAGCGGTATTTTCACAAGTAATAAGCCAGAACACCCAACGATCTTGGTGCTAAAGCGGCACCTCAACTAACACGTGGGGTGTGAATTTTAACCCCCCCCCCCCACTTTTGAACAACAGCACTGCACGTAGGACAAGGTAACATCTAACCCTACTGTGCTCGATGTCACCCTCGAAGCTCCACAGGTTTTTACCGCGTCCCAGTGCTCACCTCCTCAGTGGGGACATTACTAAAGTATTGACTCTGAAGGGAGAAGAGGGTTGTCAGACTTTTGCAGACGACAAAAAAAAAGAAACATTTCCTGCTTGCTGAAAATTGGCCCAATAGGTACATTTTTCACACCTGCAAAAACCAGGTGATGTTATTTTCCACCCAAGCAATGACTTTCATTAACCAGTTTAGTGGTGGCAAACCAGAACAGTCTGTAGACCCCACGGCCCTCGCCGGGCACGACCGCCCACCCACGTTCTAACTCAAACAATTCGTTCAGTGGTTCCCCCAGTAAAGCCAAATTAATATATTAAAGCTGCAGGTTCAAGTTCAGAAGAAAAGCAGGACCTGTTCTACTGTGGGGGATGGTACTTAATCCAAATTGCATGAGTATTGGGCTCTGTCTGTGTGCAGGCCTGCAGCTGTAACCCAAGGATGAAACTATTAAAGATCTACAAAGCAAACAGGATAAATGAGTGAGCTGGAGAGCAGTGCGCAACCTGTCTGCAAGAGCACCTCTAACCTGGTGGCATTAAACAGCACATTTATCCAGCTGCATGATGCTCATCTCATGTAGACGGTCCCAACAAGGCTTTGCAAAACACCCTTTTCCCAGCGTTACGCTTTTCAATTCCGAGAACGTGAATGAACTGTGAGAGAAAATATTGCAGAATAAAGGAATAATTTGGTGAATGGTGCACATTCCAGCTTGGGATGTCGTGCTCGAAGGTCTGCCATCCAAATATCACGCACCGCATGTCTTTGGAGGTACAAATTACAGACAGCGCAGGGCTGGATGTCCATCAGCGTGGAAGAGCTGAACAAAGGCCTCTGGGCCTGTGAGTAACCCATGGAGAAAAGCCCGCGAGGAGCATGGCAGTAGGCCAGACAGACAGGGCTGGTGTCCCACTGCCACAGCCAGGGTGGGGGGGGGGGTGGCGGCTGCAAAATAAATGACATCAGCTGGCCTTGGAACAAACACTCNGGGGGGGGGGGGGGGGGGGGTGGCGGCTGCAAAATAAATGACATCAGCTGGCCTTGGAACAAACACTCGCCAGTTGTTCCCCCCGAGGAAGGGACGGAGTGGCTCATATCGGTCCCACTCAGTGCTCGACACACACGTCACTTGCCCCGTGGAGCTCTGACTGCGGGAAGGTCAAAATCAGCGCCGTGGAGGCGGGGAGATGTCGAGCGAACAAGACCCCCGGTTCGCCAGCGAGACCAGATCACTTTGAAATGCAAAGAAAAACGTTCCCGAGACCAAAAAAGGAGAATTTCTCTAAAGTGCTGGCTTTCTGGACGTCTCGCCGCATTCGGTTCGCCAGCACGCGGATGCTGGTTCGCTGTTGACTAGTGCATTGTGGGGAAGCTGCGTCTCCTCGCAGGGACCTGCCTGCCATTTAGGTAGAGTATTCCCAGCAGTCAATGTATGATTAATTTGCCTGCTGTTCCCTCCACTGGCCACCCCTCCCTCTCCACCAGCACCATTACTGCGACACTCCCCACCCCCTCGCCGCACCCCTAAGTTGGGGGTAGGATAATTAGACCCTGGGGGACCTCGATGCCTCCTTTGCCACGCTACGGCCACCAGGCGATGCAACACTTGTGTTCCTCCTGCAACCGCAAATCTATTTGCACGTACCGCCCCCCGTGGACTTGCGGTTCCAATTATTAAAAAAAAAAAAAAAAATCTGGAAAACCCTATTTCTGTTCTAACATGAGTTAGAACGTCAGCGGAGAACCAGTCGCAGTGCCGGTCTGCATCTCGCTGGTTACGGAAGTAAGACCACAGGTCCCCCCCCGAGTCATTACGATTGTTGTCTTGGCAGGGAGGGGGACACACGTGGATGCAGACAAATTAACTTATGGAGCAGAAACTACCAAAAAGAGGAGGAGACGGCGATAAAGTCAGGTACCGCGTCTTTATAAATACATACATCTTAAACAATACGTCTTGTTTTCAGCAAGAGATGCTTTTTGCAGCATTGCCATAATGTGCGACACACTCCAAACATACGGCACGTTACAGTTTAGAGTTCCGATAATAACGTGTAATATATTCTAAACATAAGGAGTGTTGCCAGTTTATACAGGAGCCATAATGTGAATGATAGAACATACACCGCACACAACATACCACCAACGTACAGTACAGTTTTTCATGTATGATATGCACCAAATGCCCAGCATATTACCAGTTTACCGTACAGCTTTACTGCTTAACACACCCCACATACGACATATTGGCACTTTACAGGAGAGCCATAATGTGTAACATAAACCAAACACCTGGCGTATTACTAAAAAGGCGACAAATGTATCTCTAAAACAGGCGAAATATACTTAAATGTAAATATGTGTGCGAAGATGCACAATTAATAAGAAAAATAGCAAAGTAATTTGTTGTGGATTTAAGTATGTTTGTCTGCAGTGGAGCGGTTTGTGTGGGTCTCAAGGTAAAGGGCTTAGGAAGCTCAGGGTCAGGTGACTAACAATATTGACCATTAGTCCACGTTATCCGGGAGGCTAATGAGTCCGGGGGGTCTTCACACCATCCGCTCCATGTCGCGTTGGGGGGGGGGGGTCCTGGGAACGGTACTGTTTTTACAGAGACGGACGACTGATGGCTCCGGACCCCGGCGTGCCGAGGGATTCCGCAAGTCCTACGCCGAGGCGTCACCCCGATTTGCCGAATGACACGGCGTAAGGCTGAGAAACGGGGACGAGGCTGAGACGGGAAGAGTGAAGACCTGGGAGCGGAAAGCGGCGGGGGGCACACTGAGAGATCACTGGCATTAGAAAGGCTTTAATTAAAGGGGGAAATAAAAGTCTTTGTACCAAAGTACGGCACAGTGGATCTGCTGCTGTGCAACCCAAAAGATTACATACAATTTAGTTTTTTTTCTTCTTTAAACTCTGGAAGTTATGTAACAGTATAATTACACTTTACGTTTTCATCTAGATACGCACTTCTGCCGGCTTAAGCAACGTATAGTACACGTGCCGTGTAACACACACCGGGATGCAGAGTCCGTCAATGGATTTTTAAAAGATACGAACATTTGCATACATCCCATGTATCCATTTATTTTTCCTTGCATTTTGTTCCCGTTTGTATTTTTGAAATTTTTTTGTCCTCAGCCAACCCTATATACCCATCTACACACTCGTCATATATTTTCATAAATTTCTGAGGCTACAGGCATGTTTTGAGCATATCTTACGTTGCCTGTTTTCTGAAAATTCATTGAGCTGCAGAGAGAAGAAAACCTGTATTTATCCACCCAGCAGTCGGCAGTAAAGAGCACCTGAACGGAGGTGGGGTGTGGCTGCTTAATTCAACTCGCTTCCACAGTGTTTACAGCTCGTGTCCGTAGTTCCTGAGCACCGGAGATCAATAACAAGCCGAACGTGTCTATGGGCTGAATCTCCCAACAGCATCCGCGGAGCGGGACTTAACAGTTATGTGGTATTTTAGCTTTCAGTCAATTTAAATAAAGCTTAATGGGGCTGGAAGTTAATAAAAATATTAAAGTAATATTATTCTATTGCACATTTTTTGTAGCTGCATCTGATATTTTTACAGAACCTAAGCAGTGACTAAATAGAATGGGAGTCTGCATTATTAAGCATTTATTGACTGTGACTTTGTGGTTAAAGTGATTTTTGATTTATGAACACACTTCCACTGGCATTCGTGTACGCAAAATGGGGAGCCTGCGTGTGTGTGTGTGTGTGTGTGTGTGTGTGTGTGTGTGTGTGTGTGTGTGTGCGTGTGCGTGCGTGTGCGTGTGCGTGTGTGCGTGAATGTATTTGCGCCTTTGGATTTATGTTTACTGGTCACAGTCCTCTTCAGTCCTGCTGCAGAGCAAAAGGAAAGCACCCTGGTTCGAGGAGAATGTTCTAGAAGCGCCATCTGCGCGCAGGTTGCAGTAACACACACGGACAGATCGCAGGCCGAACGCGGCCATTACTGCTTTTAAGGCACACGACCATTTACTGGAGAGATAAGTGCAGCATTAGGCAGGGCCTGAAGGATGCGCCTTTTCCAGCAGAGCTCAGATGCATTTTGCTGTCCCCTCTTTTCAGGCCCAAATTAATTTATAATCCAATAATAAATAAATAATAGTACAAAACACACAGGCTGTTGCAGAAGCGGAGTAATCCGGGCCATGTGGCGGCTGTGCGCAGAAAGCCAGGCCTTCCTGAGCCTCACGTGGCCCTTCATCACAGCCCTGCGTCCAGACGCCCTGTGTGTGTGTGTGTGTGTGTGTGTGTGTGTGTGTGTGTGTGTGTGTGTTCACCAGTTTTGGCCCTCTTCCTCTCACCATCATGCTCCTCACACTCGGGGACCTGTCAGAAGCGCGTCTCAGGCCCCTGCCGCGAGCGCCTGCCTTCCCGAACCCACACCTGCCGGGTTTTAGCATTCGCTCCATGTTTTGCAGAGTGGAGCAAACAAACCCACCGAGAGGCGTTTCTTTCTTTTTTCTTTAAACGACCGTGTCCTCTGGCAAAGACAAACTCACACATCGCCCGAGGACTTGTGCAGGTTATCAACGCGCTTACACATTCACGAGTGTGCGGGTTTGTCGGCTGGAATAAAATCCCCCCAGCAAAGCCTCTCTTTTCCACACCCTGTGCTGTATGTTTCACTAAAGGCAAATGAATGCAACCGTGGACAAAACCGCTTAAGCTCATATTTGAGAGATGCCAGAATAATGTGTGAAAATAATAGCCAAAATGCGCAGGGTGGGGATGGACCACGTCTGTCCGGACCAGTCGTGAGCTGAGAAAAGCACAATGTCAGTTTTTATTTACCGCGTGCAGGCCCGTGTACAGTAGCACAGGGCTGTTTCGCCTGCTTTAAATTTAGCCCCTTTACACTATATATAATAATCATTTCTCCTATTTTAAACATTTAAAAAATAATTTTAGTTAAACGTTGTCTTTGTCACCCACAAAAAGCTGTTTTCTATTTTTATTTGCTGTTATTAAAGGTATAACTCATCAATTTCATACTGTGCCACACGTGTGCAGTTTTAAAGGCCCTTTTATGCATAATTCTGGATCAATGAACTCTTATACTGCCGTTCCGTTAAAGTTCGTTCCTCAGGAACACATCTGGAGCTCTGATCGAGATACTACCGTGCATCTTCGCGAGTCAGACGCCCCTGAAGCTTCCGTCTCCAGTGGCACTCGTGCGCGCGGACACACCTGATCCCGGCGGAGTGTGTGAAAAGTCTCTAAGGGTGACCTAGACGGCGTCGCAGCGCCTTGTTTCATCAAACGCGGCGCGTTCGTGAACAGCTTACAAGGAGACAGACTTCACGGCAGGAGGAGCGCGTCTCCAATCGCAGCCTTTCATGAATGAAGCCCATTGTGAGCCGGCGTTTCCATGGCGACCGGGCAAGCGGATGCAAAGGTGATGGAGGACGCTGTTTTTTTTCCTGGCTTTGTTTTTTTGTGTGGTCTTCAGCTCGACAAGTTCTTTTGAGTGTCCATAATTTTTTCATGTATACATGTGTATATATATAAAATTTTGGGTCCTTTTTTTTCCCAGCATATTGCGCCACGTTTATTTGTCTCGCCGGGAAATCAATGTCCGACACTCAGTTAGAGCGAGAGGATAATTTCCTTCCGATATTTCTTAATACATTTCATTATTAATGTAGATAATAGCCAACAGAAAGGAAATAATTACCTGCTTTCATATTAATATTCCTGGTTTTCCTGAGACAATCCAATATTAGCTTCAGGAAAGGAAATGCAGACTTGTTAGGAATATTACCGATATCTATAAAAATAACGGCCGGGTTTATTCTCCCACTAGCAGGCCAGGCAAGCAGGAAGTTTTTTATTTGGTCTTTTGCGTCTGAGGTCCTCACTCACCCTACAATGGGACCCGTGTTTAAAGCCCGAGGAGGAAAAGGCATCCCGGCGACAGTCGACACAACTGTACTTTAACCCCAAATCCCATAAACACTGACCCTCTTATGTGCAATTACTCCATCAGACAAAATACAGGTGAACAGCCAGACGCTGGAGAACCATTTCTGGCCTTTAATTTGATTTCCTGTTGAACTTTCCTTTACCTGGCAGCACGGAGAGCGCAGACTGCCTGAAGACAGAGGGGCCCCCTCCCCCACCGCCCGTCCGCCTGGCCCTCATTTGATTTTCTCCAGACACGGCCAAGACACAGCCGTCCTTTCTGCCGAGAGGAGGCCCGCCCGAAACCCGCAATGGCAGCCTTCCTACGTGCGACACGGCCGCGCAGAAACCACACCTGAGGACCGTAATCGCTCGCAGGTCTCGGTGTGGGTGGACTGCGAACGCTGGCCAGACACCCTCCGCAGATGGGGTGCGGCCGGAGGTTGGGCGCCTCACGTTGCACAAGTTTGCGTTTGAAATGATGACCGATTTTAATTCTTTTAATGGAGCCTTTAGGCACTTCGGTCCTCTGAGGGTCAGGATCCTATGAGGCGGTCAACCCCCTCCCCCCTTATTACAGAATGTCGCTAACCATTGTTTACCCGTCTCTTCCCTCCGAGGCGACTGTCAATGTTAGGCTTCTGCACTAACCTGTTAACTCATTTATACAACAAGGTAACTTTACTGCATGAATTCTGGATAAGTACCGCGATCAAGGGCACTATAGCAGGAGGTGGGGTTCAAACCCAGAACCTTTGACTGCAAGGCTTCAGCTCTAATCCCCCACAGCCCACGTGAGTTGTTGCCACGGTTTGCCTGCTTTAATTGATATGTTTTTATTCGTGGATGAAGAAAAACTTGACAGACCTGAAAGGAAACACAGCAATTCCCCGGAGAGAAAGAAACAGGACGAAAACCCTGTCACACCTCGCACCTCGGCGCCTCCTCCTTAACTGCCGGAACAACCGAGTGCCAAAGCGAGTGGGGAAAGAAAAGGGCAACAAATGCTGTGCAGAACATTCACAAACGGACTCCCTACTTCGCTTGTTTCACATTCAAATACCACCAGTAGGAACTGAAACCGGCCTGTCGCAAAACAGCGAATGAACCCTTTAAACTGCTGCCTTTAGGAAGGACTCAACCATCTGATCCGCGCCATAAGATAGTAAGTTATACATTAACATATCGAGGTTTATTTATGTAGGAACATCCCTCGTGTGACACCCCTCAGCCGTTACGAAATACGATTATTGATCCAAACCAAATTCATTACGAACGTCCCCAACGGGCAGCTCCGACCGAGAACGTGCACCATAGAAACGGGTGGCATATAAGGCCACCTAAAACTTTACCGGGGTTTTGCACCAGACCTCAGTAAACAGTGCTGACGTGCAAGTACCTTTCCAGCAGTGCACATATTATACATAGCAGCGTTATGTTTTTGTTTCTACACCCACTAAGTTAGCTAAACTGGAACGAATGAGTGTGTTCCCTCCAGACACACCTGCGGCAGAGCGGCCGTCACAACTGGAATCACACCAGAGGTAAATACACAAATTAATGTGCGCGGTTAGATAAAAAGCAAAAAGAAGAAGTGGAGCACAGGGGAATTTTCTTGAATGCAAGCCACAGGCCCGCTGCCTCTTTTGGGGGCTGCGCCTGGTACCCCGATGAGTCAGAAGTGTCATTTTCGCTGCGATGGTTGCGGTCCCGTGTGGGCCAGGGAGCGTCTCCCTCGCCATTTTCTTTAAAGTGAGGTCGCAAGAACGCGAAGGACCGGCGCAAAAGGGTCGGATCCGAGTCCCGGCAAGCCGGCGTTCGGCTCATCTCCGTTCGCTCGCTCGTGCGGTGTTGTTTGTTGCAGTGGAATCGCTGCCTGTTAGCTGGCTTTACGGTGACCGTCTGCTGTAAATGAAAATGAAGCGGAGTCGAGGAACTCGAAGACCAACGTGTTTTTCTCCCCGCTGCGCAGCAGTTCCTCAGCGTCCAAACTCTTTCGCTGTAACATCTCGTGAAAATGAACACCTATTTGCCAGAATCTGAGCCCGGACACTTCTGCCCTGACAAATTTTGATCGGAAGCCTATCCATTATAAACAAATCAAAACGAAAATAAAAATAAAAATGAATGTAATAATCTGCAAATAAATGCCATACAGTACTGGGCAGTGCACCGGAATAAAATAATACCGTACGCATTGTAATAAACTATCATATACTGTTACCCACTTATCCAGATTTATTTCCGTACCCGAAAACTTGGGCATCCAAAGTTTGGCATTTTCAGGGACCAACTAGATTCGGACGCCGAGGGACCGTATTACTGTATTACCCTTAACCGACATATTTACCCTAAACTTGTATAAGGCCAAGTTGTACAAATGGGATAAAGTTGTGCACATGTTACATAGACCCAGCTGTACAAACGTATAAATCACGGTAACTATCTTAGTATTGAAATGTCAGTTGCCCGGGACTAAGGTTTCATTTACTTAATGTTTAATGTCAACAATAATATTCTCAACGGAGGTTGGAGACACACTGGACGCGATGAAGCCGAGGACAGACGAGTGAATGATTTATTGGAGGACGGGAGTTCACATCAGCACCTGGAGGAGTGTGGAAGATGCTGTGGACAAAAGTTCCCCGGTTTTGTTTTATTTTTCGCGCACACAATAAGGGCAACTTCATTAGTCACCAAACCACCCGCAAAAGCGCGGCGAGAACATGCGAACGCCATAGCCCGACTAGAACTCACACCCACGTCCAAACCTGCAGCACCACCGGCCACGGCGTTTTATTTACCCCCACCAGAGGACCCGCATTTACATATATGCAAATGAAAGCAGAACATCTCTCGACCGCAGACAAACAGCACGGAGGATTTATAAAACCCTGCTTGTTTTTTTGTCTCCGCGAGGCCGCCCCGTGCCCCGCTCGGCCCTGGTCGCTCCCGCGTCACCGCTGGGCCCCTTTGCGCTAATCCTCCTGCCGAAACATCCCCCCGAATTCACACAAAAGAGTAAACATCTGCGAGCTGCACGAGGCGCCTCCGACGTGAGAGTCACGCGGGGACACGTGCGATTTAAAAGTGCGCTCCGTGCCTTTTGTTTTCACATTAACACATCTTCCCATCACCAACACATTAAAACGACATCAAATAATATTATTGCCGCCATTAAAAAGTGCAGCTCTAAATCGGCAACCGAACGGAAACGCCGCCGTCTAGGTAACTAATTGCGCCTTTATTTGTAAAACCGTGTAATTTCAGCTACGTTTAATTACAGTTTATTCTTTGATTCTTTTTTTCTTCCTGCTGTTAACCTAATTTGGGGGGGGGGGGGGGCCCCGCAAAAACCATTTAGAANGAATATTAGATAAAACTGAATATTGCTGCAATGCATTTATAGTGTTTTCTTTTGGGGGGGGGGGGGGGGGTCTCGCAAAGATCATTTAGAAAAAAAAAAACAGAAAACGCTCGCAAATGAGGCCTACGCCGACAAGGCGGCTGATAAAGTGTTTGCTGTTTACGCACATTAAAGCCATCTGTGGAAGCGGCGGTCTTGCTTAACCTACAGCCGCAATCACAGCACACAGCACACAGTAAGATCTGTTTCTCCAGCTCCTATAATCAATGCATGTTGCCTGAAAACAAAAGCAATGATGTAATGTGCAAATACGCTCTCAATCATGTTTTTTGGCCCGATGGTTTCTCAGAATTGTTGACACGAAGAAAGGGCCACGCCAACATATCCCCAGCTGTGGTTTCGTGAGAACGCCTCCCAGCGAGCTCACAGAGCATTCTGGGTATTTGCTCGAACTCTTCCGCTGGAATATTTCCGAAGTTCTACGGAGGTCTGCTCCGAGCGTGTCGTCCCGGGCCGGGACTGTGAAAGCAGTGACGCCCCCCACCCACCCACGATCCCTGCTGGTTTGTCCCGTGCATGTCGTATAAGGAGCTGCGCCGAGTTATGCGAGCGCTGCGGCCGGATGTGCGCACACCCGCAGAGGGAAACCATTTGCTTGACAGAGTCCGTGAGGACTGGGATGTGGACCCGGAGCGCTGAGCTGAAGGCATCTGGAGGCCTGCTGACGGGGGAGCTGTCGCCGTGGATCAGAGCAGCGCGCCGCCGGGCCGCTCTGCGAAACCTCAGGGGGCGGGGTAGCTTCTCGGGCCACGGTGCAGGAATCTCGGAGGGATCGGTAGGAAAGCCATGCACATATATATCTCCTAATCCACACTTACACAACTGGGTTATGTATATATAGGACAAATGTCATTTTTAACCGCTTGGTATTTAAGGCAGTATTTTTTTTTCCCTGTCTTACCCTGCATCACCTTACATTTGTAATCCATTAAAGCCCATCATAATAATAGGGTTAAAAGAAAACAAAGCTGGGAGCATGATCTAAAAGGAAAAAAAAAAACTCCCATGGAAATTATGGAAATCTGTTGATTTATGATTCACAAGGGCCTGAGGGGCAGGTCTGACTGGAGTCAGAGGCTGCTAGCGGTCCAGCAAAGCCTGCTGGGACCTGCCCAGCCTTTCTGCGGAGTCTCCTCCCCTGCGCAGATGCCAGAGATCGGGCCCAAGACTCCAGACCGCGTCCGGCTGCACAGCAGGAATGTAAACACTCCCCGTCCTCCCGTCGGTGATAACCGTGTTATGTCTGCCCGTCCGGGCTTGCTTTCATAACCCGAGCTGTTGCTAATACGTGGCGGGGAAAAAAAAAGGGGAAACATCTCAGAGAATTTGCGGCCTAAGAAACGCGTGTCGCTTTGGGTTCTTATACACACCATCACTTGATCATTTTGCCGCCCGCCGTCAGCTCCTTCCAGCACCGAGCACTGGGTAGAGCGGCGCTTCTGCGCAAAAAGCCGCAGCTCAGGTTCAGCAGTCGTCCCATAACGCAACCTGGGCTGCATGCATGATGCATCAAAGTTGAATTTCTTTTCCTCTGAATAACTGCGTTTAAAAAAAAAAAAACATTTTTGCAAAAGAAAAAAAACACAGTGGATCAAACTTTTACTACTGAGGTTCAGTCAGTAAACGCTTAATAATACAGAAGTCTCTCTGGTTAGATTCTGTAAATATCTTGGACACAGACAAATTAAAATAAAGTATTAACATGTTGAATAGTTGACTTAATTAGAAGTATGTTAAAATTCAGAGAAAAAATGAAGGCTTTGAAGGGTCTGGGAATAAAAAAGCAATTGATATCATAAACTTGTCCAGACAAGAGTCCCACTGTCTGTTTTTTTGGTGCGCTTTACTGACACCTACTGGCTGGCAGCGCAAACGCAGGTTGCTTGTGCAACAAGAAGAGATTTTAGACGACAGATCAGTGAATAAAATCTTTTTTAAACAACTGGGAAAACGCTCATATACCTTGTAACGTACAGAGCCAGAACCACCCTGGACCTTGTTAATACCTTATGCTTGTGTTTCAGAGTCGGCGCAAAAGCGGACGGACGATGTCCGGCACGTGAACGAAATTTTTTTGCACGCGGTCTTTAGTAGCTGACTCCAGACAGGAGAACAGGTTTTCACCCGAGCTGTACATTGCTTCGGGGATGAGCATCTGCTAAATGAATAAATGTAAATGTGAATGTACTGTTTGGATGTTGAAAAGGACCAGGCTGCAGAAAGCTGGAGAATGACGCCTCTCTCACACATCGCCTCCAGTCCGCCGACATGGCGGGGACAGAGGACACAGCCCCACGGCTCTGGCGCTCCGCTCTGCTCCCCACAGCGCTTCCTCGGCACGGTGGACAGCCGGGCCTGGTCATCTGTTCCTGGCCGTGTGTGTCCAGGCGGATGAGTCACAGCCCCAGGTCCGGGCTGCACTTGTGTGGGATTGTCTGAGTCAGCCATGGGGGGAGGGGGGGGGGGTGGCAGGGGCCTCGAGCGGCGGCAGTGCTTCGCCCCCGAGCACACCCACCCATCTCGCGCTGAATGCATCACATCACGCCTAGAGCCACCGGCTCCACACGATGTTCTCTCCATGCAGGAAACTGCTCTCCAGTCCCTCTGCAAAACCTGCACTTTCTTGCATTTTTTAGAGCTTTTGCACGGCGCTGTGAATGTGCCCCATTGTGGGAGGACACACCACACGCCGGCGCATCTTTTTTAACTCAAACACCAATCTGGGGTCCTTTTTTGGCAGCAAAGGATTTCTGCGAGGAGCATCTTTACATCGTGTTGTGACTCCCGCCTCTTTTACGCTCCACTTGGAGATAGACGATAAGGTCCGGATCCGTGCCGTTTATAGACGCTTCGGTTCCAACGCACGAGGTGGGAGCACATCTAGATGAGACGCGCAAATATGAATGAACTCCATGAGCGAAGGTGGCATTTCTCACAAACGATGCGACCGGTGGGTTGAAAGGTGCAGATGCCGTCTGGCAAACAGATTCATCTCATCGCGCCCTTTTGTCACGCCCTGCAGGTTCGGCGCTGGGCGGCCGCCTTCGCGAGGCTCTGCATTAGCGATGTCCCGGCTAAAATTGGTCTCCGCTACAAAGAACGAGCAAAAGAAAGGAAAACAAGCAGTGTGTCAAGGAGTGCGATCACACTTGGCCAAGGCCCACCCTGGCTGTCGTCACAGCAGCAGAGCGAGCTCTCGGGGACCCCGCTGGGCCAGGGTCTGACGTCAGCGGGGTGGGTAGCAACCCGGTGCCAGGTTTGCCTGCCGAGGGAACGGATCTGGTTCTCTCTCTCTCTCTCTTTCGGCCTTGTTCGTGCCGCACGGAGAAGGTGGATAATGCCGTCTAGTGGGAGTGGGATTGTTGCGCACTTTCCTGCAATGGCGCCGTGAGTGTGGCGGTCCTCGAGGTCACCGCTGTCCACTTTTCAGCGGCCCGCAGCTTGGTAATGACCAGGGGAGCAAACGCGTGGAGACGAAACGCGAAAACGTTCAGCACCAGGAAGGCGATGATGGTGCTTGAAACTCCACGAAGACCTCGGTGGGTCTGCAAGCTGGGAGTGGTCTCAGCATTGCTCAGAGCCCCACGCCAGAGGCATTCCAGGCCGACCGGCTCATAGGTGACATAAACCATGCGATCAGCCTGCATTAATTCCATCCATTTGAGCTTCAAGTTAGCTGGCACACGCTGTGCACCGCTGCTGACATCACAGGGCTGGGTTCCTTTTCGCTGCCACGGACAAAGACATCACCGAAGAAAACTCCTGCCCCGAGACGCGCGTGTGTTTTACCGCACCGAGCACTAGGGATAAACTGTGGGATGGATCGTTCTTCTGCCCAGCATTTGGAAACATTTAATCCTGGTCTCCTAGAAACTTACGCCGGAGTTTAGGCTCAGAGGTCATCTCCAACATCTTGTTACCATAACTCAGCGGTGAACGCGTGTGTAACGTATCAATTCCTCGCGTTCAATTCCCTTCGAAATAAATGTGTTTAAAAAACATTGTTGCAAGAGGAAAAAAGTGCCAGGATCCTAAGAAGCCACTGTGTCTACGTGCATTTATTTAATATCCCAATAGTCTTTGAGTTTTAGAAAGTGAACAAATGTCCTGTATTAAGTGTTTGGAAGGTGCCCAGGAGGTCAAAGAAATAATTTATAGCATCTGGGTTTTAAGCAGTTCCTACAAGAGACAGAGCTTTTATATTAGTTTAGAAAAACTATTATTTATTTTTATCCCCCCACAGACACCAAGTGGTTTTTTTTAAATAAATGACTGAATTTTTGCAACTATGAGGGAAGCAAAAGTAAACATTTATAAGAAGTCTATAAACAGGGTGTGAATTAGCTATACTTAAGCACAATGGACAGTAAACAGTCCTATTAATACATCAACTGATTCCTTAATTCCTTTATAAATTATTAGCTAATTACAGCCGACAACTGCAAGGAAAGCATTTCCTGTGTGTGTGTGTGTGTGTGTGTGTGACTGTGAGTGTGTGTGTGTGAGTGTGTGAGTGTATGAGTGTGTGAGTGCGTGAGTGTGTGAGTATGAGTGTGAGTGTGTGTGTGTGTGTGAGTGTATGTGTGTGTGAGAGTGTGTGTGTGAGTGTGTGTGTGTGAGCGAGTGAGTATGAGTGTGAGTGAGTGTGTGTGTGAGTGTGTGTGAGAGTGTATGAGTGTGTGTGAGTGTGAGTGTGTATGAGTGTATGAGTGTGTGTGTGAGAGTGTGTGTGTGAGAGTGTGTGTGTGAGCGAGTGAGTATGAGTGTGAGTGAGTGTGTGTGTGAGTGTGTGTGAGAGTGTATGAGTGTGTGTGTGTATGAGTGTGTGTGAGAGTGTGTGTGTGTGAGCGAGTGAGTATGAGTGAGTGTGTGTGTGAGTGTGTGTCTGTAAACTTTAATGTAAATTGTTCTGTTTCAAACTCTTTGGCCTGCGTCACATTCTCACAAACCAGCTGTTAATGGGTTCAGGAAGGTAAGAGCACAGCAGGTTTTATTAAAATCCCAAAATGTGCTCTGACAATTTGGGGAAGAGGGTAATGCAAATAGAATCCCGAGGTAAGGGTTCGATTATGAGACGTCTCACGTGTTGATTTTGAGCTTCGAAACTATGTGACAAAACAGACTATATAAGGAGACTACATCCCACATGCCCTGGCAGGGTTGGTGTTAGGGAGGGGATTCGGTAGCTGTGAGGGGCAGAGGTAGCCTGTTCCTCCACATCTAAGCACAAATCAAGAACCCGCAGCCTTTTCGTCTTGGACCGCCAAGCGGCCGCAGGTGGAGGAGCACGGCGCTGCTGCCGGGGTGGATGAGCGATAGGGCCCTGTAGGTATCCCGGTTCAGATCCTTTGACCGCCTTGTAACCAGAGCGTTGAACTTGATCCGGGCAGTTATAGGACACCGGCGAAGAGCGACGACGCCAGGAGATGCAACGCTCCGACGGAGCACGCGCGAGTCGCGGAAGCATTCCGGATCAAACCGGCTTTCGACTTCCAGTTCGACAACTGCATCTACGTCAGTCCCGCCTGACCACGCAGGCGATAGCTGCCATTTTAAAGAAATGCATCGAGGGAAGTAAAGTGCACGCTGCTGCGGGTTTTTTGCACTTTTTCTTTTGCGATCGCCAAAGGTAGATGACCATTTTACGCTCTTACACGCTCAGAGTTCCTAGTTATTTGCAGCCTGCCTTGGCGGACTTTGCATGTGTGGTTTATGCGCTCGGTTCATTTGACTTTCTTTTTATGACTCATAAGCGGCTGAGCGCCAGCAGTTTGCAGAATTATCGTCTCCATTGTGTTTCGCCGTTGTCAGGCTCACTTCCTGCGCGTCAGCGTCGCCGGCAGTGACTCACTGTGAAGTTCTTTCCGCGGCTCAGCACCGCTGTGTAACACAACACCTGTTTAACACGGCAGTCACCTGTCGGAGATACGCATCGAGGAAGTTACTTCTCAAAGTTCCGTTGTGCGTGTCATTATTATTATTATTTTACTTTTTCACGCCCGCAGCAGCTTACTTGGACTGTGGCTTTACACTTCGCAGCCCTGCCGTGTTTCTGTAAACCCACCGTGGGGTTTTAATCAGCAAGCGGCTCATTTCCAAGTCCAGGAAACCTGCAGCCCATCAGTGGCAGATGAACTACATCACCTGCCTGCAATTATGTTTAATACGAGATGCTCTGCATTTGCTCAACTTCTCCTAGGAGCATGAAAACTACACCGCAAGGCCTTAGTAATTAAACATGTGACATATTTTGTGCTTGGGATTTATCACGGAAGGCTTTAAATATTTTGTGGCCCGGTGACACGTTAGAAAATGAGATCACGGTGGTGCTGCTATGGCGAACCCAGCTGCGTGCAATGATTCAGCCGTTTGCACGGCGGTGCAACTTTTACTCCGTCCGTTCAGGGGAAGCACCTTGCTCGAGGGTACCACAGCGACCGCAGGATTCAAACGTGGGCCCTCAGCTCCAGAGACAGCCGCTCTAACCACTTCACCACCTGGCCGCCCAGAAAACCTGCCCAAAAATCAAACAAATTTTTTTTTTTTCTTTTGGATACATATGATGTGCTTCGGGGGGGTGAAACACCCAGCTAGGAGAGCTTGAACAGCAGACAGTCCGTAAAACCGTTTACTTTGATTAAAGTATAACAGCTCTAGCAGAAATAAACTTTATTCAGCGAGATTTACAACCGCAGAAGGAAACTTCCAGATCTGTATTCCTAAGGAATCTGTGTCAGTTCCAGCTCTGAGCTTCAGGGGGTTCTTGAGCTCAAGCTGTGGTGCCCAGATCCGCTCCTACCGGCCCCCCCACCTTGCTCACCCCCGGCACCCTCCCCAGCCACCCCCGAGGCTGTGGCAAATGAGCAGCGGCACAGCTGGGGGGAAGCGGTTAATTATCCCCCTTCGTTCCAAGTATTGTTTTGGCCCGCACTGCTATTCGAGGGGGTTTCGGCTGTTTCGAAACGCGCCTTTTGTGTAACCGGTGCCCCGGTGGAGGAGATGTGCGCAAACAGCATTCTCTGTACTCACAACCCCAAAGCGAACGACCGCAGACATGACTCACCCCCCCCCTCCCCCTTTTGCTCTGCTAAGTGATTGTTATGTAGGCATATACATTCGGGAGGTGGGAGGCATGTTTGGAGTGTCAGTGGGAGGGGGGGTGGAAAGGGGTGGAGGACGCTTGACCAGACATTATTTAAATATGTCTTCAGGATAAATCTCAGTGATGGAATTAAATATTTGGACTATTAGGTCAAAGGATGACATATTATGATCAAGTTATCCAGTAGAGGAATGCAGCTGGATGAAAAGTACTGAGGGCCAATATTCATACGCAATATTAATCACACGTTGCAGTCCTAACATCATATTTTATGCATGCTGTGTACGGCAGACGCCCTCATATCCAAAGTGGATCCTGCCATCGTGTTTGCGGCAAAAAAAAGGGAAAACGACTTATGAGAGATCATATATGAAGAGCAAGAAAGGTATAACCTCACACGACCTGGTCGTTGTGGGCTCTGTATCTAGGGGCGGGTATCCTCCCGTCGCCCTCCCGCCCGCACCCCACTGCGGTGGGTGAATACTCAAGTGTTCACTGTGGTACCTCCCATCGAAACTGTTAAATCACCACCCAGACGGTGAGTAACTGACTGAAGACGCGACTCGGTCAATTTTATTGCCCAACGGAGCCGCACCTTGGCGACGCATCATGTGTCAGGAGGCTGTTTCCTGCATGGGTCACCTGTGGTTCTGAAACTAAAGACCCTTACAGGGTGTTGCTCATGCCCCCCCCCCCCCCCCCCCCCCCCCCCCCCCCCCCCCCCCCCCCCCCCCCCCCCCCCCCCCCNGCCCCCCCCCCCCCCCCCCCGCTTGAATAAAAGACCACCAAAGAACCCTAGTGATGTTTTGAAGTCTAGACTCACTGCAACAAATGAGTAGGCCTGTTTCAGTTTGAGAAGCACGTCCAATTCCGGAATGTTCCCCCATATCTGTGCCGAGAGGTCTTGAGGAAACTATAACTGGTGCAACTTCAGCCTGCAGTGGAAACTGAGCTTAATTTATTACTTATTCTACTACAAAGTGATCACCCGCCAGCTGTTCGTGTTGTCACCACTGTCACATGTCCAGCTGTGGCCCAGTCCCAGCCACGTGGCCCCAGCGGTCACACCAAACAGCCCTGGGGCAACAGTGACTTTTCACAACAACAAGGTATAAAACGCCACAGTTCTCTCAATTTGTCATTAGATTTTATTGTTTTTGTTGCTATTCAATTTCTGCAGTTGTGCCACTTCATTCTAAGATTAATACTGTTTCTATCCATCCATCCATCCATTTCTGTTTTTTACGGCCTTTGTTTCCTGCTACCTTTACAGGTACGTTCTAGTCTCTCAGGATACGTCATGGATGCCGTTTCCATGAACACACATTCAAATCCAGTCTTCTCCAAGTAAAGCTGTTCGCCGAGACCTTCGGCGGGAAAACACGCTATTAAAAATTAACTGAACGCAATTCTTTGTCATACGTATTGCTAAATCCACGTATGTGATTTACTATGGTAAAAGTGACACGTCGCAACATTTATGTGTTCATTATGACCAAAAAACACAGCGATATGTTGAGAGCAGAAACTGGCTTTATATGCAAACGTCATAAGGTAGAAAACACGGGGATGGTTTGCCGGGCGCTTAGTGTGGCTGAAGGGACAGTGGCCAAAGCGAGCAGCCATAGGAATGAACGTTTATGCAAAGCTTTGTGTTTTCAGATTCTCACTTTAGCACGTCGAGCTCATGAATGGTTTTCCGCAGGTGGGCTTTGGGTCGCAGGCCAGTGAGCGAAGCCCACGGTGTGACGCCTGTCACCATGTGCTCCTTCAGATGGCGGTGCATTTCAGAATCTCCTCGTGTCGCAGGTTCGGGATGGTTTTTTTGGACACCGACTGGGGGAAACACCCTTTGCAACCCTGTCAGCTGCTCTGCTGCCCCTAATGTCACAAAATCCCCCGAATGGAACGGCGGGTAGCAGGGAGGGATCAACCGGCATGAAAATGAATGGAAATCTGGCACCTAAATGGTGTCCGACACACAAGGGCCAGCAGGTAGAGCAGTGGGTGGGACTGTTGTGATGCAACGACAGGACACAGGTTTGAATCCCTGCCCCAGCTGCTGTAGCCTGTCGAGGTTCTTACCCTGAATTGCACCTGTAAAATTTACTCAGATTCATAAGAGGGAAAATAATTTTAAGCTGCGCAAACTAAACATTTGAAATTATCTTGCCGGCCGAGAAGTGGTAACTAGTATAGGAAGTGGGGGTTATTGAAAATGACCTGTTTTAATGTGTTCGTTCAAAGCTTCCGGTCAGAGCCGGACGTCCAAAAGAATTATTGCTCTCTGTCGTGGTTTTTTCTTTTTTTTTTGCTTGCTTAGAACCGTGCGATGGGACAAAGTTAAACAGAAATAATGAACAACAGAACCGGCAGCACCGTCGTACTGTAAGTGTCATTTACCTGATCTCCCGTCGGAAACGTTAACCATTCTAAACTTTGTCTAGTTTCTCCATTCGGGCCTCATTTACCGCTCCTACATCGAGGACACGCCTGTCCCTCGAGGGTGGAACGACGCTGAATTTGTGTTTTAAAATAAATACTTTCTTAGAAAGCCGCGGTGAGTCACAGGGCAGACACGGCGCTTTTCGGCGAAAGACGAGGGCTCACCTTACCGGGCTGTTCCTGGAATATCTGCAGCCTGACTCATCTGCTCAGCAGTGCGTCCGGGCCACCATCCTGTGTCGCTGGGCTCCACATATTTTATAGTTAAGGACGTGAACCCGAACCGGCTGCTCGGCTGACGGATGGCCTTCTACGCTCAGTTTTCGGGGAGACCTTGCCGGTCTTTGAGGATGAACCGGTACGGGGCATCGGGTGGTGAAGTGGTTAAAGCCCCTGTTTTGCGACAAAGGAACCACGTTTGAATCCCTGTTCCTACTGTACTCTAGTTACCGATATAAGTTTTGATTTTTATTTCCCGACACCCAGCCTTTCGTCTTGTCTCCTCTAGGGGACGCCGGTCTTTTTAAAGTGTGCTGCCTGTTTATACAGCAGGGTAATTTTGACTGTGTTAATGCAGGGTAGGTGCACCAGTCAGGGGCACTACAGCAGGAGGTGGGATTTAAACCCGGCTTCTTTAAAGCAGCCCTTGATCAAGGCACTTACCCTGCACTGGTTTTTATGTGAATTTGCAAAATATTGTTAGAAGCATTAAATCTGAATGAATAAAAACACCTTTTGTTCATTCTGAATAACAGCATTCAATCACTTTGCAGACACGTTTGTCTGCGTTCAGCGTCACCAGTACTTGCAGCGGCATCTTTTGCTGCTTGGACAGCCGGGACTAGATTTTTCTTGCCTGCCAGCACTTCCCATAATCCCCTGGTGCTCTCGTCGGCCCTCTGTTGACCAGGTTCTCTGGCTGGGCCGCGCTTCCAGCAAAACACATTACTCAGGGTGCACTAAGTTACGGTGCAAGTGGGCTCAGTAACATGTCCCGGGATCTTTTATGCGCTGCTGAAGCACAAAATCTAACACCTAACATTCTGATGATACTGATAGATCCGCACAGCGACACGATAAAAAGGAGGAGTTCGTTCCACCCCAAGCAGTGAACCTAACTGCTAGTTCAGCTATGATTGTGGGGTCCGAGGGCCAATTTTGAGTGGAAGAGGACGCGGCGCCGGCCAGCACCCGGACACTTGCATTCACACGCTTAACCAACACTTCCCCCCAAAGCGACTCGAAGCCAGCGCTTCCCTTGCTCACACTCACAGAAATATCAAACGCGCAGTTTTGAGTCACTGCCGGACCCGAACGTCTCGTCTCCGGATTGCCGGAGGACAGCGAAGCACCGGGAGGACACCCACGCAAACACAGGGGAAGGGGGGCCGGATTCAAACCCTCGGGCCCGAGGTGGTGACCGCAACCCGCCTTTGAACAAACACTCGCCGTGCGCGTCGTTCAGAAGGACCGGCACGGCTTACTTATTTTCGCCTGACTCGGACACGGGCGTAAACGCGTGTGTATACATTAGGCGTCGTGCAGAGGAAATGTGTGTTAAAATTGAGCGGTAAACTGTAGGACGGGCGCTGTCAGCAGGCCGTGAGCCCGGTCCCCCACGGAGATATTCTTCACACCTTCGCACCTGCACTTTCCACCTTTCCTTATGAATGGATCCCGGGTGGCTGGCCTCTCTCCACAAAGACCCACACATCGAGGACCCCTGCTGCCTCTCTCCTGACCCCTGCCAGCTCCCAGCATGCCCTCACATTACATTCGCACAGATTTATGCTACGAGACGGGCTCACGACAGAGACGCGCAGCTCGATGGGCCAGCAGCGCTGCGCCGTCCAGCAGACAGCATTTCAAAAGCCTTCCTCACACGTTCCTGCAAACACGCTGGAGCTCTCGAAGTAGAACTATTATTTATTATTATTATTTGAACTATTTCCTTGTCCAGCTGACTAAAACAAGGAAGCTGGCGACGCGACACATCACGCGGCATCACCACGTTCCTGTTCTGTTGAGCGGACCGGCGCTCAGATTCGTCCAGTGCTTCACCTTGCAGTCAAAGGACACGGGTTTGAACCCCTGCTCTTACTACAGTACAGATCCCTTCGCCGAAGGGACTTACCCTGCACTGATACGGTAAAAAAACACCCAGCCAAGTCAGTGGGTAAATCAAACCTAACACTTTGGGCATTTCCTCATAACAATTGTCAACATTTGGAAAATCTTCAAAGAATATTTTAAATTGATTTTTGGGCATTTTTTATTCATAAAGTAGGCTGTTTTATGCTGTATAGTCACTATTATTTTGGATATAACTAATATATTTTACATTATATTGCGCACATTCAGTTCTCAAGTTCCATTTCAGTGATAAACTGTGTCAATGGCCTCATAGTGCTGCTGAATCCATCGAGTTCCATTTCTCCGGAGCGCTGAGCGAGGTATTACTGCATTCTGCTACTACTACGATAAAAATAGTGCTATGAATAACAGTGTTATTCTTTGTTCCCGATTCTGTGCCCAGTGACAGTGCCTGAGGTGCGGGCCACCTGGGCGGGCTGCTGACTGGCGCACAGCACCCGCAGGTCGGCGAAGCCGCTTTCTGCAGACGGCAGACGCCCTAACCAGTCGGCCCGTCCTCCTTTAGCAAACCGGCACCAAGTCACCCGTCTTCCTGGGACTTCTGCTCCCAGTCAGCAAAGACTAAACTGTACTTACCCAGAACTAGTCTTAATCTGAAACAATTTCACACGTAACCTGGTCTCTCTTGTATCATCACTGTTCTTCAGAACTGCTGCCATTTTCAGAATTACATTAAAACCTTTTGTTAAGTATTTATACTACTGCTAGTAACAACAACAACAACAATAATAATAACAAATTTAAACAAATGTTTGAATAGGAGCTGTACCACTTTTAGGAGTGAAGGGATATCGAGAATGTTGTGTGTTTACATCTCGGTGGCAGACGTGCTGTTGCGATGTGAGTTTATATATTTAACCCGAACCGATTCAGTTATATAACTGGTGCTCACATCAGTCGCTTAGGGGAACCGAGCATGTGCAGAGCGGCGGAAAAATGTGAGGTGTACGTGAATGCAAAGGGTGGAGCCGAAGAAAGGTTCGCTTCGCCACATGTGGGCCGGCGGTGGGCGGGCAGGCGCGGGGAAACAGGAAGGTAAACTGGATGAAAAGTGGGGTGAAAAATGAAGCTCAGGGTTCAGTTTTGCCCTCGGGGGGAAGAACATATTTTAGCTGAAGCTCCAACAAAAGTTTGACACTGAGCTGCTTTCATATGCGCGCCTTCATTTTTTCTCCCCGCGACTTCAAAGTGCTATTTATGCAGAAACTGGTTGAATTTTCCTGTCCTCCTCGCCTCCCCAGAGGCACTGTTTTTTTGGAACACGCCTTTTTTGTTACAAGAGGGAAGGGAAAAAAAAAACTGTATCTCCCTCCCCAACCCCCCATCTTTCTAGTTCTCCTTCTTCTTTCTGTGTCTGCAGCTGCGATCCTCCGAGTTTTAATCCCGCCCCCTCCCTTGTGTGTTGGAACGGCGTCCAACAATTTAACCGCAGCTCTGAAACAATCGAACATCTGTTTGGAGACGAGCGCGACGGGGCCTTCCTGTTGGGAACACCACCAGCCGCCCGCTTAACCCCTTGCTGGCGGCCTTGGCCTGCAGGGCCTCGTGGGGAGGCCTGCTGGGGGGAGGGGCAGCACCGCACGTGTGTATGTGGGGGTACGGGTGGACCTCCGCAGACGGGACGGCGGTAACCGCAAACAGACGGCGGGTCTAGACGCCAGACCCAAATGCTGCTGGGTTCTCGCTCGCCGGCGTGGACACCAATGAGAGCGCGCCTTCGCGTTTTTCAGTACAGATAGGTTAGCCACTGAAATGCACCTAAATATACAGTACATCAGCAGGTATTTCTTTTGTTTCTTTTTACTCCCTCGCTGGCTGGTTATACAGCTCCATATGCGCCCAGAGCGGAAAACTATAGGTTCCGGCAAACTGGTTTTTTTTTTTTTTCTGCTTGTTTTCCTTGCCTCGCTTTGCCTTTTTTCAGAAGTTTCCAGCGCTGTAAGTCAGACGGCCCACGTCGATATTAAAATTCAAGCAACAAAGGTGATCGTCCAAGATCGGTGCAAAACTACACACTGTGCACAAAGAGAATTTGAATAGTGTTCCGGGCAGTGTGTATGTAAAGCGCCCTGTGCTTCCGGAACACACTCTGGACCACCGCACCCCTGCCCCTGGGGGGCAATAGTGAGTAACTGAGGGCGCGTTAGGATGGCACTCAAAAGTTTTTCCGACGTTTGCTGTGAAATCCGCTCCCTCGACCGGAGCGCTAGACGTCGGCCCGCGACCCGGCCCACGGAGGTGTCGGGCTGCACCTCGGCACCGCGGGCGTCTCTCACACACACACGGAAGTTCAAGTTCACAGCTGCAGATGAAAGGAGAAGGTCGGGCGGGACCAGACGGGCTGGTACGCGCCCACGACGACGACCTGCGGCACAGCGGCCCGGCCCACCTCTTCGGAGGTCGAGACGGCGAGTTTCGCCCAGTGAGGATTCAGCCAAACAAATCTGTGCAGAATGTTCTGGGTGCAGAAGAAGGTGAAGCCGACCTGTCATTGCCCCTGTGAGCAAAGACTGCACTCGGGCTAAATTACAGCCCAGAGTCTTCATTCCGCGGCGAAAATGTCGGCCGTGGCGCAAAACACACACACACACACACACACACACACACACGCGCGCACACACACACACACACACACGCACACAAACACACAAACACTCCACATCACAGCCATGTTCTGTTTGGCATTAGAACCTTTGTTAAGAAAAGGTATTTAAAGAAACAAAAATACAGAAAACACTTTTCTGTCATATTTGTACAGTTTATAAGGATTGTCTCAGTTCTGTGAGCTTCTTGAAACCATATTCTTGTTGCAGTGTGATTTGCAGATTGAGAAGTACCGGGTGTGTTTTACTTTAAAATATTTCTTTAGTTAAACATTTTAAAAAATCATTTCTGTCTATCTATCTATCTATCTATCTGATCTGTATCTGTCTGAGGTGATGGATGGGAGCTGCGGAAACTGTGCGGAACGCGTTCTCACTTTTCCATAATATACCAAGATGGTGGCAGATTTTGGCGGGCAGCTGAAATGAAGCAGAAAGACACACACAAAAAAAAAAAAAAAAACGATCGAGTCACAACAACTGGGAGCAAACGCTCCGTTCATTTAGTCTAGACCGGAGGATGTTGTAATGTAAACTGTTTGAAGAGCAGATAAGCTCACATCCCGGAATGAGAAATAATCTTTTTTTAAACTTCTGCCCCTGGAATGACAACATGCTGGGATGTTTGGATGTTAACATGGTGGCTGCGGATCTTGAGCGAGGCATTTGCACACAGCCCGCATTTTCCCCCCTTCTCTTTCGCCTCAACAGCATCTCCTCGCTCATTTACTAAAGTACATTAATACAGTGCAATACGGTTTTATTGTATTGTGTTTTATTCCGAAGACGGACAGGCCAGTGACCGCACGTGTTTGTAGGACGAAAGAAAGAATAAATACACCCATAAATAAATGAAATGCAATACTATTATCTATTCGTTGAACTCGTCGTTTTACTGATTCTACCGCATGTTTTCTCCTCTAACCCACACGGTTCAGCCTCCAAGGGCAGGTTCCTCTGCTGCTTTTTCAGAGTTACTCGTTCTAACTAGCAGAAGCTTCTGTACAAACTACACGCTTCGCTGCCGTTTGTAACTTTCATTCATTTGTGCAGGTTTAATGTTGCAGAACAGAAGAACTTTGTTTTGTATACTTTTCTCAAGGCTATGACTGCTTTTTCTATTGGGAGGTTCATTAACCAGGCTGAACTAGACCAGGTCTGTGGCTTCGACCACTAGACTAAATACCAGCGCAGAACGCAGGGTCTAAATAAACAGGAAAGATGGGGTTTGTTCATAACTCATCTGTGGCTTGGTCACGGTTGCATCACTGTTTGGTGGCACAGTGGCCACAGTTGGGTCACGGTTTGGTCACAGTTGGGTCACGTCACTGACTGCCCACGGCCGCAGCAGACGTTCGACCGCTGTGGAGGTACATCTAACAGATGGTCAGCCCAGCAGCCACTCAAGTTCACCACGGCGGCAAGCTGGCGCGGGTCAGAAACCAGGCATGCGCCGGGGGCCCGTCGCTCTCACCGTAGCATCGCGGCGTTACGTTGGGGGAGGACGACCACAATTGTGCTAAAGCGCAAGCAGAAACCAGCAAATTGAAAACCAAATTGCACTACAATTTCTTTCTACAATTTACATGAAAGAGCACATGTGGGCCCGACAATTTAGCGTTTCGTGCCGCGCATCGGCTCACTAATGGGGGGAATATCAGAAAAAAGGGGAGCGAAGAAAATTGTGCGCTATGTAGTGTTTACAACAAGATGCACAGCTAACAGCGGTTTGTCTGCAATGCACCAGATGTCTCCCTGTTTCAGTTTCTCTGCCACCATTGACAGACACCGAGACTGTATCTGCCGTTGCTGATTGTTTCCCGAAGACGGGGGTCTGTATGTCTAGCTATCTATCTATCTATCCATCTTTCTGTCTGTCTGTCTGTCTTTATGAAGACCGTGTTATGTTATGTGTCCCCAGTAGGGATCAAGAAGGTCCTATCCAGTCCTGTCCTGTCTAGATAGTCTAGGTAGATAGTACGAGAGTAGGTACCCAAAGGGAAACTGTCTGAGAGGTCAGGTTGTGGTATCCTTGAAGCCCAAACTCGCTCATTGATCCGCTTCACTAAATAACCAGCTGGTTATGTGAGGACGGTGGAGCAAATGGGTGGAAAGAGCAGCTTGGTACTGAGAAGCTGAAGCCCATATGGGAGTGGTGCTTGGGCCAGGCGTGGTGGAGAAGCAGCGGGTCCCCCCTCAGATGGGTGCACCTCTACGGGAAGCTTGGCCATGTTTGAGCAGGAGGCTCAGTCTTGCCCCACCGGAATCCAGCGGGGCAGTTTTTGCTTTCACCATGGATCACAGCAGAATAATAGGAAGGCATCATTTCCACATTCTGCCAGCGACCGAACAATGGTCTCAGTACCATTCAGAACTAATACAATACAACCTGAACGCACGAATAGACTACAGCGGTTATAATATTAGGGATTGCAATATCATTTTAATCAAAGAGAATAGCTACACCTGGTGGACAGGTGCCGATATGAATATTCAAACTGTTACATAACTGCTCCCGGATGGAGAACTTAAAACAAAAAAAAAAACATTAACTCGCCGAATCTCCAAAAAAAAAACCAAAAAAAAAAAAACAAAAGATTCTTTTCAAAGCGGTGCGTCCACGGCGGCTTTGCTGAGAAGCTGCGTTATCTCGGCAAAAAGGTGCGGTGACAGGAGACTCTCGCGTGACACCCCCGCCCAGCACCTACATTTCACTTCTGCTTTCAGTGTGCAGATATGGATATTAAAGCAGCCTGCAGGAACGCAACTGCTACAACCGCAGGGCAAGGCAGCAGTGAAAACCTAAGCAGTATTTTTTTGGGGGGGGTGGGGGGGTGGGTAAATAAATAAATAAATAGATAGATAGATAAATAAATAAATAAAGGCAGGAAGCGCGCTACCCACAAGTAGCCATGCGGAGTCGCAACAAAATAAATCTGTCCCATTATGGCGACAAACATCATCTCCGCGTACTAAGTAATAACAAAATTACCTGCTTTTCATCGCAGACAATTAAACGGCGACAGCTGATGTAATTAGAATATTTAATTTACAAACAGTTGGTTTAATTGGACAATTACACGCTATATGTCGCTATTCATCTGTCTGTGAAAAGCGGGAGACAGGAGAGTGAGAGAGAAAAGAACGGCAGCAGCCTAAACTACGACTGCATTACACTTCTCTTTTTCTCCACGGTCACCTGCAGGTACGAATGAAGCGTTTCGCTCGACCGATGGTCCGATCTTGTACGAAACGGGCGCTCTTACGAAACAAAGTTCGTAGTTCGTTCCGAGTTTTGCGCTGCCCGCCTTACAGGCCGCGGAAGGGTTGCGCTCCGTCCGCCAGCGTGAGGCCTCCAGGTGGCACGTCGCGTTTACCAGCATTTACCACCCCGGCCGCCCCACGGAGCTCGCAAAACCCAGTTCCATTCAAAGGAAAACAAACCAAAACCAAAGCGATTATAATGTCCCGCATGAACAGGCTGCAGATTGAAACCACATTTTTTGGCAGCTGGAGTTGCGTTCTGTCTGCGATCAAATGAGAAGCAGGGGTGTGGAGTGTTGGTCCGCCGCCCCTCCGAACCCCCCCGTCCGTGCCCCCACCCGGCCCGCATCCCTACCCCCCGCGCCGTCTGGCACGAGTCGGCCCTTGGCAGGCGCCCGAGAGCATTCCCCCGTCACTAACGCGCAGCGTCCTTCGTCATCGCCTCCCCCGGTCAACATGTCCGAGGCCGGGGAGCGCGGCAGGAGAGGGGAGACACCTGTCACTCCGCTAACACGCGCGGTCCGGCCGCACGGCCCGGCTCACGTGTCCCTTTCCCCCCGGGTGAGCAGGGGTCACCGGAATACATGTTTTCCCAGGCCTTTCGCGTTCGCTCGCCCTGCCTCTTCGTCCCTGTTCAGCCTCCCCATCTCGCAGAGCCGACCTGCCGGGGAGGGGGTTACGACAAGCCAGATGGCGGACATCACTAATCCAAAGCGCCGTTTGCGTCCTCTCGCCGCCCAAACCCCTTCCACTGTAATGTACTGCACTTTGACTGACCAGCATTAAGAGACTGATGCTTGTGTTTTATAAATCCCCCCCCCCCCCCCGGTGTGTGAAAATATGCACACCCATCCGTGGCCTAGCAGGGTTAGTTCATTCCACGAAATAACCGTCAGGCAAATTCCTGCTACGATGGGGTTGAATTACCGTCATTCCTTACAAGAACAAAAAGCTCCCAAATGAAAAATGTCACCTTCAGTTAAAAACTGATTGGAATAACATGTATTTTTATGAATAAACAATGTCCAAATAATTAACACTGGCAACGTGAATTATAATATAATATAATTATATATCCTTTTTTTGGCCACCAGCGTCACCTCTGGACATGTAAAGCAGGAGAGAAAGAATTAATTTAAAGTAGCGCCTCGGTGTTATAACAGCTGCTCGTAGATTTGAAACAACTATTTCAAACAACTATTGAAATATTTACGCTTTTGTACAGTTTGTTTTGAAAAGTTTGTCCGCGTTGAACCTGCTGTAAGGTGGATTTACCGCAGTCGGAGCTGTGACTGGCCGAGACCACCAACGACAGCAAGGAGGAGATAAACACAGCAGTTTGTTTTGTCGCGTGAGAAGCGTAGCTCCCGCCCGCGAAACGTGGAATCGGTGGTGAGAAAGGCCCCTATTTCTTATTTTCTCTTTTCATATCGCAGTTTTTCACTGTACGGGACAGTTCTATGAGGGAACTGTGTACGCAGCGCCGTAATGGCACACTTTTTACAAGGGTTGTGGTAAAAGTACCACAGACTGCAACACGTCACACAAACCCTGCTGTTGACGTCTGCCGAGAAAGTATGGTCAGCTTATTCATAACACGCCGGCTGTTCCCACCTAAGTGCAGCTATAGGGACAATAAGGACGTTCAAATGTGCTGCACGATGCTTAGACGTTAATAACGTGAGCCGTTCCTTCGATCGGTTAAGGGAATATTTAAAGTTTGTCACGAGTCATGCAATTTCGCCATAATGCTGCGCACGTGGCAGAGAAAACAACAAAGTTCAAATAATTCTAGCGTGTCAAACTGAGGACATATTCGTGCAGCTTCTGTGAAATGCCTTCCATCCGTCCGTCTCCACTTATCCATCCATCTGCCCACCCATCCGTTCGTCCATCCATCTGTCCGTTCTTTCATCCGTTTCCATCAGCTGGTTTTTGTGGTCAGGATCACTGTGGTCCAGAGCCTATCCTGGAATCAGTGGACGCTAGGTAACAAAGGACAGTTCATCGTAGGGTAGCCACACACACACTATAAGTATTTTGACATATACACTACATATACTATAAGTATATATACAGTACTGTGCAAAAGCCTTAGACATGCAACTTCAGTGTGTGTTGAGAAGTACAGGAAGATTCTTATCCACCATCAGGGAGGTTTCTGGTTGGTCCCAAATTCATTGTGCAGCCTGAGAATGACCTCAAACACCCAACCTCAGTCATACACAACTATCTTGAGCAAAAAGAAGGAATCCTGCAACAGATGGTCTGGTCCCCACAGAGTCATGATCTCAACATGATCGAGTCAGTCTGGGAGAACATGCAGAGACAGTCAAAGTGTGCAGAAGAACTGTGGCCAGTTCCTCAAAATGTTTGGAAGAACCTCCCAACCTCTACCTTAAACTGCATGCAAGTTTGCCTAAGAGAATTGATGGTGTTTTAAAGGCAAAGGGTGGTCCCGCCAAATATTGATCTGATGGAGGTTTTTTTGTCCACTGCACTTTTTAGAAGGTTTATTGGTTAATAAGTATTCGTGGCATTATTTTTGGAACCATCCTCGCTTTATAGCATTTTTCCCACAGGTGCCCCAAGACTTTTGCACAGTACTGTACATATTTTGTCACAGTGGCTGTTTGGTGTCTAAATATATCATAAATATTTCATAATAAAGTGTAAAGATCGGAGATTACAGCCCAGAGATGCCATAAAAGAAGCAGGACTCAGCGAGACGGAACAATGTCTGAAAAGATAAGCGCTGCCTGTAACTTAACTTGTTTACTGGTCGACGGTTCGATCTCTGGACTCAAACGGGCCCAGAGACAACACTGGACGTTCTGGGTCGGTGTTACTCAATTACGATCTTCAGCCGCCGCAACGGACGTCATTTTAAGCTGTTTGCTGACAGGCAACGAGGGGGGGTGGGGGGCTGGTGACGTGACCGCATAACCGGACACGGTGTCGGGGTACGGGGTCGGGGGTCGACATTTCGACGTGTCCCGCCTCCTCACGTGCTGGGGGAGCGGAATAGTCAAGTGTAAGAGTTAAAGTTCACAGAGGGACCCTGCGAATGTGCTGTGCCGCTTTGCCGTAATACACAATAAAGTTTTACACATGTTAGCGATAACGCTGATTCCCCACCATCTGATTTCCGAGACGCATCTGGACCGCGTTTGCCTTCCAGGTCTCCCACGGTTTTTTGGATTCTGACCGCTTTTCTTTTTTCCGCCCTCTTGTAAAACACGGACTTACAGAGCTGCTCTTCTGCTCGCTCTGAGAAGGAGCCGAGGAGGGGAACGACAGGAGGGATCTGCTTCGGATTTAGCGCTGGGTTACAGCCGCGCGGCGCCGAGCTCGTAGGAGAAACTCGGACAGGAAGCGCTCGCAGTGGGGCGAAGCCCAGAGACGCACGAAGAATGTGGAAAATGTCCCCCGTCCGCGTCCGTAAGGAGTCCGGTTCGGATAGGAGCTCACGTAAAAATCTACTGTAAATCGCCCTGGAACGACCTTTGAAACCCAAGTATCCTATAAACTCACTGTCCTAATACTCACCTTTCATAAAACATCAACAGCCCAACATAATAAAGCAGAACAAGGAGGAGGTCGTAAAAAAGGGAACAATTATAGCGTAAGCGAGGGATTAAAACATAAGTTCTTATGAACTGCTCTTTCGCCGGCGGATTTCTCCACGGTGTAGAAAGTCGGTTTTATGATTATTTAGCCATTTACGCAGCTGGGTAGTTCTTACCGTATCAGCTCGTGGGGGGGGGGGGACTACAGCAGGAGGTGGGATTCGAACCAGACACTTTCAATTTGCACTGTGACGGTTCTAAGCACCTCCTCATGGCCAATGAGGGACAAAGTGAGAGGCATGAAAATATGCAGTGCAGGTTACTGTAAAAGTAGTAAAATGAATAAATAAAATTGTCAGTTGAAAGGAAAAACAATCCTCTGCTGGTAGGTTTCATACAGCAGTTAGGGATGAGTTTGAGATCCAGTGTCAGCTTAGTTTCTCTCCCTGTTGGAAGTACGGGGGGTTTGGAAAAATGTGCATCCAGCACTATGGACCTTTATTGTGGAACCAAAACTGTGGCGGTAGGTAGTGCTGGTGCTTCAGATCCTGGCCTGTGGGTTCAGATATGGATTCAAATACATCTCAGCGAGTGCTCCACGCAGATTTAATCCGGGCGCTCTGGTTCCCTCCCATAGTTCAGAAACGTGTTTCAGGTGGATTGGTGACACTGCCCTTTGTGTGTGGGATTGTCACGGGATCACACCCCACAGCAGGGAAACAACACCACGCGCACATGTGGGCAGTGGAGCAGACTTCATGTGCTACACCGTTTGAAACTTGGATGAGATCTTTATACCAGTTCAGTCACAAAACTGTACTAAAAAGTGTCAACAAATTTGATTGGGATTTGAACATGCAACCCTTCAGCTCCCAAGTCTAACCCATTAAGGACCGCTGTTCTTCACAGGGGCACTTAAATATTTACAGGACAATGTAAATAGCTCCCAAAACAGGAGCCAAAGTGGAGAACGCCTGCAGTGCGTGTTGGTCCAGACCCACTCCAGACCCCATCGTTCCACCCACCTGACCACCAGCACAGAGTTCTGCCTTCAGGCTGAACAGCTTGTTGAGATGAGAGCACCAGGTCACTTGGTGACTTGTGAGTGGTGCCCTAGGACTCTACCTACCGGTTGGGCATTAGGACGATCCTCCCCATGACTAGCACAGACCAGTGAGAAAGCAGAGCTAAGAGGGAGTGTGAGAACCCCCCCCCCCCCCCCCACATTCTGAAACGGGGCGCAAACCACTTCCACATGTGCTTTTTTTCCATGTCCCGCTGCTATTCTGGAATTTCGTTTGTGTACTTTGTCAGACTTCTCACAGCGCGAGGATAAAGAAAGAAAAGCAATTAGGGGCTTGAGGGGGAGCAGAGGGAGGAGGGCTGTTGGTGCTGGGGGGGGGGGTCGGGGTGTGGTTTTTAGCCAAGGATTAACCCCCCACCCCCTTTCTTGCTACCTTGGCCAGGCTGTTCACACGGGAAGCAAAGCGAGCTGCATCCCGGGGACTCCCAGGATCCCCTTGTTGTGCCCCCCCCCCAACTTTTGCAAAAATTCCATGTGGAAACTTCAACAACAAAAAAGAAAATAAAAAAATTGAATGTGTACGCAACAGCACGCACCAGTCGCTCAGCGCAAACACAATCACACAGCCAGCCCTGTAATAAACACTGTTTACGAAACACCGCACATCCGCAACAGTCTTTGTTTAAAACCCCCCTCTCCCACATTGTCGAGTGTGTGTGATGTGTGTACGCTTGCAAGTAAAACAAACCATGACCTCCTCTAAAATGATCCCCTGTTCAGTTTTGACATATTAAAATACATGGATTTAGCACAAGCAAATAAATCACGACTCAAACAAACAAGGGGGCCGAACATGTGTCCGTGTGTGTGTGTGTGTGTGTGTATGTGTGTGTGTGTGTGTGTGTATGTGTGCTGACCCCAGGAAAAGCCAAGACGTTTGCACATATGATGTGTGTCAGAGGACACATGGCCTCCCGCCGAAGTGAGCTGTCAGAGAGCATCAGGAGGACAGTGCCCTCCGAGGGAGTCTCCCCAGTCCTTTCCAATCACATCAATCCACCCCCACCCCCCAAACACACCTCTGGGGCCTGTTGGTCCGGGGTGAGAGGGCGAGGAGGGGGTGGGCCGACTGGGCTGCTGAGCTATCGATGACACGCCTGTGGCTGCAGGACTCAGCTGTCAAAAGACCACATGCTTGCCCTGTGTCTAGAGTCAAGTGCAGGAGCGCAAACGCTCACACACACACACACGCACAACATGCCTCGCCCATGAAGAAATATTTACTTTGAGGAAATAGAAAATGTATGCAGCGCATCCTGACAAACTCTCTCCACTGATCTCAGACTAAATACGAGGTGGGTAAATACTAATTTGTGCCTCCCGAAACACAGCCAGAGGTGAGGGTACACACCCCCGGACCCCCCCCCCCCAGAGCGGCTCTCGATTCGACATCAGGGATCGAGGCAGTTTCAGCTCCAGGCTGTAATTAGCCTCCCCCCAAATTAACCTCATCAGGCCGATCTCGTGAGACCCCCGGAGGCGCGCAGGGAACCTTCTCCGGAGCACATGTGGCTCCCAGGTCTTCTGAAACTCTGGCTTCCTTCTCCGGCGAGACTGACACACAGGGCTTCGAAAAAAACCATTTCCAAATTCTCTCTATTTCTGCAGCTTTTCCGCATTAAATGCGATCTTTTTGTCAGTTCTACCAGGACGTGAGCGGAGCCCGAAAGCGAAGTGGGGGGGGGGCACACCGGCATTATTTTCATGTCATTTCCTTTGCACGGAAGATAATGAAATGTGCAATGATAGGTGTGGAAAAATAATTGTCCGTTAATTTTAATAAACCTAATAAAGGGGGTAATTGGAGTCGGCTGTTTGAACACAAGGAGGCCTGAAGTGGGGCACAGAGGCACATCGTGCGACACTCAAAGGAAATTTCTCAAGGCTTCTGGATGAAAAAAAAAAAAAAAAAAAAAGGTGGATGAAGCCTCAGTTACGCCGCCGTGTCTAAGGTGTCGAACCTCAACTGAACCGCAGTCGCAGCCAAACTCATCAGTTGGAGAACGTTTGGAACAATTTCCATTTTTTTCCTGCCAAAATCTCTCGATGAGAGAGATTAAATCATTAATAGGTTCGACAAGAACCCCTGAAGACCATTTAGAGAACTGCAGGCCACTTTAGTTCCAGCTCAGGTCGCTGCTGATGAGATGCTGTGCAAAGACCAGGTGAATGGGAAAGCAGGGAGGCAGAAACCCTGCTGAAGAACCTGACAACTCGTCTACCGTTCATCAAAAAGCATCTTCGTGTCTCTTTTGGACCACACTGTCCCTGTTACACCTGCTAAAAACCAAGTATGGCATTTAAAAATAAGAACCTTCTACCGGAAGTCAAAGATGGTGGCGGCAGGTTGATGGTCCGGGGGAGGTTTTGCTGCCACTGGACCAGGATGCCTTGCTTTGAAGGCAGGAACCGTGAATCCCTCTTCATAGCAGCAAATTCGAAAGGCGACGCTTGTCCGTCAGGTCACAAGTTCATGAGTCGGAGCTGGAGCACAGCTGAGTCACGCGGCGCAACGACGACCACAAACATGCAAGTAAACCAGCGTCAGAATGGTTCGCTCTCCTTTCTTGCATCCACCATCCAATACATCTCCTTGCTGTTTAGAAATCTGATTTAGGCCAATAAAACACCCCGGGGCAACTGACGCAAAGGCCCAGTCAAAGTCCGGCCCCGAATCTGATGGAGATGCTGCGGCGAAGTGTGAAAAAAGCCGTTCCCGCTCGAATCCCTGCAAATATTGCCGACGCAAATTCCTCCACAGCGACGCGAGACTGTGGTCAGCAGCTACAGGGAGCGACAGTCATCGCAGCTAAAGGTGCTGCAAACAGATACTGATCACGAGGGGACGCATTTCAGAACGTTTTATATGACGAAAATGACGTAAAGCAATGTTGGTGACGCCTTTTCTCTCCATTCATGTACTAGTAGAACTGACAACAAGGTCTAATCAAATTTAATATGAAAAAGCTGCAAAAGTCGAGAAGATGTTCATAGCAGTTTAGCTCTTTTTTTATATTTACTGGCAGGGGCCGATACTGTAGCAAGTGAGCGAGTCGCTCAGGGGTACAGCAGCATCTCACCTTGAGGAAACATCAGTGCTGAGCGCCAGCTTTCTGTCAGCAGTGGTTATGGCTAATGTTCAGGACAGGGACCAAATCTTTTTTGGCAGGACGGCGACGGCTGTTTAGCAAATAATCCGGGCAAACAAGTCAGGAGGAAACGGATCAGATTCTGCGATGGTTCAAAGGCGCTGATGCTGCACGGAAAAGGTACAGGACTCCTCTGCGAAGAAACATTTGTGGAAAACGGGCTGCGGCGAGAGAAGAAAGCAATACACTTCATTCTGAAGCTTATTTTCCACACAAATTGTTATGGCTCCTCTGTTTATAGTCACAGCGATTTGAGACTCTTTTTGTTTTTTACCGCCAAAGTCATTTTTATCCCTAAGTCACAGTCGCTAAAAGCTTCACAACACAGGTGCCTCTCAGTTTATTTGTGCGTTGTCTTTTTAAGCAAAAAATCACAACAGTTAAAGCTTTTTATTTTAGAATTTTTTAAAAGTGAGACCGAGATTAAAGTGAAAAGTATCTTGCAAAATATTTTGCTCTAAAAACCTCCTGTTTTCTCCTGATAGTAGACGGCGATAGTGGAGAGGAGATGTAGATAGTAGACAGTAGACATGTGCAGCGTTCATCTTGTTTGCCGGCACCCAGGAACACTGGACACAAGCTGTAAACACCGTGGACGTGAGTTTCATTAAGGTGGCCCAACAATGTTTTTTGCTGTGTTTTGCCGGCGGAAAACGGCCGGATGTGGAAACGGAGTCGTTTCTGGTGCACAACCGAGAAATTGTGGAAAAGAGAGTAGTGAGGAAAATCCTACTGGAACAAAAACAGCCCGGAAGATTATTGTATTTTTTAAAATTAATAACTGCTCCGTTTGTAACCGGAGGAGCCGCTATGTTAACATTGATACGATTAAATCGGTCTTACTGAACATTCTACGACTTATATTACCTGCAACGACATAAAAGCAGGGAATATTTGTGTGTAAAATAACCTCCTTACGTTTATATCTTCTCGCTCTGCAAATATTTTCCAAGGCCTCCTTTACACTCTTCTTGTACTGAAAGTATGACACAGTGAAAGGGATTTTTCTTCAGGATCAGTTATTATTTACGATGTTAGCATTCTAATCATTGAAACAGTTACAGATGTTGCACAGTTTGTCAATAAAACTTATCAATGTCCTTTATATGAGTCCAGCATGAGCCACAAAGGCAGGTTGTCATCTGTGCCAGTTTCCCCAAACTGGTGGGCACAAGGGGAGGTCGGTGGCTGTCCTCCTGCTGCACTGTTCTGCCTCATCTGGCATCGAACGTTCTCCCTCCAAATGAAGGAACGCGTGTGGTTGTGTGACGGGGGGACGTTTGGAAACTCCGTCCCTCGGGATCGACTCGCGTTACTGCGTTTGGGGAGGGGTGGGGGGTGCGAGGGGGTGGCTGGCGGCCTTCGCGACGCACTGTTGTGGCAACGACGTGCTCGCCGTGTTTGGAGTGGGATGAGATAATACACACAGCATGACGTAAGTTCAGGGAAGAGGAGAACAGGGCTGGGAGGGGGGCCCTGCTGTGCATGTTTAACGTCAGTGAGGGAGGGGGCTGCTGGAGAAGGGGGCCGCGGTGAACCGTCTCACAACCGGACCCCTGGACGCAGCACGGTGAGGACTTGTAAACTGCTTTGGATAAATGCAGCTTCTAAGTTGCAGTAAAATATTTTAAATGTGCCCCCTCCCCTCACTGCATGGACATGAGCTCAAATCCCCCTCATGCTGTAGTTCCCTCGATCGCGGCACTGACCCCGAAAGTGTAAAAATTACCCTGCTGTATAAAGAGCTAAATCAGCGCAAACAGGTTAAAGCTGCAAGCTGCTTCGGAGAAAACTGTCGGACAAATAAATAAAAAATTGTTAATAATAACGAAAGCGTTTTTTGCCGCAACAACAGGCTGGCAGCCCTTCGAGTCTAACAGCCGTGTCTGAGGGGTACATGATAATCGTCCATCTAGGATTAGATGGTGAGGAAAGTGAGGTAAAGTTAACTGTGCCATGGAAGATGGGTCCAAGGAAATGAGAGAAAAGGCTGCAGCCAAAAAACTGGACTTTCCTGAAGGTCTCTCTCTCTCTCTTTCTCTCGCTCTCTCTCCCTCTCTTGCCAGGCCAGCCGCCACTCGCTGTGGGTGTGCCAAGCTCCTTTTTTGGGCTGCGATGTTTCCGTCCCCTTCTTTAGGGATAATAACAGGGGAGACTGGCACAGGAGGCTGGCTGCAGACTGCAACGTGGACGTCTGCTGCCCCCAGCGCCCCACCGCGGCAACCAGACCCGTCGCCACTGCCGAGGGCCCTGCTTCACCTGCACGGTGAGTCTTTGCTTCAGGCAGGCGGCGTGATGGTTAAAGTATTAGATTTTAGTTTCGGCGCCGTGCAGTGTGACCTCGTCCACAAGTCCGGCCCCCGTCCCCAAAGGAGACAAGGAGCCTGTTGAAAGCAGAGATGCTGCTGTTCCCCTCCTTCTGTCCCCAGATCAGTGAACGAATTAAACAAGGGATGCCTGCAGGTGACTGCTCTCCTGCACCGCTCCCTGCTGCCCCTGTGGGGGGTAAATACCGGGACGGTGCACATGGGGAAAGCGCCCACACTCACACCTGGGATCCGAACAACACACATTTTATACACAGTAATCCCTGCATATATTCATTCCATAAACAGACAGAAATGGAGCGGCGGCCGTAACGCCAGCGTGAGCCGCGACGCCGCGTTTATGTCAGGCAGCAGGTGTGTGTCGCGCTGCTGATGATGTCCTGACCTCAGCACTCTGTGAGGAAAACTCACGTCACACACACTGACTCGAATGTTTCGTGAGGCAGCAGGTGGTTTTGCGGTTAGAGGCTCCAACTTTGGACTCGAAGGTCCCGGGAGTGAAACCCACCTCCTGCTGAGGTACCTTTGGACTCACCCTGAACAGATGCAGTAAAAGTTACTGAGTAAATCGCTGTCAGGAGGGTGATGTAAACGTTTGGCTAGATGCAGAATTGTAAATGTGGGTAAATGTGGTGAAAGGCTGGGGGGGGGGGTAACAGCTGCAGCGGGGCGCTGGCATCCAGTGGCCTTCAGTGTCGCTGCCAGCGGGAGGGGGCTTTGCTGTGGGGCTCGTCAAAGTTCTGCAACGCGGAGCAGCGCCAACGAACTCGGTCGTCTTTAGGATCTGATCCCGAGTCATTCTGGACAGGACAGGAAAGAGAGAGCTCCGCCGAAGGACAGACCGATCCCGTCGTCCCCCTCATTCTTCCTTTAGAAGCAGGCAGTTAAACGTAGCTTCTTTTACGTGTTTGAAGAAGGATGACTTTCCCGGGCGCCGCAGGCTGCAGATCTTGCAGCCAGAGGTCACATCTTTCACGATCAGAGAAAACAAAAGCGCCCGGCATCCTTTGTGTTGCAAATCGTGAGCTTTACAGAGCTACCGCACAGCGAGAGGCATCGCACAGGGCCACCGGTGAAGAGTGTCAAGGGCTCCAATAGATGCTCAATATTTCAAATCAAATATGTTGAACAACTTCAGTTAAACTGGAGGTATTACTGAGCTCTCAGATGCTGCGCGGGACGTGCAGGCGCCTTCGTGTGGCGAAGCGTGGAATGGCAGCCGAAAAGAACGGGCCACGTTATCGGTCGGATCTTGGGGCCGGATTTTTTTGTTCTGCTGTCTTGAAGTGAACCGGAACGTTTTTTTTTTTTTTTTTTGCAAATTTAACCCAGAGTGAAATTATTCAGATTGTTCAGCTGAGGGATCTTGTGTGCGTCGCACCCGGGTAGCGATGTCCATGAATTTTAATGGACAATTTCCTTTTAGAAGCACTTATTTTAAAGAAGTGGGCAGAGGATACGGGATAAAGAGCGCGCGGGTCACGGGACATAAGGAGGAAGTTGGGGGACGTTGAATAGAGGGATTTTTACAAGTTGAGTGGACGGTTTATCGAGGTACGTAATCATATAGTGTTTAAAGTAGAACGTGAATCAAAAAGATATGAATGACTGGTTAGTTTGTGCTTCAAACCTTAAATGACCATGAGAGTCCAGCTCCTCCTGACTCATTCCGGAATATCAAATATCAGATTCCTGGTTTAATGTGCATTCTAGCTTCATTTTATTAAAACTTGTCTCTTTCAAATATGCGGGTGCACATTTCCGATTGAGCACGGCATACTGAGGAGTTCTTCAGATATTTATATATGTTTTATTCTGTTCTGATCATCGTATTGTGTGTGTGTCAGCCAAAATGAGGGCACTCCCGATTTCCAAAAATAGCGTGCTTCCCTGGCAGCTGCTGCTCCTCACATGGATCCTGACAGACATGACTGACAAAACTGAAAGCTGCAAATCACCGACATTGCATCGCGCTTCCGCCTAATGCCCCGCGCCCATTTGCCGAGCAGCTGAGGCCGCACTTTGCTCCACAACATGGAAAGACACATGGCTTGTGCCGGGTTTTGACCCTCCTGCTGCCCCTGCTTGCCAGGGTGACGTACCGCCGCTGGCCTAGCCGTCTGTGCCTCCATCCTGCGAGACAGGCAGATGCCAGAGTACATCGCTCACCGGCCTGGAGGGCCAGTTTGTTCAAAGAAACCTGGTCTGGTGACACTATTTTACCCTTTTCCCCTTTCCCACAGTTGGACATTACTGATGAGGTCCTCACTTGTTGTTGCGGGTGGCCGTGGTGGTCTGAAGCACGTGGCAGCAGGGTAACCACGGTACACCCTTTACAAGATGCCATCACAGGGTAGTATAGCGGTAACAAAAATCGTTTACCCTGCTGAGCGGGAAAACAGCAGTATTGTGCCTGAGACTGAAACTATTCGGTCACAAGTTCAGAGAGACACCACACCCTGCAGCCTTGTGAGTGACCAGTAGGTCGGCGTCCTGGCAGGGATTTGCCTTAAAGCTCCGCATTCTGGTACTCAACTCGCAGGCCGTGAAAGCGAAGGGACGGCTTATTAATGCCATTATGCAAACAAGAGTGACGCTTTGTGAGGCTTCTTTATTATTTATTATTCACAAGGCCTCCTCTGCAGCCCCTGGGGGGCACGGAACCACAGGGAGATCCAGAGCTTTAGGGACAGAGATGGTCAAGCGCCGCGGTTGACCAGCCAAAAGGCTGTGATAGATTGGCATCCTTATCGACCTGACCATGGCGCTAACTGTTGGCAGGGGCATATCCCCTGCCTGGTGCTATGGCAACCCCTACGGAGCGGCCAGCCGGAGGGTCAGCGTGGGGTCGGCCTGGCACAAGTGTCACGCGACATCTGTAGAGTAGCTGCCCCTGCGTGGGACAACAGAAAGCGATACTGGCGGCAACAGGCCTTTCTGCTCACATCGCTCCCGTTTTTTCTCGCAGCGGTGGGGGGAATTTTTATTTAACAAAGCAGAACCACAGAGGCTGGATGGCAAATAATTTCAATAACCGGGACTCGATAACCTCAGCCAGAAATGTAACATAAACTGACACAACACTATGATGTTATATGTGACTGTGTATTATAACTACAATAAATGAGCACCTTTTCACTCATCAAGTTTAAGCTGAACCTGAACTTTTGAAATATATTATTCACTTCAGAATATATTAGCAATCCCTTGGGATCTAAACTATATCTGAATTTTCAACGTAGTGCCTCTTGAAAATGAATACCTATATATGTTTCTGAACGGAAACTTTTGCCGTAACAAGTATTTATCTGAAGCTTATCCATAATAAAAAAATGAAACAAGGATAAAAATCAAAACAAATGTAACGAATCAACAAATACATAAAAGCATAGTACAGTGTACTGTAATAAAATAATACTGCATGTATATAATAAACTACACTGTGTTACAAAATTATCCAAAGCCAGACACGCTACACCGGTGTTATCAACCGTTTTCACCTGTGCCACTTTGAATACGTTTGCACTGTATCACCACAGTTATTGTGGATTTCATTTTTTAAAAAAATAAACTTATTCATTTACTGCCGGTTGTTGGGTGAAACAAAGAGGCGATGGCAGGTCTTTATTCCCTTTATTCAAGATCAAACACTGAAGTCGGACTGCGAACCCCACGCTGCGCCCTCTCATCTCCCGTGTGTAATGCCGTGACTAACGTGTGAAATGTCCTGCACTGTACATACGGCACCACAAGCTATAAACACGCAAATCAATGACGACTTTAAGTGTTTTAGTTAAGTAACCGCTGTTTAAAGTGTTTATCATGTTGACGTCACGGTTTGATAGTTGTATAGGTGTTTTCCGATGGGCTAAGAGCATTTTATTTATTTAAATAACGGGAAATAGGCACTCGGTATCTGAATCAAATTCATCCCTGAAAACAAGTCAGATACCGAGTGCCTACTTCCCGTTACTCGAATAAATAAAGCACGAGGGATTACTGTACAGACGATGCGCGAGTTTGCTATTAATTAGGGAAAAGACTTTTGTTTGATCAAACATATGCAATAAACAAAACATTTGCACTGATTCATTTAGTTGACACTTTTGTACAATTCACATTTACCCGTTTTACCCATGTAAACAGCTGAATAACTAAACTAAACCGCACTAGTCTAGATACTTTGCTTAAAGGTAGCACAGCAGGAGTAGGGATTCAAACCCGGGACCTTCAAGTAGAAGGCGGCATGAAACCAATGGACTACTGGATGGTCTATCTTTCCAAATTTAATTATCCAATAATGGGGTTTAAAAAGTTGTTTTATGCCTGTATTTTGTCTATTTATGTAGTCGTACACCTTATGTAGGTGGCCTCAGTAGGTCAGTTTACTTTGATGACAAGTCTGATGAATTTTAAAACTTGTAGATGCTGAAAACTTGTTGTTACATATAATTCAAACGTCCTGTCAGCCAGAAATCCTGACATCAATCATAACCGTAATAACCACTTGCTTTAAAGCACGTTTTCCTCGAGCCTTCATTATTGTCATCTGTTGTCCTCAGATATGATAAATAACTCGCTAGCATGAAGTTTGCGACTCCAAAACTTAGACAGCGCGAGTGTAATCTCTGCAACCAGTCTGTCAGTCTGAGCGGAGGAATCGATTGAAAATAGGGGAAAATCAGCGCTGCCTCTTTCGAGCCGCACGTCAACAGGCACGCCGACGTTTTCTTGGACGGAATCGCTGGGAACGCAGCCAAAGCCTCGCATCACCACGCCCCCCGGATTGTCTCCAACCTCTCATCGCTGCCTAGTGCAATTGTAAATTCCTCAGAATGGCGAGGCGTGACGGGAATCTGGATTAGTGCTGCAATGCTGAACTCCTCACCGCTGTCTCTTTGAACTATGGCTCCGCTCCCCCGGGGGCCTCACTTCAGCCCCACAGATAAGCCCACAAAACCAGCGAGCCAATAGGACAATCGATAGGACATCTGTCACGCCTCTACGTTTCGGCGAACTTCCCATTGATTCCCATCCACGTAGTTGGCCTCGCGTAACCCAACAAGTTGCTCTAAGATCCTTCCTTCCACTGAACGTCAAGACCCGGGCTCTTGCCTGAGATGGAGCTGGCACTCGCTTGGGAGACGATCATAAGAGGCAGCTCTCTAATCGATGAGAAGCCCCCCCCCCCCCCCCCCCCCCCCCCCCCCCCCCCCCCCCCCCCCCC
>UFQX01000708.1:260889-280479 GCA_900497675.1 Arapaima gigas | reverse complement strand
CCCCCCCCCCCCCCCCGTGGTGCCAGTCTGCAAAGCCTCATCGATCCAGCTCGACTATTATTTGTGTCTGCCATTGTTGCGTTGATGGATGAGCATCGTGAGGATTTTGATGTGTTTGTAGGGCTTCCTCCAGTCTGTAATAACACGAATATTGTTAGCAAAGCACAGAGGTGTCATCTCTCACCGCGGTAGACAGTCTTTCATAGAACTTTAGTTGGACACATAATTAATGAGTCCCCTCTGATCCTATTCTGCTGTGGCGCAGTAGGTAAAGTGTCGACAGCTTTTCAGAACATTGATGCCATGATGACTGAAGACATACAGGATCGCAAAGAAAACAGTTGGAGGTTAGTTTTTTTTACAGCAGTCAGCAGGATGAAGCCCCCTAATACACTGTAACATCATTTATTAACTCACAAATGGCTGTATTAGCAAGCAGCCATAACTTTTCCCCAATATACAGCATGTCTCACCAAGGCACCTTCTGGAAAAACTACGCTCTCCCCAGGAAACCATCAGTGACCTGACCCAGATCATCCGTCTTTCATTACGCGCTGTACAGCAGACATTTTCAAGTCTGCCGCCCTTTTATTCACAGGACCGATTCAGGGTTTGGTCACAGAAATCGACCCAGTCAGGTTCGGGTGCGACTCCATCGCCGCCACACACCTGCGCGGTCGCCCTCTCCCACCACTGCAGATGTGCTGGGGGGGGGGGTCTAGACAAAATTCGAGCCGGCAGCTTGGTGCCGTCCATCGGCCTCTGCAGATGGTTTCCCTGGTGAGGGACACAACAACCATGTTCACTGCTGGCTGCCACCTGGGACTTACTGGCGGGAGGGTCACTGTATGGTCTGTCAACACAACTGGCGCTCGAAGAAAGGACTCGGCAAACTTGAGAAAAGGAAAACGTATGTTACCACACGACTTGTTTGAACTGCTCCCAAGGTGTCTGAATTTTCAACACTCAACATTTTGATCTTGTTATTGTCAGGTTTCCTTTGCTGGTGATTAATACAGTAAATAGTGCAAAAATGTAGCAACATTTGTGGGATTTTTTTTCTCGCAGACATAAAATTATATGGGTCATTAAGTTAAAGCTCAGTGATTTTTCATTCTGAGGTATGCAGGTCAGGAAGTTCAAAAATTACATCCTACAGCCTTTTTGATGGGGACCAGTTGTGGTACACATGTGGGCAAGACGTTGCAGCCCGCCAGAAACGTCTCTTCTGCTTTGCTCTGGGAGGAAGTGGCAGGAGCGTAGAGATGGAAGGTGGAGCCAAGGACTGAGCTGTGTGTTGGGCTCATGTCCATCTGGTGGGATCGAGCCGTGGGCAGCTTGGAGCTGGGAGGTGACAGCACCTCAGTGGCGCTGCCTCTGGGATCTATAAATCTTTCACGGTTCTGGATTTGCACAGGCATGTCTCAGAATAAGCTATTGTCGAAAGTGCAAAGCCCAATCCCAGCTGCTGAAGTTTTAACGCCAAAGTGTGACTCTTTCAGAGGCAAAAACAAGTCCACGCCATTGCGGCGGAGTGACACCTCCAGACATCAGTCAGAGCTAAATTATAATTTGACATTTAGTAGGTAAAGAGCAGCACAGCATTAAGGTGAACATATTTAGGGAATCTGGAAATGTTAACTGCTTTGGAAATTGTGCTCCACGCTGCTCTTCAAGGCTCCACTCCTACTTAGTTCTTCTTCCAGCGCTGCTTGTTTTCACTGTTAGCAAATGTTCGGTTTCCATGACAAACCCGTAAACTGCATCTGTACTCAGTCTCAAGTCCATCAGGGAAGTGGCCTGGAAATGCCACCTGGTGACGTTAACCTAACTTGGACTTGAGCGATCGAACTCTCACAGGAAAATATTTTTCAAGCACAATTTTTCAATTACAGCTCTTGGCGAGAGCAGCCACCTCCTTGGCGGCGTAAACTCATCATATTTATATTACTTATGTATACAAATACCCCGTGACATAAAACTCATGAATGTTTTAGCTGAACTAAGACGCCAGGCAGAGAGACAGAGTGAAAAATATGACCACAAACGTGACGTATCATTGCAGGATCCTTCAAGGGAGGAAGAAGGTCTGCAGAATAACAGAGTACACGATCAATCTCTGGAAACCAAAACAAAATGCGCACGGAGGGAAAATGACTATAATAACAATGATCCCCAGTATCAGCGGTGTCACAGCGCGAATGGTGGGGCTCTTGCATTGACTCTGGGGAGCAGGTGGCAATACGGGTCAAGGATGAGACCTCGCGACCCAAAGGTTGCCAGTTTGAAAGAAAAATTAAAAGTCCCTGCCGTTATACCACTGAATCGCTCCTGTTTCGTAAATAGGCTGATGTCAGTTTAGATGAAAGGATTTGCAAAGACTGTAATTAATCTGCAAAGCGACCAAAGTTCAGTTTTGGCGACAAAGCTCGGAGAGCATGCAGACAATGGGGATGGGGGGCAGTCGAAGCTAAGCATCTTCTGCCACTTCATACCCCCCCCCCCCCCCAAACCTTCCCAGGGCTCCCGGGCGCTGGTCTGGGACAGATTACGCTGGCCGGCATCCAAGGCGGTGCCGGACCTCTCCCAATGTTCGCTGATCAACAGAGCATTCTTTGTGCTGAAATGACAAACCGCAAAGTCAAACCAACATCTGCAAGACAAGGGAGGGAGGCGGAGGGCAGGGACTTTGAGGGTGAGGCTGGAGGGGGGAAAAAAGTCATAATTTGAGATCCAGCTGTCCATAGCTTCAGGGTATTAGAATCAGTACATAAAAATGTTTAACTTCAAATCACACTTCTTGGGGTGCCATGCAGGACTTGTGATAAGGGTGACAGTAACAGCTCGCGATGCATATAAAACACTGACGACAATAACGAAACAATGCATTTCGCCACAGTTTCCCGCAATTTTTTTTTTGGGCGACAACCGTGCAGTACATGCATTTTTATGACACATTTTATTCTGAATATTATTACTTTCTCCTTAGTTTGACATTTGCAGCAACTATGATTTATTGGTATCGTATTCAATTATGCACAGTTAACTCACCAAAGCAGTAAACGTGTTATTGTTACACAAGCTTACGGTATTTGTTGGAAGGAAGTTAACCGTTCGGAAGTATTCCGTCCGTTTTATGTCATTCGTTTAAAAACAAAAAAAAAAAAAAAGAAACTGGCTTGTTTGCAAATCGAGAGACCCCAGAGGTGAGGCAGTATTAGATGTGGTTGAGAGCTCAGTCAAGAGCTTGTCACTTTTTATTTACACTATGCACACGCCACAGGGATAATTTATTTTTTATTATTTTTTATTTTTTAATCAGGACACGCAAGACAAATCCATTCATCTCTTATCCTTAACCGCTTATCCTGGTCAGGGCTGCGGTGGCCTGGAGCCTATACTGGAAGAAACCCATGCAGACATGGGGAGAAATGCAGCCCCCCCCCCACGCGAGACATATCATATTTGCCATATTCTAAATGGAACCAAATCTCTCTAGACTAGGGAGGTTTACGTGAAATCCAGTAAATTAACCTAGAAGAAAACGCAGTTTAAAATAAATACTTGTTCAATATATTTTACAGGGTTAGTTATAATGCTGGAACCACCTGGACTGAACTAACCAATACCATTTTGCGTTTGACCAAAGGGTGCATTGGTGAGGTATGTGTGAACACACCACCGTCATTTTGAATCATCTCATCAATTCTAAAACGAAAGGGGGTCATGTGACCACTTCAATGTGTTTAAAATGTCAAAACACATTCAGTGGTGAAGCCCGTTTTTTTTGATATCTTCATTGGTTACAAATTTTGGCTTGTCACAGTGCAGACATAAAGCAACTGTGCTGAGAGTGATACGGGAAAACCTGAGACCGTTTCACAGAACGCGTCCAATTGAGTGGGAACAACGTCTGTAGCCGAGTCTCGCTCGAAACGGACAGCACACTAAACACATTCTGACAGCGATGACAGTTATTCTTTACCAGAAGGGACTAGACATTTCCAGAAGGCTCTGAGGGTGCACCACTTTGAATTCGCCCCAAAGGGTGAACAGAGAACAGGGCATCGATCTGACGACGCATCGCATTGACCCAGTCCATGAAACACGGTTTCCCTTCAGAGTAAAACTTCCAAGGACTTAACTAGGAGCTGATCCAACGACCTACCGGTGCAGCAAGTTCAAGCCTGCGGGACACAATGACAAGCGCACTTTCTGAATTAACTATTGTCGGTCCCTACTTACTTTTATTTCATAGTTTTTTTTAGATATCCTTACAGTTTCGTTCATTTACAAGGTCGAACACTTTAGTTTAGCAATGCAGGTTGCTCAAGTGTCCTACTTATTCTTGGAACTTGAACCGGCAAACATGAAGTACAAGCCCTTGAACACAGCATTACCTACTGTTCCTCTCCTTTTCCCTCAGGGGCATACGTGGTGTGGAAACATCTCGGCACCGGGCATCTTCAGCGTCTGACCTACTATTGACAAACTACACATAAGGAAAGGGGTTTTTAATAAGGTTCAACCAACGTCGGGATTCGCTGAAGAGCAACAGTTGTATTAAGTGCTATTCAGGTTTTAATAGAATACAAGTGCATTAATATCTGTTGTTTCACTTGAGGGCATCAGTCATGTGGGAGCACTAAAATGTAATTATCCTAAATTCTTTATTTTAAGAGCAGAAAGGCGAACATGTGCGTGTTTTCCGTTGCTTTGCGTAACTCAGAGCATTTCTTTAAGCTTAACTGAAGCCGATTCGTGGCCAGTTTGGTGGCATCTAATGAACGCAGCAGACCAGCCTTATACTTGAGCCTCTATGAAACGAAGATGCACTTTAACCTATTGTTCTTCCCAAGCGAAGCACGGGGGGATTTTGCACCGAAATTTACAACAGTCATTTCATTATTCTATGAATCCCACTTCACTGTCAAGTGTAAGAAAGTCCTTGAGCGTAATGGAGTGGAAATACTGCAGGACAGGAGACTGTCAGAGCAGGTGATGTGTTATGAGGAGACACTAAAGAGGAAAAAGAAAAAAAAAAACATCCTGATAATCGGAGCGTATCGCTGGGCACAAGGACAGCGCTGGATGCTGTGGTAGAAAAAGCATTTTGTAATGTCTGGTCCGAAGCCCAATTTTTCCTGGGAATGGTGAGCTCTTTGGGGACGCGAGTGTTCCTGCAGCCCAGCACATGTGAAGTCAGTTAAAAGAAAGACGTCAATGCACAGTCCTACACGCTCTCTTTCCTGCTCTGCCGTGCTCTCATCTTGAGTCATCGCTGTACACCAGCGGTTTTAATGGGGCCGGTGGAAGCTGTTTACCAACACAGACTCTGGAAGTATTGCTGTGCTTACAGCCACGGTCATTCCGACAAAATCTGAATTCATGCATGCATACAGTTTCTTTTTATACGTAGCATTTCCATTAAAACTAAGGTTGAAAATCAAAGACATCACAGCACCAATGTGGTAGTCGGTACGATCTAAGATCGGCCACCGTGTGACTCTGCTCGGCTCGTCTTATCGATGGCGTCGCGCTTGGCCACCGGCCTTAGAACTTATTGACTGTACATCGTATTGCCTGTGTTGACCAGAATACAGCTAGATGCGTAAGTAAACCCAACAGGTAGCAGTGGAACCAAAGAACGCAGTGTTTCATAAAGTGAACTCATGACCACAACCTTGCTGGTTCAGCCTCCTGGTTAAGAAGTTCCCAGAACACGAACTGCCTTGTACTGCAAACCATCGTAAAATGAAAGCTACGCAAGTTGCTACGGATGAAAACACTGACCCATCGTCTTTATTTGCCTTCCCATGTTGCAGTACCACTGGGAAGAGAATCTATGCACAATGTGACACGATGTGGATTCTGAAACTCTGCACATCTAAAACATACTGGATGCAGCAAACCAACAGAGGCCTTGTTTACTGGAATCCTGAATGGGGAAAAGGGACGATTCTGCTTTTGCGTCCGATCGTCTACGACACACGGATGATATCCTAAAGGAAATGTTACCATACACATTCAAATCACAGTCAGCAACTAAAGCCGGAACCCCAACAAACAAAAGTTAATATAATATCCGAACTCCCACTTCCCAGGCTTTTGTCTGTTTTATTGTGGTGGAGCAGTTCTGCTCGCATGTCTCCACTTCTCTAGCGCAGCGCCCAAAACTGTCATTTCAACCCGGTGGCAATTTTTAAAGCCTTCTGATGCGAGCGGTGCCAAATAAGAACAGGCGACGAGGTACTGAAAGGAGTTCCCTCCACTTTGAAAAGCTCCAAATTGTGATAATCCTCAAGGCAGAAGAGATGCAGGTGCAGCGACAGAGCAAAATTGAAAGATGAATCAACAAAGAAAAATGGAAATTGAAAAGGGACAAACAGTTCTGCGGAGCCGTTTCGCGACATCCGGTTTACAGAGCAGGATCGTGTAACCACGAGCAGAATACAACTGGAAGGACGGCACACCGATATGGTTCAGATGAGGTAAATCTCGACACCGTAGAAATCATCTCCCCTTACTGCTCATGCACATTTAAAGTTTTATTGTTCTGGACCATCAGCTTGCTTATAATGAGATAATTCATTGCTCATCTCATCCATTGCATGTCCCTTGACATTAGATCAGTAATTGCTGTGTTTTTGGAGCTGGATTTTAAAAAATATAGCATTTTAAACCATTGTCTTTTTTTGGAAGAGTATTCACATCTGCTCCATACAATGCTCTCTTACGCAATAAACAACAGATGTTGACTGAAACACAACACCAGTACCGCTGAAACAATTTCTTTTCTTTCCCATTGTGCTAACATCTGCCACTTAAGAAACTCTAAAAATATATGATCATACCAAGAAAAAAAGTCGCACTGTAGGTCTTATTAGATGTCTTGAAAGCCTTTAGTGTTTTGAACACATAGTATAATGTCAAGCCATCAAATTGATCGTGGGGGAAAAAGATGAAAACTTAATGGCCTGAAATTGGAATAAATCTCTTTTGGAACAGATTTTGCCAAAAGTGCACCGGTTGTAAGCAAATCAGTCATCCAAGTCAGTGCGGAGCCCAGGACCTCGATCGAGGACACTACAGCAGGAGTGCAGGTTCGAACCCAGAACCTTTGACTTAAAGGTGACAGGCGTGACCACCGTGCCACCTTCTGCTGGTCACTGCTGTCACACCAGACCTCACACAACACTTGTGAACTCAAACCTTCGTCTTTCATAAAACTAACACAAATAATATCGTAAGTTTACTATAGCCAGTGGTTACACAAGATAATTGTAGTTCTGTATATTTTTTCCCCACTTTTTCACGTTTGTAAAAATATTTTTTCTAAACAGATAGGTTACTATCAGTGTTTGAAGAGAAATGCCCAGCAGTTGAACAGGCAGTTGAGTCATTTCGTTCCTTTGTGACAAAGCGGATTAATAACTCGATATCTGAGTTGAAAGACTTCAAAATGATCCACACAACACATCACTGCTTCACTGAACAACTTTATATTTATTATTTCTACTGTTACCTGTCTCTGTAGAGTTGCACCCTGAGCTACGTACAGTGATTTACCCATTTATACAGCTGGCTAATTTTTATTTCTCAATTCAAGGTAAGTACCTCTATCAAAGGTCCTAAAGCACAAGTGGGGACTGAAATGAAGGTGCTTCACCGGCAAAACAAGGCCGCCAACCACTGTGCCACCTACTGTCAATTTAACAAAATAAAAAAGTCAGATGAGTGGTATGAGTCGCACAGGAAAAGAGGTGGTGTGACGGGAAAGACGGCAGCCACCAGCGCGGGGGCCACACGGGTGTCACTTGTTCTCAGAGATGTGGCCGGCCATCGTGCTCACGGAGCCTCCCACCTTCTTGGGGATCACGCGCAGCAGTGCGAAGCAGGGTGGCAGGATCCATCCCAGGAACGGTGGGCTCGTCCTGTCCGTCACCACGAGGACATATTCACCTGTCAAACCGGAGCCGAGAGCGCGGTGAGCGAGGGAGCCGTGAAACGTGTCTGCTCACGTGGGGTTTCTGGAGGGTTTCGCTCAGGGCAAAGGAAAAGAGATTCACACCCAGCTGTGCCAAATAAACCCGCTGTTTTTCCCAGGTGGGCCTCGATCAGGACCGGGTGGCTCCAGTCCTCCAGGGAGACAGGGTGTGCTGGTTTTCGCACCTCCGCCACTGTTAATGGCTTCACTGGGGTCATTACTTGGGCAGTGAGTCGCCTCACCTGTCAGGTGTAAACAAAGTGCTAATTGATGCTGACCTGTGTTCCTCAAGGATGGGGATGAACCACAATAAAGCCAATGTCATAGTCCCGCGGCATCAGCCGACAGACATAAGTAAAGAAATAAAGGTATTTCCACGAGTGAATAATATTTGTATTTCATAGTATACAAAACAATAACTAAAAAAGTAAGGTACCGGATTGAGGAGTAAACATTAGTTTAATTTTGAATGTACTCTTGGGTTTCAAGTGTTGTACCGTGTTTGTAAGCTATTCCAACTCTGTAGCCTATAGGCTGTTTTCTGTTACACCGTGGTTTATATTTTTTCCTCATAGTCTACACAAAATTTGAAACAAAAAAGTTAACCATTGAGAATGAAAAATACCTGAAACCATTTCATAAAGAGCGTCCCGCATTTTTCAAACCAATAACCTATTATTATAGGTGCAGATGTGACAAAGTTACAGTTTTTTCCTTGGTTCTTTATACGTGTACTTTAACTGCAGCCAACGCAGAACCTTACACTATTAAATTTTTCATCATATTGACGGATGCTATACTGTCACGGTCAGTTGAGTGTAAGAACACAAAAACCGGGCCTCACAACTTACAGTATATTTACAAATAAATGGTTTGAAGAATAATTTCTTATTAACTACATTTTATCTCTATCATGTGCTTTGAGAAAATGCAGGACAAATATTGCATTTCAAAGGGAAAATACAGTGTCCAAAATATACATTTTCACCTTAGCACAAGTGTGGCTGGGGAGGAGTTAGTGGCTCAATAAAGACAAGGAGGTAAAATACAATTTGACCTTAAAGGAAGGAAATGGTAACTGCACCATAATACGGGATTTATTTCACGTATTTATGTCTGCGGTCATCCTCAGACATGCAGTCATGTCGGCCTCCACGTTGGCTCTGCTGTTACACCGTTTATGGTAGTTCTGCTCACTTTCTACATGTGTGCCATACTGTGTTGGTGGCCTGATAACTCTATAATGTTTGCTTATTCATAAATGAATATGAATCTTCTTTATTTTTTTTTTCTTTTTTCCGTACTAACTCCTGAAAGAACCCAGAATTTAGTACAACGTGTCTCACAGCAGAAAAATGTGCAATATGCATCTCACGTGAGTGAGGAAAGCATCTTCCTTCATTTGATTTTCCAATTTAAAAACCTGGAATACTGTTCCTACAAACAAATATGCATCTGTACTTCAGCACACAAACTTGCTTTAAAACACACAAAACTCTGTCAAATCAGCTTTATGAAGAAACTTTTAAACCTCTTTTTTTTTTTTTACCAGAACTCCTTTGCAGAGACCACATTACTAACTGAAGTGTGAAATGTGTTGTGCTATATTTACAATAGTTTTTACATAATAAATCAAGCCACCGCACCACAGTGCCACCGCATCTATAATCCACCTAAAACCAGGCTTTAGTAAGGCTTCCCTTTACTGCCTTATTCAACAAATAAACTGTAAGAAACCTCCCCATCATGGACGTGGCTTCTCAGACTATTTCTGGATACTTGATCAGTCGCTAAAATGTCTGCTACTCTTGCGTCTCCGTTATCCGTTATTAGGTCCGGGATTAGTGACTCGCGGCAGGCCGGAGAGTTCTGTGAATGATCTCAGACCATTAAGGCATCGAGATTTTTCACTCCAACTGGATTGAAATCGCTGGCTCCATTGATTTTCATGGTGAGCGCCTGCATGAAAGCGGCCCGCTGCCTACGGACGGAGAGTCGTGCGAGCAATTAATAAAGCGTCGCGCAACGGCGCGCAATGGCTGTACACACCTTCAATGGCTTATTCGCTTCACGGTGTGTTAGGACGGTGCATTAGACATCTGGTTGCCCACAGTGTGGACCTCTTCTTATTTTTTCCGCGTCTTATTAAATGATGCCTATAAAAAAGGTGCAGGCATTCTCCATTATCCGAATCTAACCTGCTCCTATAGGGAGCCTATATTCCATTACTTTAAATTGTAATAATAATAATGCGTTCCCAGCCCACCCACCATTCGGTGGGCTCACCTGCTTTCTTCGCAAGCTTTCTTAGAAGGCATTTTCAATGAATGTGAAATCGTGATAATGATAACGCAACTGGACGTTTAAACACTTCACGGACAAGACGTGATCCTACCGGGACAACAGCCGAGATATGACTGCAGCGCGCTCCGCATCCTCTTGCCTGGACTCGGGGTCAAACTTTGCAATTTGTTATAGCAAATATTCGCATAGAGAGTTTGGACAGCAAGGAATGCCTGCACAATAAATTCTTGTTCTAACAGACTCAGACTTTTTTTTCCTCATTTAACAGACAAAATTCTACAGTTGATATTTTGGTATTTTGGATGTAGGTATTTCCCCATAATAGCGTGCTTATTTTCAAAACATGTCTCCAAATATATTATTAGTCTCGTTGATATGTTCAAAATATACTTAAAAAATACTGTAGTGTCCCCGGGGAGAGCGGCTGTGCAGTCCTGCAGCAGCCTTCTCTGGATACCATCCAACAGGCAAAAACCTTGTGGTTACTGTTCTATTATTTGGTTAATTTAGTATGCAGGATTCTTGGTCTTGTTCCCCTTTTGTTGGCATTTTTCCACCTTTTGTCTTTGTGCTGTTGTTATGCTAACCATCACCGTGAACTGTTTGGACATTGGTGACTTGTTCTGTGTTTGGTGCGGTAACAGAATTTGGAACTAAAACACAGGTCTTAAGTATCATTGTGGACGCTCAGCTTGCTACACCATTATTTGTCTGGTTGGCATGTGCAAGTACATTTCAGAATATATCATTTGTTGTACGTGATATTTTATTGACATTTGAATTTAATGGATATTCTGATATATTGGACACTGTTCCCCAGGTTAGTCTGTTAAATCAAGCATCTACTGTATTTTCCTGGCAGCAGCAAGAGAGGTTATGGAGGTATTTGAAACATGAGTAAGCAGCTCAGATCGTCGACTCTGGATTAGAGGTCAACAAGGTGCACTCATCTGGCAGGAATTATGCTGTAGATATGCTGCCAAATAACAAGAATCAGTAGGTAATCTGCTGAATCCCAAGCTTAACATCTGTTCTTCTCCCATCCAAGGCCACCAGGTCTTAAACCCTGGACTGTGGCCTGTTTACACAACAGTGTATCCGGCCTCCCGTTCCTCACTGTACGCAGCCCGACTGCGTGTCCTCCTTTGTAACAAGGCAGATCGACTGCATTCATGAACTCGCTGTCATTGAGACCCGTGAGCAAACACCACGACTGACCTCCTATAACAGCAGCCTGTGACCCATTTCATGCACCTCATGGTGGAGGCCAATCTCCTCAAGGAATGCAGTGGGTAAGTGTGATCTTCAAACTCAAAGCATGGTCTCAAGAGCGAGCCTCCTTCCAGAACCAAAGCTGAGTGCACCCCACCCCACATGTCCCAGCAAACAGTATGAACTCAAACTGAAACATTTAAAGTTCAGCCCTTAAAAAGCAGGCAGGCTTCTCTTGTCCATACGCACCTCAGCTATAATGTCAAGCGTGATGTGGTCTGCATGTGTTGCAGGAATCCATGCAAAGCACAGATTTGAATATTCATTTCAGTGATTGTTACTAAACGCTTCATCTAGACGAACATATTACATTTAATAGAAAATGTATCATCAAATTATAAATTCTTTCTAAAGTCTCCAAGATAGATAAACCTGCACTTGTATTCATTTACCTCCATTGCAGTAGCATTTTTGTATGAAAAGACTGCAGAATGGGGGACTTCTATGCTAAATACAGTGGGTAGTTGTGCTTACTGTTTGCACGACTGCTTTAGGATATCATTAAAATGCTACGCTGCCACAAAAAGGGAGATTTATGATATGTCATTTCAAGAAATACAAGAGTTATGTGTGTGCATGTCTGTGATTTGGACATTTATCGAAATTTTATTGTGTTAAATGTGTAAAGCGGTGGTGTGTTGGACACATAAGGAGCCGTGAAGTCTGGGACAAGCAGCGTGATTCCCACAAACACACGGACACTCCTGTCGCAGCTGGCAGGAGGGAGAGGCAGAGGTAAGAAGGGAAAAGCCTTCTTAGAAAAAAAAAATCACAGAATAAAAAAAAAAATTCTAAATCAGTGGAACTGGGCTGAAATCTGGATAAATACTTAAGTAAAAAGTTAGATAAATACAGAGTGAATCCAACCTCCTTCTCTGGTTTCACTGCCCTGTGTTTGTAAAAATACATATAGCAGGAGACATGGAATTACTTTCTGGTGTGATGTGTGATGTGTAAGCGGGCTGGACTCAAACCTGGGCCCTGTGGGGTGGATTCGGGGACCCGCAGGCTGTGGGGGCATCGCTTCTGTGGGCACTGCCCCGTCGGGGCTGCTCTGTAATTTAGTGCTCCTGCTTTTGGACTGAAATGTGATACAGTGCTGTGTGTGTGTGTGTGTGTGTGTATGTGTGTGTGTGTGTTTTGCCTTTAAAAGAAAAAGACATTCGTGATTCTGCTAATCACATAAAAACCAAAAATGGCCGATCAAATGAGCTGTGAAGCCAAAGTCTTTCTATCAAATATAATTGCACAGTGAACTAATGCATGAAAACAACATACCATCTCGGTTTGTACCTGCAAAGTTTACACTACACTTTACCATTCACCTTACCAGGTAAAAAGACCCTCCCAAATTGCTCGCATATGGCAATTCACTCTCTGGATGTTTCCATGCACAGCTACTGCTTCAGTGTCATACATGTCCGCCGCGAAAGCTTTTTACCAGACACAGCTTGGTTCCCAAAAAAGTGGGGGTTTCTCAAGATAGATCCCTTTACTGTACACACAAGTACTCTATTTTTACCCGTGTGCCGACCGAGCACTGCTGCCAGGCCTCCGGGATGCAGACTCTGTGCTGGTGCCACAGAACCTCCAGAGCCCACTAACCTTGGCGGGATGGTATTCCATTTGCACAGCAGGAATCTGCAGACTACAGGGACCCCTGTCATTTAGGAGAGCAAGTTCCTCAGCTAACAAGATCCACAAAATTGTGAGAGTGGTGGCTAGCATGAAAAAAACTAGACATTTCAGGAATGGAAACTGATCTTACGGACCGACGAGTCAAAATGTGAAATGTTTAAGGGCTGAATGGCAACTACTGGGACGCGGAGAGGGTGACGCTGCCCAGGGGTTGCTTTGCTGATCAGAGTTAGTGATTTTTAACCACTGTGTGCCATTCTCAGCCATCACAGTGTACTTCAGATGCATTCCAGCCTGAATACAGCTAACTGAGCAGCAGTCCTTCATCTTTCATCGAGATGGTGACCAGACACACCTCAAAGTTGTGTAAGAACCATCTGGCAAGGAGAGTGAAGGACAACTCAGCCTAATGTGATACAAAGTTGTGAATTACAAAAAAAATGATTTCCACCGGCCGCACTCAGACTTTCAGTTGGTACTGTATATTGGACTATGAGTACAGCCTCCACTTGTCCTCCACACTGACATGCTTCTTATAAATCTTCTTGTGATTGCAGGAGAACCTCAAGTCTGGATCAATACAGCTCTATTTCATATTTTTGCCAAAAAAAAAATCACTGATGGATTGTTCATCTGAGTCTATATTCGATAAGTGGGTGGACAAAACAGCTAAAAGATGAGATGACCTCAAAGCCAGAGAAAACTCAAGGATTAGGATGGTCCATGGAAAAAGTGTGACACTACATTTCTATGGTACGGTGGATTCACTACATGAATTAACCATATTCTCTCAGCTATTGAGACCCATGTGTATAAACTACATATGAAAGAAATGACACCTACAGAACGTTTATTCAGCTGATACTTTTCTCCAAAGGAACTTGGCGTTAAGCAGTTTCGAAAAATTTACACCGCTACACTGCTGGGTAGGTTTTACTGGGGACATTCAGGGAAAGTACCTCGATCAAGGGTACAGCAGGGGGTGAGATTCAAGTGTGGCCCCTTGCGGTGCCAGATGGCAGCTCTGACTGCTGTACCCCTGCTGCCCATGAGGGAATCACATATGTGCAGCAATTGGGGGAAATGAGGACTTAGGATGACGGACCGTGGACTCCACGTGGGAGCGTGGTTAACGCAGTTGTGTTCCACAACCCGACTCTGTGTGCTCTCAGTAAGTATGAACAATCTGACCAGCAGAAAATCCAGGTTAATGGGGTTTGTTTATGTCCTGCTGAACATAGAACACTTTCCTCGGAAGTGTTTTTAACGCGTACGACCATCAGCGGACAAGGCGCCCCTGACATTATCGGTGTACGTGTACTTCACTTAAGTGTTGGACACAAATTCAAATTTCATTCATGGTAGATCAAATCCATATTAAAAAGTCCCATAAAACACCAGTTATATGAAGCATTCCATTTACAACATGTTTGCATATGTGTTTTTGATCAACTGAACTTCCCTTCTAAAAATATGGTAGTTTCCTGTAATAAAATGCTTGTATAAATTTATATCCATTACTATATCCATTACACACACACACACACACACACACACACACACACACACACACACACAAAAGTAAGCTCACATGCACACACAGGAGTGCACTCGTAGGAAGAAAGTGGCCCTGACCTGCTTTGAGGCTCCTGTTCTCCACACTGTCCTTCTTGACCAGAACTCCAGCATGGATCTCTTCATTCACACTGTAGAGCAAACAGACAACATCAGGGGATGTAACACCTGCACCTCTTGCAGCCTCTGCTGAACCTTCACCAGAAGAGTAATATGCTCTCCTAGAGCCTCTAGGCACAGCCTCAGCGGGTTCACACTAACCATGGATCTGTCCAGTTAATCGCTGTCATGATGACTACTGTGGTGTTCAGCTTCCATATGACCACGTCTACATACACATGAGTACTCAGACTCTGCAGAGAATAACCATGTGCTGTTTTTGCAATCCTACTCATGGAAACACTTCACTGTGCAAAGTTTACACAGCTCTGCTAAACAGTAGCCGACAGGCAGTGCAATTTTATTTTGTATTATTACTTTGGACCACTGTGCAAATGCAAAAAATATTATACTGTATAATCTATCATCTTTGTGCCTGGGAATGTACATATACTGTAGCTTTAGCTCAAAATGCCCTCATTTGTCCTAAGGAATATGGCATATGAACAAATCATTCAGAACTTGACCCTAACAGGACTACTGAACAGCGGCAACAGTTGGTGTAGGGGTTAGAGCCATTACCTTGTGAACAAAAAGGCCCTGGGTTCAGATCTCTGCTCCTGGTCAAGGCACTCACACTGTTTTGATACAGTACAAATTACCCAGTTGTGTAGGTGGGCAAAAAAAAAACTGCAACTAACTTTGTGTTCAGGCCTAAGTCTAAGGTGCTTTGGAAAAAACCGTCAGGTAAGTGAATAAATAGTAATAACACGAATACTGCTACGGAGGCACTGAACATGTCCAGACACATAATGACACATGAGGTAGTCTGTTCCACTCATGTAGACTGACCACGTGTGTGATGGCGTCTGATTCAGCACAGACCTGCAGGTCTGTACGAGCGCCCTTTAGGTAAACAGATTTGTTAATAACGTGGAAACAGAGACTTTAATGCTATAACAACATTAGCTCACCGTGAACATCAGCATTTCATGTGTTTATCTCATTTCTGCTCAGTACATGTCTATATTTGTACTGCTTCCTTAAGCTGATATGTTACATTTGCGTTCTTAATCCGTACCTGTAATAATAATACCCGTGGTTTACCAGTGTAAATCTATGAAATATTTGTGCAGGTCCTTTATATTGCGTTTGTGCACATTCTGTGGCAAGATTCGGCACGTCGCAGAGATTATCCTCCCGTATATGGAGAGACGTAAAGAAAACAGCCTTTCAGTGAGTTCCCTAGCATGCTGTCATATTTTGTTCTGTTTTTCTTTCCTTATATTTCAGTTCTGTGAAAAGGCACGGTCCAGGCCCCCCAGAATGCTGTGATGTCAGTCCCCGCAGAGCTGTGCAGGCGCGACTCGGCCCGCTCAGACAATAAGCTGGAAGGTCGCGAGCGCAGCACCGGATGAAGATGATGGCGGGTTTGCAGTGGCCCAGACGCGAGTGAGGTCATTGCCACAGTGGGACCGGGAGTCTGCGGCATCACTGCGGGTCACTCCCAGCACCCTCATTAGGTTTGGGGATGGCGGCGTTCTGCGGACCGCAGGTGACAGCACCCCAGCGTCAAGACCAACCCACCGTTATCCCACAATGCTGAGCACATAAGAAACATTAAGATTCCCTTTAAGATCACTGGAGAAGTTCATGCGATTTACAGCTGAATGGGTTCTTGCACATGATATCTATTCTGAAGTGGCTGTATCAGTAAAATAAAACAATATACAAAACAATCTTGTCATGTACCAGTCATAGTATCCTGGCTCCTCATGTTACTATCCTGAGCTATGAATTTTCAAAGAAACAAATACGTTCTGGTTCATTTGACATTTTATAGCTGCATTTTCACCTCTTATCTGTTTTCCAACATTTCTGTTTGTAGTGACCTTTGTTTACACCCCCAGCCAATAGATGGCAGTAGAGAGCATCCAAACAGAACTGCTCAGTTCCACAGTGTCTGCACCTCATGTCTGGAGTTTCTGAGGCTCTGTGAGCAGTAACAAGAAGAAGAGCACTACACATGTTCATGGGGCAAATCTGTCAGCAACCCTCACTGAACTCGAGTTTCTAGATATTACTTAGTTTGATCTTCCGTCATTTCAAATTAGTGTCACGTCTGACGGCGAATGAAGCTAACAAAAACATTACAGTTTTTATTAACTGTGACTAAAAGTGACTAAAGATGTATGGACAAACAGTCCCAGTAAGGAAGTTCTGCTCCAACAGTGTCGATAAGCTGAAGAGCCAGTGTGCCGCCCTTCAGAAGAAAGACAAATTCTGACACGGGCGTTTGATTCCAGTGCCCACTTTTTCACATTGCTCCTCTTTGCCTGCGTAGGGGGCTGTATGGACTCCAGTATATTTACGCACAACTCCCGCTACTTGAGGGTCACAAGAGGTGAACATTTCTATATAACACGATTATTTATTTCTATGAGAAGGATGCGAAACAAAGGCTAAATTACGGCCTGGGCTTGCCCCAGCCTGACTGCGAACAATGTCTAATACCACCCCATGCTTAATACATCCTGCTGTAATCTACCTTGTCCCCACAAAGGATGGAAAAAACAAGGTTAAAGCTCAATCTGATTACACAACAAACTGAATTCAATAAACGATTGTGGAAGGCATGTGACAGCGCGCAGATAATGTTCAGGTCGAGCGAGGTCCCTTCCCTTATGCATAAATCCCTTTCTTCCTCTGGCCGGTTTTATTTCTGCATTTGCCGTAACCCGAACTCGACAGGACGGCCGCGAAAGCCAACCCCGCGGGAGGAAGCTATTCAGGAGACAACTCTCTCTGAAGGTTGTGGGGGTAAGTCTCGCGGTGCCGGCCGCAGAAAGGCACCGACCGTGTCATTAAAGTCATTGTGCAACAAGGCGGCCGCTAATTTTAAGCTTGCGACTGGAATACATATTCGGGCAAGAAGTGCAACCTTGGCGAACCGCGCCAGCCGCGATCCAAAGCTGGGCGGCTCTCGTCTTTCCCGTTTGGTTTTGGAGAGGCGCCTTGCACCGATGACACATACGATGTGGAGGAGCCGTCTGCAAATCACATTAAAGCCACTCCACTCCTGGGAAACCGCAACACCATAAGCCAGTGGTGGGTTCAGAGCGGGGTGGACGCGACAACGGATGTCGAGGGTCGTCGCTCTCCTTTCTGCCGTGGGCGGGGCCTCACCAGGGCCCCTGCGAACAAGGAGGAGATCCTCATTGTTAACAAGGGCCGTGCTGTCACAGGCCTGTCGTTTGGCATTAACGTCGCCCTAAAGTGGCCTGCTTTGCTCATTTGTCCGAGCATAAAGGGCGGCGTGCAAAACCGAGGTCCTCCATTGCACCTCCTCCCTTTCATGTGACTGATGCACGGCTGGAGGCTTTTAAGGGGCCCTAACAACACTGGGTGGCAGTGTGGGGGGCGGGTGTGGGGTGCCTCTTGGTTGCCAGGGCCAAACCTCGGGGCCCACCTTGGTGAGCGGGCTCCACTCTGGCCATTGACCGCGCAGGTGCAAGACAACATCCAAAGATTGAGGGGTTTGGCGGTTGCAAAGGAAGCAGGGGAGGTACAGTCACCCTCCCACCCTCCATCCTTTCCCATTAAATATACAATATGACGGCCATCTCCGACGGCAGGTCTTTCATCACGGTGCGCAGAAAAGAGAGGACAGAGATGGGGCCCCCTGTTCCCGATGGGGGCCACAGAGTCACTCTCTTGAAAGGGCCATGTCACTCCAGGGGCTTAAAGGCGGTGTGAAAAAGATGAACGCTCGGTGCTCATTTTAACAACTCAAGTTACATTACATGCTAGGGGGTCAGACCTGATGGTTGCCTAGGCACACACTCCAAAATAACCGCGTCATTCTCGGTGATCGCCCTCAAAAAAAAGAATCTGCCAAGGACATGTGTTAAAGACATATCAGATTAGGAATATGTGACCCTGCATCGCATTACTGCGGTTGCCCATGGGTAACTTCCAGAATCTGATCACATTAAACACTTAAAATATTAATACCCCTCCTGGATGCTTCCCTAGCAACAGAAAAATAATATTAGCCACAGTGCTAGCCAAAACAACCCGCATGCGGTGTTTTCTTGGCTTCAAGAACGCAACACAAAAAGGGCTTTCTCCTCCTGGAAAACTTTAATTAATGTCCGTGCCTGAAAGGGAAACATTTTTCTTTTCATTATGTCTTACTTTTTCCCTCTCCCTTCTGCTCTGATTTACCGAGCTGTACCGCGGTAGACATCAGCCAGAGAAATTGCCCCGAGAGGGGGAATTCCAAAGCTGTTACACACATGCCTCCGCGCGTCGGCCCTGCCAGAGCCCCCTCTTTTCAGCGAGAAAAAAGAGGAGTGTTTCAGAAGGGGTTAAGTCCCCTCGCAGCGCCGCACAATTCTCTCCATATGTTTGGACTTCTTTCCGCATTACGTCAGGCAGGAGACATTCGAGCAGAGCCGCGGGGATTAGAGCGCCAAGCCCCCGGGAAGCCGGGCCGCATCCCTCACGTCCAGCTGGTTCCAATTCGGACCCCTCGCACCTGCTTGTGTTTATTATTCCTGCCGCCAATGGGAACGCGCTCATTTTTCAAACTTCAAACCTCTTCAATAGGTGAAAAAAATAGGAACTCGGGACTTTATTTTCATTTTATTGTTAATGTATTCTCCTCACAGATCAGGCCTATGCTGCTGGGTGGGTGGGTGGGGGGGGGGGGG
>UFQX01000708.1:0-259621 GCA_900497675.1 Arapaima gigas | reverse complement strand
TTTCCAAAAAAGTGTCCCCCGCAAGCCCCCCCACCCCCCCCCCCCCCCCCGCATCAGCAATTCGACGTGTTTATTTTTCAAAATCAAAATCTTCAAAATCATCGCCAGGCCTTCTGGCTCCACACCTAGCTGTGCGCTTAGCCTGCCAGCCATTAATATTTACACCGTTTACGTTCTCAGGTTCAGTGACCTATAAGATGTGTCTCTCTGCCGAAGCTCCCACAGATATCCGTGTGAGATGGCTGTGCTCTCCTCATTTCTCCCAGTTAGTCCAGGAAAAAAGAAAACATCTTTAGGGAACATTTCCCAAGGCTCAAATGTAAGAGAAAAGTGAAATATTTGCAAAGTGTAATAAGACAAAATTTGTATGGTTCAGGATAGCTGTACTTTTGCGGTGAGTGGTATCGTGGTTACAGCCTTTTTGAGGCAAAGGACCCTGGTTCAAATCCCACCACCTGCAGTAGTATCTGTGAAACAACAATTATAAAACACAGATTATCACCAAATGTTTTGCTAGACCTTTAAAACAACTTCATTCTGAGTCATCACTGCAAGTTCTGCACGTCTGTCTGGCATCATCCACCTGGAATGATACTGTGAGTACAAAATGTCAAAAGAAGGCAAAACGCCAAATTCTGTGAAACTGGTGATCATTGATTTTATGCGTTCAGTGTGGAGGACGTCACGGAGTCTCATGGCACTGAGATGAAAGAAAGCATATTTATGACAGATTAAAGCTGCAAATGGGTCGAAACTGACAAGAACGCAATCCAAGGGCTATTACTAGAAGTTGCTGTGGAGAAAGGCATCGGCCAGAGACAGACGTAGAGAGAGGCAGAGACGGAGCCACGAGGCAGGCAGACAGACAGATAGATAAATAGATAGCGTGATAGATGAAATGTGTAAAAATCAGGAGCGTTCCATAACAAAGCTCTGAACGCATAACCGTTGGTGTTTCTGGACACTTTACATCTCAACAAGATGCTCATTGTTAGTTTCTTCAGCTGGAATTAGACTACGCGCTCACACTGAGGGAATCGCTCGCATAATTGCCCCTTGTACCGAGAAGGCTGGCGTTCTGTTTTGACACGCGTGTCAATCGCAGGACCTGCACGCTATGAAGTCACTCCCTTTGTGAGGGCCTCTCTCCTGCCGGAGTGCTTTCCAGCGCTTTTGTTTAGGAGGGAACAGAAGGGAAAAGGTTTCCGAATTAGTCAGAACAATGACTGAAATGTAGCGTCGCACTTGGATGAGCGTAGACAATGGCGGCACCCAGATCCCACTGGGACGCCAGGCATGAACTGGCATTGAAATCTGGGGGGAAAAAAACTCATCTGTGTGAGGTCTGCTCTGTGGCCCGCAGTCCGCGGTCATTCTTTCAGCGCCCTCGGTCCCTTGGCCATGTTGGCATGCTCAAGCCCCACAATGGTGTTAAAACCGAATACGTGGGATTGCGGCATTAAATGCAGAAAGAGCCAAACTCATTAAAATGGTCAGAGAAAAAATGGATGATCAGGTTTTTTCCTTTCCTGTGGAATCAGGCTGAACTTCCAAAAAAACTATTTTTGATATTGAATATGAAATGGTGGGCATTTCTTCTGACTTTCTAATTATATAAAGGTGGTGACTGCATTTTCTAACCATTTTCAAAATTATGAATTCAGCAGTATTATTTTAAACAGTGATGGCCGTAATATGGTTTGGGACATTTAGCACATCTTTAGATGTACTCAGGAACCATAATTTTTGAATGATTTATTTTTTTTTAATTCTAACCAGCTGATGCTGTTCTCCAGTGTGATTTACCCATTTATACGGTTGGGTAGCTAAGGGTGGCATCTCTGTTCTTTGCAGATGAGCTCATCCTTTTGGCTTCATCTGACTGTGACCTTCAACACACACTGGAACAGTTTGCTGCTGACTGCACAGCAGCAGGTATGAAAATCAGCACCTCCTGAGTCTGAGGTCATGGTCCTCTCCAAGAGAAGACTGGGTTGTGCTCTTCAGGTGAAGGGGGAACATCTGCCCCGAGTGCAGGAGTTCAAGCATTTCCGGGTGTTCTTCATGAGTGATGGAGGGGGGAGCAGGAGACAGAAAGGTAGATAGGTGCAGCGTCAGCAGCTCTGGGGGTGGTGAACCAGTCTGTGGTGATGAAGTGGGAGCTGAGTTTTCGGTTTGCTGCTCAATCTACACTCTAATCCTTGCTTATTGAGTTGTGGGTAATGAGCAAAAGAATGAGATCACAGAGACAAGCGGCTGAAATAAAGTTTCTGTGCTAGGTTACTGGACTGACTCTGTGGCAAGGTGAGAAGCTCAGACTTCCAGGGACCCTTGGAGTACAGCTGCTGCTCCGGTGGATAGACAGAAGCCAGGTAATATGGTTCAGGAGTGTTGTAAGGATGTCACCTGGTCAACTCCCTTGGGAGGTGTATCGGGCCTGTCCCACTGGGAGGAGACCCCAGGGCAGACCCAGAACCCGTTGGAGAGATTATATCTCTTGGCTAGCCTAGGGATGCTTGGTCCTCCCCAGGAGGAGGTGGAGACCATTGCTGGGAAGAGGAGGCTCTGGGACTACCTTCTTAGCCTGCTCCCACCATGATCCTCACCAGGACGAGTGGGAAAACTGAACTGAGCTGAACTGTAACTTTTGCTACAGCAATTCAGAGTAAGTACCTCACTTGAGGGTACTACAACTAGACAAAGGATTTATTCCAGGCTCCTTTGATCACAAAGAGACGGCTTTAACCACTACGCCACCTGCCGCCGCCATAATTACAATGCAATTTTTACATTTGGGAAATTGGGAAATCCCTAGAAGAGCTTAGCCTGCAGGGTGGTCAGAGCCAACACCTTGCAATTCAAGCTTCTGGGTTTTAACCCCTGCTGTTGTACATTAGATTAAGGTACTTGAATTACTCCGGTAAAATGGCTCAGCTGCACAAATAGGTAGTTATTTACAAGCTGCAAAGTGTACAGAGCTCACAGTGTAAGTCATCTTCGAAAGAATCCATCCATTCATCTCTCCGTCCATTTTAAATAACTTGCTTTTTCAGGGTTGCAGTGGTCCAGAGCCTACCTTAGAGGCACAGTGTGTGAGGCTAAATAAATAAATAAGAAGACCTGCACCCCTCAGATATCTGTTGCTGCAGCGATCATTTTAATAATCCTTTATAATTACAAAAAAATCATCTAAATGGGCGTCTGCGGTACGCGGACGGTACAGGTACAGGTGCTTCACACTAATGGTCTGAAAAGCTCCACGCTGAGATCCCCAATTACGATGAAGGAATGTGCTCAGAACACATCTGTGCCGTTACGGCACCCAGGGGACAAACGTCACAGTACTTTTTGCCAGTTATTATTACTGTTTTCCCTTATGAAATTACTCCTAATTATGTGCTTATTTTCCAGTCTGGGTTTGAGTCGTGGTTTTTTCCCCCCATTACATTTACCTGCTGAATCCTCGCATCCAGGGCAGGAAGGATGAAAGGTAATGCAAATTTCGAGTTGCAATTTAGTCCTTTCCACATTGTAGGTTTTTTATTCATTCATTTTCACACTTCTCTCACCATACGGTATTTTCAGAAAGATGGAGAAATGTGTTTGAAAAGAGATCTTGATTAAACTTCCTTGCCGTTACCCCCCACCAGTAGGGTCCCCGATGTAATTCCGCGCGTACAGTGGCTCTTCGTCTTGTGAACGTTCAACCTACACATTTTCAGGAACGTGTTTTTGTCAGATTATTAACAATTTTTAAACTGAATCTTACACTTCTCATTTTCTAACAATTACAACAGTCAACATCAACTAAATATACATACTGTTTATATATAAGAGTATAAGACCACCTTCATTCCACTGGCTTTAACAGTTTTTACAACTCATGCCTGTTTTTGTCAAGTGCCAGTGATCAGTATGAAGATAGTAAGTTCTGCATTATGTTTAAGGGATAAATTCACAACCGTAGGGATTATCAGATTGTGGAAACAGTAGATTTTTATTTTTATACTCACTCATTTACGGTTTCTCAGGGTCATGGTGACTGGGGGTGATCTCAGAGTCACTGGGGGTCAGGTGGGGAACAACTGGAGGCGTTTACCCAGTGGTACAACTGGGATTTCAGGACTCTCCATGGGTAATTTTTGTTTTCAGTAAATTTAAAATGAATTTTAACGTTGTTTGAAATCAATACAAATAATTACATTATGTCTTTAATTTTTTAAAATTTGTTATCACTTTATCAGTTTTTTACAAATCCTATTCAGCAGCTGAGAAGCAGGGTACCTACATTATTAAACTTTTATCGACTGTGAATTAAGTGGTAAAAGGGGCGATGGATTTACAAGCAAATAATGTTGGAAGCGGGCTTCTGTGCTCATAAGTTGAGAGCCCAGTGTACACCTGTAAATACATCCACACACAAACTGCACTAATAAACCTAATATTAAAATAACTTACTATTTAGCTGACTCCCTTCTTAACAGTAAGTTACAGTGTTTGACTTGTATCCTAAGCTACTTACAAATTTGAAGCAATTCATGGCACCTTGTTTTCTGCCTTCGACGCACTTCTACGCTACACTGCATAAAGGGTAGGACGGAATATTATTAATCCCTGCAGAGAAATTCAGCCACAGAGCAGCTGGATACAGAGGACACATAACACAGATAACTTAAGACACACAATGGTGGACAAAATAAATAAACAATCAATTCAAGAACGATCACCACCACCGGCCACCTCCCACAGTACCATCACCGCCAGCACAACTATCTGTTGCACTATAAAGTTTGCGCTGTTGCATCATTTACTGTAAATACCCACTTATTTACGTCCCATCTTCTTATCCAATCAATTTGTTGATGCATCGACTATCAAAGATCTCAGTTTGTCTGTTTTCCTATGACATCATGATGTCTGTTTAGCGTCTTGTGCGCCGTGCTCCAAGAGAAACTACATTTTGTTCTCTCATACATCTGTGTAAGTGCAGAATGACACTATCGTGAACCTTGTACCTGGATAAATAATAATAAATAACAGAAGACAATTCTCAGTTGCATGTTTGCTTTTTTCTGGGTTCTTTTCCCCCTCAAACTACTGCTTTTCATAATGCCATTGTTTCTGGCTGCCAAACCCAGGTATAAGGGGCACCAGGCTGCACGGGACTGAACCGAGGCCCCTTCTGGAGCCCTTAGCAGCTTAAAGACTTCTTTCCAGACATCACCACATCAAAGGCATTCAAATTCGCGTCTGTTCAAACACAGGAATACCGGCTGGGTTCAATTTCAACCCACTTATTTATTTTTCATTGTGAAGCGAGGAGAGGACCTGAAAAGCTGAAACAACATCGCTCCTGGGCCCCGAGCACAGGGAGGCCGCTCCCATGCAGCTAGCGAGTGCACCGGCTTCAAAACGAAGGCGAAAACCACACGGCTGCAACGCGCATGTTTTAAAATTCTCCTGTTACTCAAGGCACTGCTTTCCCGCTATTTTTAATATAATCCTCATCTTGTAAACGCGGGCCGGAGATGCCTGGGGGCTGTTTGGTTCAGACCAGGTTGGGAGCGTTTCAGCTCGGACTTGACCTTGCCATTCTCCAGAGCAACAACACGCTCGCGTACAGTACTTTGCGTGTGCAACTTACTAACGTTGACGCAGCTAGTTTTAGTCGACGTTCATCACAAAAATACAAATGTGTCCAACTAACTTGCATAAAGTCCCCCCCCCCCCCCCCCCCCCCCCCCCCCCCCCCCCCCCCCCCCCCCCCCCCCCCCCCCCCCCCCCCCCCCCCCCCCCCCCNAATTTACTTTACACAAACCCCCCCCCCCCCCCCCCGAGTTATTCATTTCCCTTCGGTGTGCAAGAACGTGGAAAACACCCATTCATTTTTAAAACGCCAATTTTAGTTACAACAACATTGTGATTAGGAAGCAAAACACAATTTTAGATAGTCCTTGTTTCGAGGGTGTTTTAGTGTAAGGACCTGGTCACAATTAGCACACAAATGGGAATGTTTTGAAGGCTTAAAGAAAGTAAATGTTTCCGTGTGTTTTGTACCGACTAATGATACATTTATTACCGCCGAAGTCCTTAATGAGGATAATTCCTCCGTTAATGAGGTGGGTGGTCAGATGGAAAGTGCAGCCCCATTTGCCTTTAAGCACGAAGGCGGAAGAATTTGGTCAGAATCTTGCCCTTTCTTTCCTCGTGTGTTTTTAATTTCGACGAGGCAACCACCACCTCGGGCCCTCGTAACGAAAACTCGCTGGGTTCAATGTGGGGGAAAAAAAAAAAAAAGGGGTGACGTTTGACTTTTCTGTTGCGTACAAACGTTTGACGACATTGCACTTTAAAAGTTTGCACGCTGACTCGACTGGGACCGATTTATTTGTAAATCCAAAGTCACTTTACAGCTCATTCACAAACAAAAAAGCTTAATAGGACAGATGTGCAATTTATTTGTGGTTAGGTTCTGCAGTCTTGGAAATAGCTATAAAATGTAAAAACATGCAATGTTTAAGACTTGTTTTGACTAATTTTACTGACACATTGCTGCGACTGTATGGTGGCTCAGCAAGTACCACTGGGATTCCATATTAAATATTCCATAATACCTGGAAATGTTTAGATGTGGGTTTGAACCGAGCTCAGTCTGTAGAAGCTGCGTGTTCTCTCTGTCTTGAGTTCCTCCAACAGTCCAAAGACATACATTTCAAGTTACTCTGTCACTCTCAATAGCCAGTTGCGTGAAGGTGTTGGGGGGGGCATCCTATTAAGGGACTGATGTCCTAACTCGGGTGTAGTTTCATAGCCTAAAGCTCAATGATTCTGAGGTCCATGACCCTGCCTGGATTAAAGCAGTTATTGATAATGAATGGATTGATGATGCAGTGTTGTATTAAAGTTCATTTTATACAAAACTGTTTGTAAAAAACTGCTATTTGTCACTGACTGTTGACCTACTCACTCCATGAACATGTGCAGGGTTTATGGTCCTGTTACTGATCACAAACACTCAGGGACACGTAAATGTGGTTGACAACATATAAACAACTTGAATTATGATCCATCCAATTCTTTTTAGCTGTGTTCTACACTCAGTGGGTAAACAAAGGTAACACTGTGACAGAAATTTAAGAAAACAGATAAGAAAATGGCTTTAAAAATTTCATTTACAAATGGAGACTACTCGCATCTTTGAAAATTCGTAACTTGACTGTTGGCAACACGACAGCAGAATTTTCCCTGTAATGCTATACGTTGGCCAGTGATTTTATATTAACTACAGCAGCAGATGTTTTCCAAAAGAGCATTTCTGAAAAATCTGCGCATAGCTTCAGAGGTTAAAAACTTTGCAGCAGTACATGTTTGCTGAGATGCTCAAGTCTTGCTTCCAAACATCTTGGTTTCCTGGAGTTCATCAGGAGTGCTTCTATTTGCACTTTTGCCCTGCTGCTCAAAGTGCTGCTTTACTGACAGCCTTCAGAGGCACCCGGTGGAGGTAGGAGAACATCAAAATGTGTGGCCCAAGGTCGCACGTGTTCAGCTGGCCCTCCAAGGCTGAAATATGTGCAGCAAGTTTCTGCAGATACCACTAAATGATTAAGGTTGTGTGTGTGTCTGTGTGTAGTGGGTTCTACCTGCAGGCTGGAGGGAGATGTGAGCCTGTCTCCTCCATGTGAATGAGGCCTTCCTTGTCTGCGTAGATTTCATCATGGTGTCTGACTGACAGTGCTCTCACTGAAGACAGGTGTCAGAAAGCAGAATGGAGCGTGGGAGATGGATACGGATGGTGTGGGGGGTGAGGGATGGATGCACAAAGAGACAGGCAGAGACTAAAAGCAAGAAGAATGGGAAATACAGCCAAAAGGTTGCTGGTTCAAGCTCCAGTAGGGATGCTGCTGCCATACCTACCCCTCAGCAAGGTACTTAACCAGAATTGCTTGAGTAGCAAGAAGATTTTCTGTTATGCTGACACAATTTAAATTTAAAAAATGCCAATATTTTAAAATTACATATTCAAGTGTTAAAAAAAAAAGCATAGACACCGGCACCGTCCACCAGCACTGCCTACATGCTGGGCTGGTCCCAACCAGAACCTCCTACAGCATCTGAGCAGCCATCCAGGGCGTCCGCACTGGCTACGCTCATTCTCATTGGTTGTCTGCCTGCTGCCTTCGCAGAGTGTTTGCAGCTTTAAGGAAAATTTGAGGAGCTTAGCGGCTAAAGATGGAAATTAATACGCCGGTATTAAACAACTTAGGATGGTGTTGCAATCCAATTCCTTTGAGCTGTATGTGTGGTGACTCAAGTAAAAAAAAAAAAAAAAAAGTATAATTTATAGCAGTATCCACAACTTCACAACTACCCCTTGTACCACACTGTTATTCTTTTCTTCTTCCTTTTATTGTTACTGTTACATCCAACCATTTTCAATAACCGTTAACCCTGAGCAGAGTCGCAGCAGCCCATCCCAGAAACAGACAGTGGGAGGCCACGAAACTGTCCCTGGATGGCAAACCAATTTATCCCCCCAAACCTGAGATACACGCTTAAAATCAGCTGTTGGCTGAATTTAAAATTCTGTGTGTGTGTTTTCTGTACCTTGAGGAGACATTCTTGAAACAAATAAATGTCCAAAGGACAGCAAAACCCTGAAAAAAAATGCATGTTGTGTAGACATCCCCACAAAACAATGGCTTATTGTACTTCAGTCGCTTAAAAAAATTGGTTTCTGTGTCCTTCAGAATGGTTTTATTGCAGGGGAGTTGGCAATGACATTATCATTTATTGTTTAGCCCTTTAGCTGACACCTCCCCAAAGCCACTTACAAGTTTGCGAACTCTGTATATTTGCGCTTTACAAGTGTTTACCTTTATTTGGTGTGTGTTTTTTACAATTAGCATTAGAGTGGGAGTTGGTGTGAAATCCCCCAGACGGGAGAACAGAGAGCGACTGCACAGCGATGGTCTTCCTCCGTGGAACAAACCATCTGTTCAGAGCACGTGTCTCATGGGACGAAAATTAAATTACCTGTAATCATCTCAGTTTATCTCATTTTTTTACTGAGATCTGCAGGTTTGTTTCATAATCAGCTACTTTGAGAGCCTTCCAAGCAAAAAAGGGTTTTTTTTCTCATATGGTATTAATGCAGAAATATAGTGGGTGACTTTTATATTTTTAACCCCCAAGAAAGGAAAGCGGTATAAAACATGTATTTTGATGCTGCATGCCAATGCTAAAAGAGTAAAATACACAAAATAATATGTACATTAAGCGTGGCTAAAACCCTGTTCCCTCTCGCCCATCCCCCATAGTTCTTCCCTGACAGGAGGATGGATTTCAGGCCTGTAAACAAGGGAGAATGGAGCTAAAAAATGAAGCTAAAACCAGCCAACCTGAATTAGTAAGACATGGTGGTAGTAATAATAATAATAATAATAATAATAATAATAATAATAATAATAAAAAGAAGAAGAAGAAATGTTGCTGTAGTATGCCAGCAAAAATGGAAAAAAGGACACAACAGTGAGTGCTCAGACAGACTAATTTTGGAGAAGTATATGCAAAAATATTTTATTAATGTAAAAATTTTCAATGTAAAAACATTGGGGCAAAAACGATGTACTTTAAATATAATACAAGCCACTGCTAAGGCCTCTAGAGTTTATATCTTTGAGAGGAACAGGCTTGAAATTATATATGATGTTGGCATGGCTTGAAGACCCTGGGAATGATCGTGCAGGTTTTGCAGTTTCATCTGCACTGACATGTCTTTATGGATCCAGGTGGAATATGTCCTCCTGGAAGAGATTTGGCAAATCTGTGCTAAAACAACCATGCTAGATAACCGCTGCCGTAATAAACGTTGTTTAATGACCATTGATACTGGCATGTGTGAAACAAATATCTATCGAGACGTAAGACTACCTGGGAAAGGTCATATTATGAATAACAAACACTGTGGTAATAAATAGTGTGTTTAAAGGTTAGGTTCTCTAGCCAGCCTAAGAAAACAGAATGAAGCGAGCGCATAGTACCACTGGAGGCAACTGTAGTACCCTGCTGTGTCGATATTTGGATTTGCTCATCCTGATCAACCTGCAGGCGCTTTTGAGGGTTGTTATTAAATGCAAGAAAAGGGACAGACGTGTGAGAATCCATTAAATGTATACATTAAGAAATATCTACAATAGCTGTAAATGCCACGTGACTTAGAGAAGGTAGTAGAGGGCGCTCCTGTCATGGGGTGTTAGTAAGCGGTGAGCAGGCCACCGGGCGCTCCTGTCAAATTACCCTACAAATCGTGGAACGAGGGAGAGCAGCTCAGTCCCCAGTAATTATACAGGGATTGATGTGGGACATCAGGACGTGGCAGCGAGTGGAGCGCTGCTTTGTCCGCTGTAAGAGCTGACACCAAATTTACCATCCATTCAGGGCCCCTGCCTCTTATGTCCCTTTTCTCGGCTCTTCTGGTTTGTTCTGCTGCGTGTGTGGGAGGATGGGTGCCTAGAGCCCCCCCCGCCCACGCTCCAGCACCTGGGACCACACCGTCGCTGCGCTAAAGCACGGACCTCCCTGGATGGCCCCCCTCCTGGCCAGAGCTGCCCCTTTCAGCCTTTGTGAGCACCATGCAAAACAGGTAATATAAGGGTTTCTGGGGGGTCGTCGTGTGGGGGGGGGGTGTCAGGGAATGAGGATGAGGGGTGGATACGTTCTATTCATCCTTAATTGAGAACTACAATTTCCCTTACAAATTTTTAGAAGGTGGTCTTCCACACTGAATAGTGAACACAGCTTTTCCCATCTATACAAAACCGTTTCGACAATATGCAAGTTATATACGGTTATAACTTGAATAAGAGCAACCCTGTAACATTTATATATTTCCTGCAAAATGCTGATTGGCACTTCACTTTAGAAATACAACGTGGAAATCTGTTCCTGGCTAGATTTGTCAGTTTCACCACCAAATCATCACAACTAATGGCTTGATGATAGACATCCTTCTATTTATCTGTCAGATTCTGTGACAGTGTCAGACACAGAGAACTAACGTAAAAATCTCTTATTTAGTTCTATTTTTTCACTGATTTGTCCTAAGAGCATGTATACGTCATTCCTTGTTATTATCGATCACCAAAACTCACACCACAATAAACAGAAATGTTGAAGCAATACAAAAAACTGCAACAAAAATGGAAAAAACTGCAAAATGTCTTCAAAAGTCGAACGTTCATTAAACACAGAGATTTGCCTCAGATTTCATGTTTACTGTAACATAGAAAACATGCGCTTAACATCAGTTTTTGTGCACAGAATCCATCAGTTTGAACACAGAATGGGTCCATTTTGTAACTCTGTCTTAACCTGCAGGTGACCTTGTCACCCACTCCGACCTCTTTTTACATGATCATTTAATTAGGTCCAAAAGAGCAGAGGACATATAATGGAAACATTATGGAAAATGGTCCACAAGTAGCTTGATCTGCACACTTGTCTGTTCCAGGAAGAAGGCAAAGCTCTTACCTGCTGTCCGTGATGCTCTCCAGAGCAGATGCCAGGCTCTCGGGCAGGCCCTTGTCAAGCGGCCAAGCAGCCTTGTGCAGAAAGGTGAAAAACACACGTTTCTTTCAAAAGAGGACAAGAAATGCACGGCTAGTACAGAAAGCCAAAGAATATTTCACAAGCATTTCCTGATTGTTTAATGTTTCTAATAATCTGTATATAATGTTATATATAACTATATGTTGTATAAAATCTTTTCCACTGAAACATACCGAAATGAAAAGCATAGAAATTTTAAACAACAAACAGCAGGTGGCATAATGGCTTAAGCAGTCACACTGAAAGTGCCGTGGCACTTACTTTGTATTGACACAGTGAAAATTATCCAGCTCCAGTATAAATGGTAAAATCATTGCAAGCACCTTAGTGTCTAAATGTATCACCGTAAGTCCCTTTGGAGAAACACTCATTTATTTAGCTCAATACTTTATGGTAAAATTAAGGGAACGAAAAGTCCTATGCACCCTCTATTTTGCGGTTTTGAATGTACAAACTAAACCTATGGATGAAATGACACCATCAAAGTTTTCTTTCACATAAACCTAAGATTAATAATTCATGCCTGACAGAAATACTTTTTGGGGTTTGCTCTACCAAACAACCTGGGGCAACTACTGTGAGAAGGGTGCTATATAAAACTACATCAAACTGACTCAAGTCGAAGCCAAAACATTTGGATGATTCATCCTTTGTCTGCCTGAGCATCTTAGATGTTTAAAAATTCACATCCTGATATGAAGCCTCAGTGATCCCACAACAAAGCAAGTAGATGAGCTGTACAAAAATGGTCAAGATCAGCACCTTCTCCACTTCACTCATCGGGGAAGGAGCCAACATGAGGTTCTGGAAGGTGGCTTCACCTGCTTCTGTACGCTGACTGGCTGGAGGAGTAGAAAAGTCTTCCTTCTGCTCATCAAACTGCCCTATAAAAAGGTCACAGAAGAAACTTTCCCTCTTAGATCATAACCCACAACATAAAAACACAAACCAGTTCCTCAGCAAGCAGACTCATTTCAAGAAACCACATTAGTCAAGTTACCATTATGAAGGGGGTCAAATGACCATTATTTCTTATGGGAAAATAATGAACAAATAATGAACAAATGGACAAACAAACGAATCAATCAATCAAGAAAAGTCAAATAAATAAATGTCACCTTCTTCAGTTGCCAGCTGGCTTATTTAAACAGCTGTTGTCTTAACAATAAAAAAATGTGTATGTTATCATTCACCTCTGTTGTAACATCCACTGGAACTTTGTTTAGTGCTCTGAGAATAGAGCCGTTTAAAAATAAATTTTTATTATGAATTATTTACCTACTTATACAGCTGGACCGCTATTACTGCATCAGTTCAGAGTCAGTACGGTGGTCAAGGTAGAAGGTGGGATTGAAATCTGCATCTTTCAAGTCAAAAGAAGGAAACCCTAACTACTACACCACCTGCTGCCCCTATAAAATGCAACTTCTATGCAAAAAATACTGCATAAAACCGCTCATCAGACATATGTTTCCAATACTGGGAGCAGCAACAACAATCCAAGTGTCCTCTCTTACATGCAGTCCCCAAATCGCAAAGGCCAAAGCTCCAGTTTTCACAAACAAGAGCTTCCTGAGCAAGAGGGCTCGGCATTTGTCCAATCTGCAGCAGTGCTGTCCAGTGAGACGTGGAGCAAAAAGCCAAGTGGCCGCCACCAACACAACCCCAGCACCCCCCCACACCAGGAGCCCTGCGTCAGCAACATGGTGCTTTTCTTTAGAGAGCGTCGCCTAGGAAACCCCTAGGCATGCTTTCTGGGAGTGCGGCGGCGTTTAAGGAAGCGGTAAGTGGATGAGTACCCTCAGCAGGAGCAGGGAGCGCGCCCTCCAGCTGAGTGGCTCATTTACCTAATGCATCTGGTGCTGAACAAAAGCCGAGTGGTGGTACACAGAGGAGCCACACCGCAGAGGGCATTTTGTGCAAATACAACCCAGAGCCGCATCAGCTTCTTCTGACATTTACATAGATATATAAATATAGCACAATATGTGAGCGGAAAGGAGACCCCCTTCCTGCTCATTATAAGGTGCTCACTTAAAAATGCAATTTTTAAAATCCTTATACTTTTTTGCTGTTTTTTTCCCCAAAGATTGAGCATTTCACGTAAAAACAAGACAGTCTGAAAAGTAGGCAAACCAGATCCTAGGTTGTCCAGGTGAGGTTGGGATCTCTCCGGAGCGGTGTGGAGTAGGCCTCGTGCCACTCACGACAGCACCCGCTTCCGCCTTACATTCACAAGTTGCTCGAGATTTCATCTTTATCCAGAAATTTTATAGTGTTTAACACTGTTTAAGTTTTAGTGATGCAAAGATATCTAAGAATCCCGAACACACTGTCATAATGGTCTCAACCCCTCCTGTTGTTCTCAGTGTAGATCTCCTTAAAACACTTAGTCAAACTGGGTTTGGGATATTGTTGTCTAAAGGAGAGATTGACATTTGATAATATATGAAAATAAATATGATGCACATATATATATATTTACTTGCAGATCGACCAGTGGTAGGTTTCAACCACCTAAGGAATAACTTTAGTTTCACCAACACGGACTTCTATAAATACATACAATGACATTTTATTGCAGTCCTGGAATAAGAAAACAGACTACAGAATTACCTAAAACTGAAAACATGAAGAGAAGTCTGAGAAAAACTGATTCTAAACCTCCTTGGGTGTTACTTCATTATTGTTTTAATCACTGTTTTTAAAGGAGTACACATTTTCTAGAATATTTCTGCACGAGAATCGTTTGTCCTCTTTGCTTGTCCTGTATCAGCTGCGCCTGCTTGTCCGTCCTCAGTGTAGCAGGACTAATCCTTCAGGCTCGGCTCTGCAACTTGACGGGTCTGTAATTTCCTGTACATCTGGACCAGCAACTCATGCCAAAGGCCCGGTTTTCTTCCACCGCCACTCGAGTTGGGGAGGAGGAGAGAGGCAGGCTGTCGGGGACAATGTTGGAGGCCCGCGGAGAGGGGGGGCTTCCGCTTGACCCCCTGCGTGTGCTTCTTAATTAGGACGATTAGGACGAGAACTGCTGGATAAAGGTTAGGCCTTTCCTTCTGGGACGCAGCCTCAGGCGTGTCTCCTCTTCCCCCCACCGGCCAAACCGCCGCAGAGCGGCAGGGCAATTTGACCTCCAAACACAGCCAAGAAGTCAGTTAATTATCTTCTTCCTTTTTTTTAACAGCTGACTCTATTACAGCCTGCTGATCACCAGAGGAGGGTGCCTAGGTAATAAGGCTGATGTAATACAGGAGCCCGTGTGTGTGTGTGTGCGCGTGTGTGTGTGTGTGCGCGTTTGAGTGCGTCTGAAGGCCCAAACATCTGAGACACCATTCGCCACCATCGTAAAATTTGCAGATGGGAGCCCTAATAATCGGGTACTAAGTGTTATAGGCATTTTATGATCCGATCTATAGGAGGCAATTTTTTCATCGGATGAAACCGATTGCCTTTATTGTCCCACCTGGAGGGATAAAATCGCCATGACAGTCTTGGTTATAAGATCATAAGAGGCATCACTGCATCATTTTTAAATGGAAGTTAATAACGTCCCATGATTTTTGGATGACTGGAGGGCAGAGAGTGTAGCGTTAGGGTAGCGTTAGGGTACCTAGGACCTTCCACAGACAAATATACTAAATTCAACAAGTTTAAAAATAATAAGGCTTAAGTGATTTATAATTTGCAATTACTGTCTGCATGTCACTAGGGCTGGTGCGTGTGTTGCTGTCAGTGCCATCCACATGTTCCACCATAGAAGCCAGTAGCTGTTATATTTGAACAAATCAAAATATAAAATCACTAAGAAATTATACATCACACACACACACACACACACACACAGCTGCACACTTTAGTGATGTAAGGATAATAAAGTTTGGCAATATATATTTTTTTTCCCTTTCCACTTTACTCCGACTGATACAGGCATTACTATTTGTGGCAACTTCCTTTTCAACAAAGCTAACAATACTTATGCAGTAAATACAACCACTTTAACAGTAAAGCAATTTCGTGATTATATATTGTGTTATTGCTTTTGCCTTTCAACTGCTACACCCTAGCAAAGCCAGGTAATTCAGCTAGTGATCTTGATAATACCAGCAGGCACGAGAAGCCCAATACCCTTGAGCAAGGTTTCAGTAAAAGGCAGCTGTGCACAGCAGAGTAAATAAAGTAAGTGTGCAAGTCCCTTTGGATGAAGGCTAATGAACAGCACGTTTCATTTTCAGCCATGACTCTCCATGTGCTCTCGATGACTTTCTTGATGATTGTCTGAGGGGCATCAATTATTTTCCAGATATCAGCTGACGCACAATGTCTGCTGTCATCAGGTCATGATGAGCGCTCATCTCCGAAGTGAACAAGACGGGAACGAACCACAAAGGAGCGACTCGAGAGCAGCTCTCGAAAAGACGCCGGCGCAGCGACGCATTCCCTAATGTGCTCTCGATACTTCTCGACTGCCATGAGTCTCAACACAAGTACAGACACATGAGTAATGCAATAACTGGCAGAAAAGAAAAGGCTGCTGAGGCAGAAAGCTCAGTATCCTTCCTTCACAGCAGGTCGTGTAGTGGTTCAAGCTGCCGCCTTGCACTTGAACAACCTGAGTTTCAATCCCACCCCCTGCTGTAGTGCTGTTAAACTATGTACTTACCAATACCCGGCAGAATAAATGAGTAAATCATTGTAAAGTTGTTTGTTATACATAGCAAATATCGTAAGGTTCCTTGGACAAAGGAGTCAGATCAAGAACAGTTCATTGTAACAAATTGCACTGCTTATATGTACTGAGATGGCACATGTCTCTTTTTCTCAGTACCCTTACTGAGAAAATAAGGCTATTGAGACCACAAGTGCTCAAGTTTAGTAGCCAAAGAGATTTCTAGACATCCATCCATCCATCCATCACAACCAACCACTTTAATGTGGTTAGGGTCATAGTAGTCCAGAGCCTATCCCAGAATCACTGGGCACTAGGTCAGGAAGCTACTCCCTGGGATGCCAGTTTATAACAGTGTACAATTCCTAGGGCATTATTATTATTAAAATTTGAAAATGCAGGTTTATATCTCACATATAATTATTACTATACGTAACTTTTACTAGTACAGGCAACACTTTCCATTAAAAGCAACGCTTTCGTGATATTATTCTAACGCGAAATTTAATCTCCAGGTCATATTGGTAACCCAGGAAAATGCCAAAGCCATGTGAGCTGATGAACAGTGTAACTAAACAGGCAACATGTCTGTGCCGGGGCTGAAGGAGACCATTGTATGTGAATGGTATACATCAGAAACCACACACTTGCAGGGACCGGCTTGGCATTCCTGCAACTGCATACATCTCATCTTTCATTTGTCTCCATTAAAGTGCCATTATTTCTGCAGAAAATGGCACACATATTATGTCACAGAAGAGAAATTACACTTTTACAGTAATAAAGTACCGGTATCACCCTATTCAGAAGTGTAACGTGTTCCCGGAAATTGCTTCGTAAGGTAAAATTTCATAAATCAGAGATTTAATTATGTTTTGACGCCAGCGACTCCTGTTACTCGTAAACACAAAAAATGTGCCTTATATTTGGTCGTAACTCGGTAAAGAGAATTAACTAAAGTCTCTCGTGTATGTGAAAACTCGTAAATCAAGAGTCGAGTCAAAAACCCATATCTCGATTGATATCGGTAAATACATTTTCTTTTTAACCAAAGAAACCTTTTATCCCACCACCTGCAGTAGGACCAAAGTGCTTACCCTGAATTAAAAGAGTAAGAACTAAACCAACTAAGTAAATAACTAAGTGTTTCAGCGTCCAAACCTCACACGGCAATCTCCTTTGAAGAAAAGCATCACGTAAATGAATACATTGTAATAATAACACACAGTATATTATAGAATAACTGCATTCTGGGATTAACACCTGAAAACCCGTACTAATGTTCCTTGCTCTGATGAACACCTGAAAACTGAGAAAAATCTTTTTTTTTTTATTAATCAGACCAACAAAAATCACACAGGCTTTAAACTTCACCCACCACAGCACCAATTGGTGTTTGGAAAGATTACGAGTCCATTTCTTTTGCTAAATTAGATAAGTTGATAGGAAGGGAGAGCAGAAAGTGANATCATTAACATAACTGGGGATATACTGGGAGGAATGGCCTCCATGACTGCGGAAGCCTCACGTGCCCCCAGTACTTGTGTATAACTCCACCGAGTGCTGCTCATAATATTTGTTGCCCCCCCCCCCCCCCCCCCCCCCCCACTTTGACTGGGTGATAAAAAATTAAAATAAATCCCCAAGTGCCAAGCGATGCTGCTCTGCGTGCGCATTTCCCACCTCATTTGCCACAAGGACACCTCGGCGTTGAACGCATTAAATCACATTAACATTAGAACAGCCCCGTCGTCGCAAGGTCTCGCAGGCAAGAGGGTGGGGGGAAGGGGGGCGTGCGGCAAATTGCTTTCAGTTGTGGCAAAAAACACGGCCCGTTAATTACAATAAAAAATGCTCCCTGTCGCCTTTAATTTTGTCCTTTGTAATAAAAAAGAATACGAGACTAGGTTATGTTCATCTTGTCTCTTTTTTAAACCCCGAGGATGAGTCGGGACAGTGGAGGCCCTAACACACCTGGTGGCCATCTGCGCTACCTGGCGCCCCGATTAAATACACTTATTAATATAATAATCTACTTAATATGGGAGTAATTTGTTATAAAAAAAATCTGTTTTGAGTAAGCTGTGGTTGTAAGAAATCAGTTAAGAGGTGATCGAATGCATATCAGTCAGAAACCGATTACAAAGAATACTGACCATCCAGTTGATGGGTACCGGACAAATGGCTTGGTTGTCAGTCACACGTTCATACGATTTACTACATTTACTACATTCAGCAGGTGGCACGGCGATTAGAAACACCTCCTTCTCAAAGGTTGCTAGATTCAAATCCTACAGTTATTCAGGACGATTAGGTCTAGTTTTGAATTTTTTTTACTCTTAAATGTGGTTCCAAGAAAGTGGAATGACAAATTTAATTAGTTTTCATTTTTTAAATTTTCTTAATTAAAGAAATACTTTAGGGTTCTTTATGGGAACATCAAGTTTTCTGTCTCTAATTACCATTTTTAATGTACTAAACACAGAATATTTTCTACTACACATTCGTGACTGAGCATCCAAAACTGCCATACTTATAATTTGTTGCTTACCCCCAAATCCCTCACGGTTTTACCTGTTTATGCAGTTGGATATTTTAATGGAGCAATTTCGGATAAGTACCTTGCTCACGGGTACTACAGCAGGGGCTCTCCTCTAACTAACAGCCTTAGACTTATATTGTATATGCTGGCAATCCTTTCTTCATATTTTAAATGAACATCTGGATGACGATCTTCCTGACTTCTAACATCCTACACGTACCGAGCAGCCAGGTAGCAAGAGAATTTTTCATTACCTCCTTCCACCCCACCCCCTGTGGTGTTCTGCAAGCCAGCTTTGCCCTCATGTCTTTGGTAAATGTTGCTTTGTGGTGTGGTGCCCCCGCCCAGAATAAATCCAGCACCCCTTGGGCTTCTAATCTCCAAACGAGTAAAGGTATGCATACATATATAGAACAGAAAATTATTTTTATTTTATATATAGATGCATGCAGGTTAGAAAGAAGAAGGGATAAATATAATGGGAATTTATAAATAAGTTATTTATTATGTAATTATTTATAATGCAAATGTGAACTTTACACATGCTCAGTGCATAAATTTATGCTTTGACTGAAAGTGGACTGAAAACTGATCATTCTTAAGACTAAAGCTTGTTAAGCAAACAAATATTTACTCTTTACTCTGTACACCAATGGCTGATTTCACAGAGACCGTGTCCTAGGATGTTGAAAAACACGAGGAAGCAATGTGTCATTCAATGTTTACATAACATTTAAGTCAGAAGAGCTTAAATGTTCTAAGAAACTGTTCATTATAATTTTTGCAAGATTGTTTTTTTCTATTTCAGCAGCACAGTTTGGCGCCTCCAAATTTCCTAGGTTCACTTAATTGTAAAACGGGACCAGCCGAGTGTGACACTGCTGGGTTAAAAAAGGAACGTGAAATCAATGGAAGCCATCAAGCAGAAGTGGAGCTGAAGGAGCTTATGGTACCAGACGAACACCCCCAAAACCCCCTTTACCAGAATTGGATCACGGCTGCAAACCTACCTCACAAATATTACACCAATCACTAACAACGGAAAATTATAAATCGCTTCTTCCCCCGATCACGTTACCTGAAGTATAGCAATTCGTGACGGAGTCACCGGAAGTTTCCTGTTTTAAACAACAGAAGAACACGCTTGTTGATGGACCAAAAGCTCCTACAGTGTAGTGTTAAGCATATGCGTTTTGAAAAAGCTCCTTCTCCATTGTGTTCAGCTCACCTCACCGCACTTCTCCACACACTGACCCATTTTCACTGTTCCTGTTAAAACTTGGCATGGTCTGATGCCCAACGCTTAAACTCCCTTTTAATTTTTAAAAGAAACGATGCGATTCTGTAGCTGCTTCTTCCCAAGAGCAGTGAACAGAGAGGTGAGGCCGTGTCCTTTTATAACCTTAATGCGCACTTACGTATCTTTAAAAATTGGTCCAAAGTCAATGCGTATTTGACATGGTGGGTTGGGCGCTGTATCTTTAGAGCAGGCAAAGCTACTGGGCTGTTCAGTGCCATGTATTTCAGGTGGCAGCGGTTCACTGCAGAACGATCAGTTAGCATCGGAGCGAGAGAGAGGAAGACGGAGAGAGGGAGAGAGGGAGAGACCCTCGAGCCCGAGGCCAGGCTAATTAGTCAGGCAAAATCTCAGAGACTTTAATGAGCTCCTTGTTTTCTTCGTTAGGAGACGTAATGAAGAAGGCCGGTGGGACACACGTGCCCAGCTGCTGGTACCTTGTTAAATGGGTGGAAGAGGAGGCAGAAGGAAATTAGGCAGGGGTCAGACTTAGCTTAGCTTAGCGGCGGGGCAATGAGGCGGGGCACACTGTGGCGGGAGGCGGGGAGGATTAACAAGGCGAGGACGGCGAGCCAACGCGACCGCCCCGACCTTCACTCCTCTGACGCACTCGTGCGGCACACGGGCCGCCAGATTACAGCCGGCATCTTTCCGCTCGACCGTGGTCTCCCTTTGTACTCAGCTGCACCTTGACAACCAGCACACTGGGGGGATGCAAGACCCCCTCTGTTTCGAGGGCGCCGGTCCTCTGCAAGCGCTGCACAAAACGGCACGGTCGACACACAACCCTGGTCAGATGAAAGGGAAGCTATTGAGAAACCCTTCTCAAATTACAAATAAACAGAACTCACTTCATTAGCACCATGAGACCAATGAAATTTTTACGTCACATCGCCACCATAGGGATTGTGACAGTAACAGTTGGATATTCCTCAATACAATTTCTATTTAACGGGACAAAATACAATTTACGCGCACACTCGTACAACACATTCGGTTTGAATCGTTCCATTTATGCGATGAAGAGCGCAATCGAGGCTTACTAATTATAATGCCCATTCAAGCATATTGTGTCGCGGGGACCAGAATGACAAAGCCAGGCGGAGGGTGAACAACACAGAACCAGCAGCGCGATCATTCACAGCCACACTCGGAAACGTTCAGAAAAGTCCTTGTAATATTTACTGCATGTGATACAGGCCTCGTTGCATTTTAAATGGTGGCTTTCTGTTTAAATATATTCATTTTTGTTTTCTCTAGCAGTATGAGAATAATCACTACGGCAGTTATGCCAAGTTAATAAAGAGGGGTCAAGTGCTCCAAAGCAGGATGTGACATCTGTACTTGAGTAGACTGTAGATGAAAACTGTTCCCTACTATAAAATTCTCAAGAATCATTATCTCACTCTCTGTTATGAATCTTATTCCGTTATCTGTGCTTTGCCAGCTGTGGGTCGGGTTGAGCAGCCAGAGGAACGATGGGGGGTCGAGAACAGCCAAGCAATGACAAAACAGATAAGGGCAGTCCTTACCTTCTGACCATTTCTGAGCCAGAAGAAACCATAGCTGTGTATATTTACATTTACCTGACAGGCTGCTCAAGCCGTTACAAAGTTAGATAGAGTACATACACGGTACTACATAGTTATTTTTCATTTACTGCCCATCAGCCTATGACCAGATCTTGAGAAACCAGCGTTCTGGAATGACAGAACAGTCCAGTGCATCACAATACAGTTAAACATAAAGAAAAAAGAAAAATTGTCAAGGTGCTGGTGGATACAAAATCACTGATAATAACCACAGAATTAAAAGCGATTCGTTTGCTAAATAACAAAATACAAAATATTATAAATGCAAATGTGGTAAAGAAGTGTTGGAACTGCCATGGTGTCTTCCAACGTGAAATCATATCATATGTGCACCACTACAGTTTTTGTTAATTTTATTATTACTATTATTTATACACTATACAAAAGTTGATGATATTGTTTTTACCTTTACATATAATGCTGTGTTTAGTTAAACCATTTTATTTATGCAAACACCAATGTTACTATCATGTCAAAATTATTTTAAACATGCTGGAATAATCAGTCACGTGACCAGACCCATCCCACACACAAACATTAGGCGTCATGCAAGGAGAACTATATTCATCATTTAGTTTCCCTCCTAGAGCAATTGTGGGTAAGCATCATGTCAAAAGTATTACATCAAGAGAAGGATTTGAACCCAGGACCTTCACTTCATAAGGAAGCAACAAAAAACCACCATGCCACCTGCTTCCCCATCAACAAAGTACACCTCAACTGTTATGTGACACTCTGGTCACAGACACAAATTCCACGTCAGCCCTATCCCTGTGGTACTTTCCATAACCTCATGGGGTCACAAGCCCTAAATGATCCCCAGCCGGCCTGCTAGAAGAGACCGCTGTGGGTGGGGGGTGGCGAACCAGGCAAGTAATAAAATACTCAACGGCTTCCTCACCTCCACCTTCCCTCCAGTAATTTATGTGGCCCCGACTGAAAGCGTACATTTCCATGCCAACCACTTCTGTGCAGCTGTTGCTACGGTTTGGCAGCTGCTCGATTTGCAGCGCGTTTGACGCAGGGCCTCTTATAGCCCCGCCTCCAATATCTGCCTTCACTGTGCTGAAATACGGCCAAACTGTGCATTTACAAATTGCCCTCACGGTACAGGAGTAGCAGCACATTGTGGCGGAGAAAAATACACACTATTTCCTAAAGCAAGTGTACGTGCCACTGCACGTTTGCCTCCATAAATATGCTAAAAGTACGAGAAATGCTAAAAGCTCACATCTGCCATCACGCTGCGTTTTTAAAATGTAAAATTGATTAAGGTTCATGTAAAAGTACAATCCGGTGGCCTTGATGTATTATTCACAATCTCTTTGGTGCAAGGATGTTTTAAATTGAACATTTCGGCGATTATGAAATTACCTGGAAATGACTCGAGGATGGCGACAGATTCTCTTCTTGCAGAGGGGTCTTTGCTTTCGGTCCTCCCTGGTTGGCAGGAAGAAAAACCTGGCTTAGAAAAATGGGGCGAGCAGCGTTCAAACGCTACACTCACAAGTATAAAAATATATCAAACTAATGAAAAGAAGCTTTCAGTCGACCAGTACAGTGCATCACTGAGTATGGAATGGGGTGTTATTATAAATATTGCATAAAATCTTAGTAAGTATGCAGTTGGCACAATGTTTAGAGGTAATGTGGAACTCTTTCTTTACAGCTCACAGCCTTAAAAACCATACACTTTTACACTTATACTTCACGTTTTTTATTGTGCTTTTTATAAAATAAAAAAGGGAGATACTGCGATTAGTGCTACTGCCTGCCAGTACCTGGGCTGTTTGAATCCAGCTCAGTCTGTGCAGAGCTTGCATGTTCACCCTGAATCTGTGTGGGTTTCCTTCAGGTGCTCTGGTTTCTTCCCACAGTTCAAAGACAAGTGTTTCAAGTTAAATGGTCACTTTAAATTGTCCATAGCGTGTGTGTGTGTGTGTGTGGCCACCTTGCAATGTGCTCTGACCCCATAGGGGTTGTTTCACAGCCTGTTAGTGAATTCCAGTGATGATTCTGGAATAGGCTCCAGACCGTTACCCTAACTGGGATGAACTGGTGAATGATAATGGATGGATAAAATATAATAATGGTTTGGGCTGATTTTGTCACACATGGAGTAGCATCTCAGATGGTAACCATCTTTGAGCAAGCTCAAGCAGACCCCCAGCAGCAGAAAAAGCCTTAGTGAAACTGCTATCAGAAGAACTCAAAATGTATAGAATGGGGTGGATCAGGCAATAAGTAAAGAAATAAATAAAATAAATAAATAAACAAATACATAAAACTGAACAATGGATATGAATATTAATCTTCTTTGTAGTTTTAATTTTGCAGGTTGAAGACTTTTGAAAAGTTTTACAACCTGCTTTTATTCGTTACAGTTTATCCCCGTTTTTTTCAGGTCCTAACCCTGAGGTACCTCTGCACTTTTAAGGTTTTTGTTTATTGAGACTTGGATTACACAGAATAGAAATTATATAAATTTCCAGTTCCAGTTGTGTTCGTAAATTGACAAGCCGGTGTATTATTATATCCTGCACTAAAAACACGATATCTCTTTATTATGGAGCTTTGAAAGGGAAAACCTACAAGATGCTGCAATTTCACATGCTGCTCCTCACGTTAAATGCGGTAGGAAATCGACAGCAAACAGCTTGTTTGGTTTCTGTATGTAAAATGGGCCGTTCTGGCACTGCACACAACAGGTGTTTATACTGAGATCAGAAAAAAATGATTTGTAGAGAGAATAAATTAAATCCAGTACACATTTCTGATCCAAACTCGAATACAGCGCAAATGCAGTGTCTCCTGACAACAAAAGCGGGTGACGTTTTTGAGAAGACAAAGCGGCAGTTCTCTGCTCCAGGTGCATGTGACACACTTTTCTTTTGATGTGGGTGAAACACTCTCATGATGAATTAAACACTGTTTTTGTTTGGGATCCAGCCATCATTAACCGCTTATCTAATACAGTTCTGGAGGCACTGCGTGTGAGGCAAGGTTCACCTCGGACGTGTCAGCAGCTCATTGCAGGACAGGAAGATACACTCATTCACCCATGCATTCACACACTGGAGGGCAACTCAGAGTGGCCGATTCACCTGAAACAAACATCTTTGGACCGTGGAAGGGAACCTATGCAAACACAGGTAAATCCACCAACACAGAGGTTGAACCAGAAATGAACCCCTATCCAAACTCTCAGCCTAGGAACTGTGAGGCACCAGCACTACCTACTGCACCATTTGCAACCCTTGCAGGGATCAAATAACCAAATTCCTCTTTTTTTAAGTGTCCCAAGTGAGACTGATTATTTTGGACCTTTGATTTAATTTATACAACAAAGCTATTTTTAAAAGACATAAACATGCACTAAAATATCAACTGCAAGAGCTTATGGAAAAACTAAACAATTCAGAGGACATGAATGTGGTGTATGGTGATAGATAGTGTATTGCGATTAAAGAAGCTGCTGAATTTCCGAAGTGGCGGTGAGCTTCTCGATGTACAAACTGTTTGGATGGGTCAACTCATCCCTTTAAAAGCCACCCAGTCGTTCAGACCTCCTGCTCAGTGACCGCTCGCCTGCGACAACTGCCTTTCAGGCCGTGACTGCTGAGAAGTCACCCCGCTGACTGCCACACGCTCTCCTGCCCAGACTGTCACAGATCAAAGTGTGACACCATTTGAATGTAAAAAGGGCCCTTGCTTTTATACAGGACAGTAGGAAGAAAAGTGGCTAAGACTTCGGCTGGATCGAAAGGAGATTGCAGTTTAGGCTCACATAACCATAAGAACTTTTTTACTACATGTTTTTTTCTAAAATTTTAACTGAGCGTTTTCTTTGCTTGCTTTCCTAAGTGGATTTGTCAACCACAGAAAAAACCTTTTTGAAATTACAGAATAAATAATGTCTTGTTATGCAAAGAAATACATGGACATATTTCTTACGGCTAATTTAGCATTCAAATGGCGGCCTTAGGCCTGCTGCAATACAAGGATAAAAGGGAATACAGCCTAAAATGTATTACACTGGTTCCATTTGTATGAAGAATAGCCAACTTATGGATTTTAAAAAATGCAAACATTTTCCCATTTACTAGATTTTAATAGCTTTTTTTTGAATATATCGATTATCTGAAATTCTCTGTATAGTGAAAGCAACCTGTTCTTATACTTCCAGCCAATAGTATAGCGAAACCAAACAAGATGATGAAGGTTGCCGACGTTCATGGGACGGATTCATCAACAGATGGCTTTAAGTAGGAGTGCGTGGAGACAAGATATTTTTATTTTCTGTCATTGTATTCCAAAATTAATTTAAAAAATTGCTTGTGTCCATAGGTTGAGGAGCCAGTGAGTAAAAGACAGTGATATTAAATATAAGTTCCACTCATGCGCTTATACTCCATTTGCCACAGGTGTGGGGAGATGGTGGTACTCGGCTTAACTGGACTTATTTCCGTTGTGAGATGCATTTTTTCACATCAGTGTGCTTAGCGCAGCCATTGCAGAAATATTGACAGGAATATAATAAATTGGACGTGACTGGTGCAAGGGTTAAAAGCAAAATGAAAAGAAAAGGTCCCTCCTTTGGTATCAATCGGGAATTCTCTCAGAAATGCAAGGCGATGAATTTTAAGCTTGGAAATCCTTGGGTGCTTGCAAAAATCTCCCCTCAAATCCAAGGACAGCTGGGAATGCTTGTCAGATGGAGGCGTCAATACTGCCCTAGAAAGGAGGGGAAAGTTTTAAATAGCTACAGAATAGGCGGCTGCTTCGGTGGGTCTGATAACCTTAACTAGTCTGAGAAAGGAACTCCATACTCCATCGTAGGCACTTCCTACTCCATCGTACACGTACCCAGCTCAGCGAAATGCACATATACATTTGCAAGAGGTCTAACTATTGTGCTTTACTCCACAACAGCATCATCCATCCCCCACTTTCTTCAGCGATTTTACTTGGTCAAAGATTTCATCTTTACAAAATGACAACAAAAGCCACCTAACTAAAAAAGCTGTCCCTGCTAAACAATCGGTAGAACTAAGAGGCCTCTTTGGTGGCCCACTGAAAAGTGTAATGTGGTGCACAAAAAAATTTGCTCCAACTTTTGTCTTCCAAGGACCATCCAGTTTCTGAAATAATCAGCATCTATAGAGACTCCTTTAAAGTTATGTTATAATAAGTTCCAATAACAAAGCAAAGCAGGTTTATCTAGTGGGCGAAGGACTCAGTCTGTGCTGATAGGCACTGCGGCACCGTGAGGAGACGGACTCGAGCAACGTGCTGTGGATGTGGCACCTGCTGCAAGGGCGCCTCCTGGTGGGGACCAAACCAGGGCTGCAGCAGTCCTGCACCTGCTGCCCCTTTCAGGTGCCGTCATTAAGGTGCCATGCAGGGGACATGTCGAGTGATGTGCAGTACAGTGAAGAGAAAAAGCAACAAAGGGAGAAGATGGGGTGTTCAATTTAGCATGAAGAGCTATATCAAAAGATAACTGCAGGTCTGAATCTACGGCTTCTGCTTCACACCGGTAACGCAACCCTACCCGCAAAATTCATGGGCACAGATGTCATCACAATGACAGTAGGATTAAAGACTAGTCTTTTAGTAGTTAGAAGTCTTGATAGGATGGTACCATGGTAGGAGGTGAAGGGACTGCTTGAGTGCTTCCATTCTGGAGCCTGCTGGAGAGCTCACACCTGCAGTTGGAGCGAGGATGTGGAGGCCCCCACTGGGACATCTTTGACAGAATACAGGAGGTGATGGGGGATGGAGGGGAGCTGTGAGCAGCATACACAGAATGTGGAAGTTTCTGGGAGTGTCAATCATATATCAGAGATGGACAGATGGTTGCTGAAGGTAGAGGTGAGCTGGTACACTGAGCCCGTGGGCAGTGCAGTTTCTGTGCAGCTTTCTGGGTCTAAGGCAAATTGTTATAAGGAGAGGTCTACAATAACTCAGTTAATGTATTAGAAATGCAATTTTTAAAACAACTGAGAGTTTCCTTCAGTGGTTTTGTGTATTTCCTCTGCTAGGTGTGTTTATAATATTGTTTTTGTTTAGCTCTCACCTCGCTGACTTTGGAGGGCTGCAGGTATAGCAATCCCCAAGCTCGAAAACAGTTCTAAATGAGTAAAACATTTAAACTAAAGGTAAAACACAACTGTGTCCGACCCTTGCTACAGAAACGGGCCATGTTAGTAGCTGTGTGTTTTTAATTCTATAAGAGGAAAACAGCGCTAACCAGTGAAACTCTTCTTCAAAATGAAATTTTATAACACAAAATGTCCAGGAACAGGTTAAAACAGAAGCATTCTTAAAAATGTGAAAAGATATCAATAAGATGAAAAAAACTTTAAAAGACACTGCTTTTTCTCTGCTAGTACCAGCACAGAAATGCTCTGTAGCTGATTTATCAGCTGGCATTCAAAACCATGTTTGAAACATCAAAAATCTGTGATTCAAATAGTCGGTGCACTGAACATCAGATGACTGATAATGAATGAATGAAAATATTAAAAGGCAAACTAGAACTACGCTGCTACAGATTTTATAAGATATGTTCTTACTATCTATCCATCCATCCATTCTTTATCATTAACAACATTATCCTGGTCAGGGGCACCGCAAACCAGCTTATCCTGGAATCGCCAGGCACCAGGCTACGAAACTATACCCTGGATTGGACACCGGTCAGCTGTTATTATTGTTACATATAAAAATAAATTTCACTTTGGTAATTTAATTAATTTTTTTATGACTCATTTTTCATCTAGGAACTGATTTTTACCCAAAACGAAAACAATGCGAATTTGGCTAACTGGGTCATTTAATGCGACGAATTAACCAAATTACGTGAAAGATGGATGTCCTTTCATAAAAGTTTAATACTTTATTTACTTTAAGTCAACTAACTGCTACACCGAAGCCACCTGGTCTTGAACAATCGTGTTCTTAAATAGAGGGGCTTGGAAAACGTGTACAGAATCCAAACCATATTTACGAAGATGCTTATAAAAGGCCTTTCCTAATATTTTAAGCAGTCTGTCACAGTCTGTCAGATTATTTCCTCACAACTTCAGCGTGGCAAAAACACTTTGAAAACGTAGTTTCATTTGAAGATATGCATTTTGTTCACTGTCTCTAACAAGTACCGTGTTACATATTTGAGGGGTCATCTGAAAACTATTAAAAAAAGGATGAAAAAAGTTTGGATTTTTGACAGAAATGCAACTAACTATGCAAGCTCTTTAAAAAGTAATACACACTGTATCTGAATAAACTTTTCAGAGGAAAAAACTGTCATCGGGCATATCGTATGATGAATCTACCCCCTCCACGTACACTATCACAAACATTTTAGACATAGAGGGAAGAGCCGCTTTCATCTTCTCCATATGATGGGCTTATTTTCTCCTTAATGGAGAACAATATGAAATATTTATCATACTGCGTGCTTCTGAGGTAATAGTTTCAAGCGCAATAACACTCAGTGACGAGGCCAGTCATCGCACACTAACCGAAAAAGGGGTTATTTCGGTCTAATGTGAGTTTAACCTGACAGCAACTTATTGGTATTTAAATGAGAGTGCAGCGTGTGAATCCCCCTGAAGGCAGGCGGCACTGATCACAGTCCCAACTGTCCGTCCCTATCTGTCCTTCCCCGGCAATCGCACGCACTTTGTAAAACACCACTGCGCATTACTCTCCTTGCCCGCATCATCACCATATCAAATACGCTCTGAAGGCTTTAGATACAGTAAATACCAGCCACGAGAGGACAGGTCTGTACTTTATCGCAAACAAATTATGCTGTATCCATAAAAACCACAATTAAGTGTAAAATTTTCACTCTATTGCAATACAGTGAAGTCGCATTGAAACTCGGATGAGTAAATTTTGAATTGAATTATTGTTGCCATTAGTTTATCTACAAGCCATTTAACTTTTTATTATAACTTCAGACATGCGTTCTTCAACAGAACAATAAAACTGACTGTTTTTAAGTTATAGAATTTCCTTACAAACTGTATCATCAGTCTTGTGATCATACTAGTCTTATGATTAATAAAAGAATAATGATTATGATGATGATGATAATTATTATTTTAACATTTTTTTGTCCAAGGCAATGTTCTATCCCCTTATAAATGGATTGCATTAAATAATCTGTTTTATTAAATTTGCACACTGAAATCGACAGGAAAAGCGCAAAAACATATTCAAAACCCAAAATCACATTTTCAGAAGTACCGTGACTAAATTGTAACACACCGCAAATAACTTGAAAATAAATTGTTCTTACAAGACCTATGCAATAAAAGGCAAATGCAGACTAGTACTTTACAGGATAATATGAAGCACAAGTTCTGCAATTAAGATAAATGGAAAAAATTACCATCATTGGAGGCACTTCATTAATACAAAGAGCACTGGATGACCCTACTGGTATCTGGTACAGCAGAACTCATTTCCATCTGGTTTGTCTTAAATTACATATTTTTTTATTTGCGCTGTGGCTCTAATTTGCTTTAAAAAAAATAATTAATACATGAATATGCAGGCTTTGCAAAACTAGACCAGAAAGAAGTTGTATAATCATGTAATGTTTACAGAGGTCAACATAAGAGAAGAGGTGTTTTACTAAATACTGAATCGCAAATCTTTTTTGGAGACGGTGCCCTTCAAACATTTTGTTTACTGCAAACATGCAGCTTTTTTTAAAATATAATTTTAGGCTTATTCTAATATGGGTGGAACGGAAAAGTTGGCATCATCTCTGAATCTTTAGTGTGGCCCTCAATGCAGGGGGTCTGCCTAATATTTCCTTTGCAGACTGATGGGCCACAGCACCGTGGGGTGGGATACCTGCTGATGGTGAGGCGCTTTCTCTGCCAACGGCGACGTCTCGCCAGCAGGCACCGGGCCAAACAGACGGGTTCAGACATACATGCTGTCAAAATTACTGCGAATAAAATGAAACCTTAACAAGCGAACGTGCGGAATGTGTTTCGTGTCCCGACACGCTTGCGTTTCCTCTTTTTTAGCGACCACAAGGAGATTAATGACTGAGATTTACAACGTGACTTTTTTTCCTTCCATTTAGAGCAATACCTGCCACTTCTACGCATTGTAATTAAATATGAGCCATTAAAATAAGCTGGAAATTAATTATTGCCCATCACTGCAGAGCGTGGCTATAGATTTTTGTTTGTTTTTTGTGGCTAAATGAATGGAACTGCAAATGTGAACTGTAGGAATGCGAAATGGTAAACTAAGTACCTAGAGCTAAATGGTAACCGGAAGGGCCAAAAACAGGTCCACGGGAACCCCTGATCCACACAGTTGTGATCCAGTCAGTCTGACCACCCACACAAACACTGCTGGGCTCGATACCTATTTGGCAGACTACCAGAAAAGACGTCCACTTATCATCCACCCAAAAACGTCTTCCAATATCTTCAAAAAGTATCTTCGTTAATAGTGCTCACATTATGCCGTAAATAAACTCCAGCTGGATACCAACTATGTTTACCATACACAACAGATACAGAATTATTGACTTATAATATGTGTTCGAGTTTGTGAAATGGACTTTCTCCTAACTTTTTTTCTGACGCTGTATTACTGCGAGAGCTAAACTGAAAGGTCGACTCCCTCTTTTTTCACCGCTTCTCTATGTTTGTTTAGCATTAGATGATAAACTTAATTATGGTCCAGATGCTGCTGTCCCACCCATGGTATGCATGATTATGCTGTATTTGTCTGGGATAGACTCTTTATCTTTAGTCCTATTAGACAAGTGGTTATTGACGGACGGATGGATGGATGGATGGATGGATGAATGGATGGACAAGTTAAGCACGTGTGCTCAAGCTCAGCAATAAAATCTCTTATATCTACAAGTTGATGTTGGAGTGTCCCTCATAGGCCAACCTATCCGATACTTAAACCCATCCAACTAACCTGGACATATATTAGCAGAAGTGTTATTGGAACACACGCATCTTTATGTGAACCTGAGTGGTGGGTGGAGGACACTTGTCCAGTGTTTAATTTTAGTGTGAAAGGCTCACGGCAGCACATGTGCTTTTATTCCCTTTATTCGACACATTATCAGTCAACCTAATAAAATAATCCAATTTCCTCCTCTTGCCACCTTCGAGTGCTGCTAACGGACAGACGTTTGCCTGCAAAATGAGTGCAGCTGCGACTTTCTCTGGGGCAAAAAAAAAGAGGGCCAAGGAGCATTCAAAGCACTTTGTGGTTTAAAGATAAGAACAAAGGCGAAGAGATTTCACCGTCTCCTTTTAGTGGAGGTGCTGCACTATTCGAGCATCTTTTCGAGGGCGGCCTTGTTAATTCGGAGGGCGCTTTGATCTCGGGCTGTTGGACCGATGTGCTGCTCCCTTATTAGCATGGGGGTTTGGGGGTCGTGTGGGGTGTAGGGGGTGAGCGGTAGAAATAACACGGGGATCTTTAAAGCAGATGGGCATAACAAATCTGTGCTGTGATTATCTGCACTCACCATCCAGGTAGCTGGGGGTGTCCCTTCCGAGCGTCGCGCCGTCTGATCCTCCTCCAGACCCCGGCTGCCCCTCGGGGACTGGCGAGTCTGCCTGCGCAAAGCCGGATTTGGCCGCGGCGAGGGGGGCCGCGCTTCTGGGGCCGTGGCTTTCAAAGGCTCGCTCCATCAAAGGGTAGCTAATAACCTCGAACCCGCTGCGCATAAGGAGGGAAGAACTGACATTTCAATGTCTTGTGAAATCCCAGCAAACTCCCAGTCAACATCTCTCACCCCCTGCGGCCCCCCACCCCTGAGTCATCAGCACCAACTAGCAGTACAAGCAGCTGTTTATTTAATGAAGTGGAAGTTAAAGGGTTTTGAGGTTGGTTCTGAGTTTAACAAATTCAGAATAGGAATGAGGTAGTGAAGCAGTTAAAGACCTGGACATTTGAGGGCTGCTGGTTCACTCTTTACTTCTGCTCTAGTACACTTGACCAACACGTGTACCCTCGATTGCTACAGTAAAAATTAACCAGCTGCATAAGAGACAAACTCTGTAAACTACCATAGAGAGCAGTGTCAGCTAAGCAAAGAGTTATATTTTTTAGAATAGTATGTTTCATTCTTAAGGAGGTACACTGGTCTTTGATGAAGTTATGACACCAAAAGATTGTTAGCTTGACTTTCAGGAGAGGCCTTTTTGCTGTAACCTTCCACAGAATTCCATATATTCAGTAATACATACAAAATACTGGAAAGTGTGCAAAATGCTTCGAATTAAGGTTTCAGCTACATGGCATAACCAACAAAAAAATGAAATGAATAAAAATTTTATAAACGCATTTCACTGAAGCAGTATTATTCTAGTGAGCCGTACCAAAAGTGGTGCGACCGCTCATAGACATTGTTCATGTGCCTTACAAAGGTGTTGCTGTTTTCTCCTTGTCCTTCGTCCTCTTTGTGAGTGTTGGGGAAGCAGATCGAATACCAGCCGAAATTTGAAGAACCCGACCACTTTCGCCTTGGAAAGACATCAGGGGCACACATGAAAAATACAGATACATCATCAAACATTTTATACTTAGGAGTCCGAGATAATGACATTTTGGAAAGCGTTTCTATTTCAGAGCTCACCTGTAGCCCTCTCCCCATCCTCTGAGCAGAGCTGAATATTAACAGTAAATGGAGATCCTTCGAACACCTCCAGCATGTCACCTTCTTCAATCTCCATCTGGGACGCAGCAGCTGAACAGCACAAAATAAAACTTATAAAAAGCAGGCAGTATGTGGTGCAGTGGTTTGAGCTGTTGCCTGTCAATGCAAGGTCCTGGATTTGAATCCTCACTCGTACCGTGGTACCCTCGATGGAGGAACAGATATGTGGATTGAAATAGTAGGAAAATGTTTTCTCAGCTATCAAATACATCTGAGGCTGTGACAAAATAGAATCATACAGGCATTCTTTGAGATACACATAGTTGACTTAGAAGTTTTTGCCCATACAGGTGAAATTATTTAATACTCAACCAAAATGTGACAAATTATAAATCTTATTTTCCGCACTTATAAGTAACAAACGCCATAATGGTAATAACATCTGCAGCTTATGAGATTTCATCTTACGAGCCAGTTCCCTGTTAACGCATTACACTCATAAAGGGGAGAATACCTGTATCCCTGCATCTGTAAACCTCAGTCTCTGTCTGCTTGTTTGACTGTCTGCTGGTCTGTCACAAATAGATATAGCAAATATAAAATTCCAGAAAAGTGTTAATGAAGTGTCAGTTTTTCCTAAATCTTACAATGGCTGAGTAGGCAGAGTACTAAGCAACAAATTTATGAAAGTGCGCAGCTGTTCTTGAATGACCCTGTATGTTTTACATCTTTAAAAATATGCCCAATTATTGATAACTTACTCTATGCGCTAAAATCAAAGCGTGCTTTCACAAACAGTCCTACAGGAGGTAGCATTAAGAAACAGAGGGGAGAACAAGCAAACTCCACACAGACCAAGTTAGAATCAAACTCACACCCAAACGGTCCAGTTGCTGGAGGGGGCAGCATTGCCTCCTACACCACCATGGCACCCCTCCTTGTGAAAAGATAGCTTGTATTTAACACAGCCCTATTTTACAAGAGAGCCTTTAGGGATATAAGCACACAAGGTGCTCGAATGCAGTAGGTCTTCTAAGCTGAGTGTATTTGGCTACACATGCTGCCGGGCTTTTGCACATTTTACTTGAATGCGTGTGTCAGGCAAGCCGCATGGCCTTCCTGATAAACAGCCCCCAAAGGACTGCATATGTGAACCCCCACCAATGTGTTCGGCATGACCTGCACCCCATTTACCGCCTTAATTTCCTCACCAAGGCGTCTGACACCGTAGCGCTGCTACGGCAGTTTGCAACAGCACCAGCAACACAAATGACTACACAAAGGACAGGGGAAAAGAATAACAGTAATAAAATAAGAAATGAATCAAGGTGTATGGAAACGACAGCTCCGAACTGATGCGGGCTGCGGTGCGACGCAGCCAGAAGATGTCATAACCGCAGGAGTTCTCCATCAGTACGCTTTACACTCCCGTCAGGGCTTTGTCTACACAATAAATCAGCCGGTCGTTTGAATAAAATAATACACCCTGGTAGGCCACCGTTCCCTCTCGCTCCCTCCTTCCCTTCCTCCCTCCCCGCCGGGTTGCCTCCACCGCGCTCAACCTGTTCAGGCAGCAGATAATATCATTCCAAAGCAGGGGGGGGGGGGGCACTGGTGTCGCTCTGCTGAACCGTTCCCACACATGTCAGGGTCTCAGTTCAACAGCCTCCTGCGGCCTGTCTGGCTGAGCCGACGGAAGCCGCTGGAAGCGACGGTGCGTTGAGGAATGTGCTGAAGAACGCAGACCCCCACCCCCGCCTCTCCTGCCCACTTTCATGCCTCCCCGGGGGCCATCAATAATGCAGGAGGAGGCTCCCCAGTGCGCTCCGCGAGCCCGAGCCGCCGTGCCGCTCAACACCATTACTATGCGGCCACATCTGCAGCCATCAATAAATGACGGCGGTTCTGGGAGCTGGGAGGGTTGGGGGAGGAGGGGGTGGTGTCCGGGTCACTGCCAAGGTGTATCCCGGCGTGTTTGCCCGTGGTGCTCATGGGGGACCCTCCCTGTCTCATTTCAGCATCAGACAGACTGCAGAACACACCGTCTAGTGTACATCCCAGCGTGCGTTTCACACTGACTCAATGCAGTGTTATTAATAAAGATCAGTGAGCAGCCACCTTTAAACAGCACATTACAGGGTTCATACCCAGCAGGTGCACGGACAAACAGAGGGGGAATGAAATCTTATTCTTACTTTATACAAATATATACATCTTAGAACTTGTTGACCATCACGAGGTGTGGTCAATAAGTTCTAAGATTATTACTGGTGGCTTGCATATTATTTCTTGACCATACCCGACACACACTCGCATATATTATATTTCACATTCATCATTATATTTGAGGAAATCTATTGAACGTGCACAAAGTGCATGTTTTAAAACGTCACACTTCAGGAGTATTTTCAACATGTAGCCTTTGGTCTGTAATCTTTGCTTAGCTTTGTAGAAAATGTCTTTTTTAATCAAAATGAACCATGTCTGAATGCATTTCTTGGGAAACGAGAACTATTAAAATAGTAGAAGACAACAAAAGTGTAAACTACCCGTCCAATTGTCTGATAATGTCGAGCATACCCTGGCTCCTCAGATGATGAGCTGCGCTGGGATCGAAAATCTGTTCGTAGCGTGTTTGTAAATTAGAAAATCATTTTTATTGCCGTCACAATGAATAAAACCTTAAATAATACTGGTGGCCTCAGTTTATTTATGCATTAGACTGCATTTGTTTGTCTTAGATATAGTTATAAGAAATAAGACAACACTTTGTAAGCTTTTTCAGTTTAATATTTTATTAACCTTGACTTACATTGAACTTGAAATCAGAACCTTTAAAATGAAATCTTAAAATTAACACAAAATATAAGGCATATCATGTCCACCAGCTCCTGTTTGGTGTTGACTGTTGACAGATTCATGCCATAAACATGTGCAGCATTCCTCATCTTGTTATTGACCACCAACACACAGGAACACCAGACAGGAGCTGTAAACACTGTGGAAGTCAGCCGAATTAAGGCGGTCCCTCACTCCTATTCTGCTCTCTTTACTGCCATCTATCTCCTGGGGTCTAAACACGGGTCACGTTCGCTTAGCTGCAAACAGAAATTTTAGATACTAGATGAATGAAGGACATGCAATTAAAAACATTCAAATGAACGTATCTGAAAATCTGTAATTGAACCGAATGAGGAGCCACCGTATTTGGTCAGGTGCATTACTCTGTTCCTTTGTGAGGGAAATGGGCACTATGGGTACATACTTCAGATGAGCAAATATGAAACTGGAAAAAAAATACTCACAGCAGGGCCTTCCATTCATCCAGAGACCCTCGTAGACAACACCTGAGCGGTCTATCATGGTCCCCTGACCGTTGCACCGGTTGTTCCTCCACTGACCCTGTTGGGAAATTAGTACCGTGTTTATTAACAGGACTGCAGGCTTCACTGCAAACAACAATTTGCAACATGTCCAGTAAAATCCACTGAAGCAGTAAATATGACAGAAGTACAAGAAGTGGGAAAATGGTGGAAACACGAGCACCATTTACACTGCGGAGCACCAGTGGGTATATCAACAGCTCATGGGATCTGCAACCGTCCACTCATGGACCCTTTCTGATGCTTTTTACCAAACTCATTATATTAGTCTACTTAGCCATTTATAGAGCTGGGTAATTTTTCCTCTCAGTTCAGGGTAAGTACATGACTCAACAGTACTACAGAAGGAGTTGGGGTTTGAACCTAGGTGTCACTGTAATCACTAAGCCACCTGCTGCCCATGTCTCCCCAGTATGTAGCTTTGCAGTATGAGTGTGTGGAGACAGATGAAGGTTCCCACTGCTTAAGTCACCGTCTCTCCGCATGAACAAAACAGGGCTAAATGAAAGTGGACGGTTGCGCTTGCCTTGGACCAACAACTCACTGAGTGGGTCAGGACAGCATAACCTGACTGAAGCTGAACTGAAGTGTGTTTATTCGCCACTGGTTCTTGTTTATTTTGGTCCTGCTGTTGGTAGATAGACCCTCAAGTGCATACGTGTGGCTGATTCAGGTCCCCGGGAGCAGCAGCCACAAGAACCACCCGGAACTGCGAAGCGAATGTTGTAAAGATGGAGAGTAGTTCAAACAGCCAGTGGAATTCATTCACGTGCTGCTCCGGTGCCTCTGTCTGGTTGTGGGCTCAAAGCCCCTGCGCCACTTCAAAGGGGCCACACGGGCCATTTGAATTTCTAATCCCGACGGCAGCGGCGGCCCACAGCGGGAAAGTAGGGCGCAGCTCGGCGTTACTTAGGAATGCGGTCATGACTCTTCTCTTTTCTACAAATCAGCACTTGACTGGAAACGTCTTTAAAATTCACTTTCATCTGTCTTCTAAAATCCGAGGTGTGAAAATGATTTTTATTTCATTTAATTTTTTTAAAAAGAGGATAAAAAGGGTGGGAACTCTGCATGCTGCAGATGCTCCCCCTCATAAAGCATGACTGATCCACGGGGGCGGAAGACTGGGCCACGTTTACCGCCCGCCCCCGTGACACATGTGCTCCAGGGGTAGGATGAAAACGCGCCAGGGCAACACATCTGTGCTGGTCATACATGTGTTCAGCACACACATTTATTCAGCATAGCCAACATCATTTTGTTTGCATTAATTAATTTACAAGTTTTCATTAAACTCATTCTGAGCTGTCAGTGCCACTTAATATACTGTAACTTTAGCAGATACAATATATCATATTACTGTATACAGGGGGTATCTATTTAACCAGAACTACTGTTTACATTTATTTATTTAGCTGTTATTTTTGTCATTATATAGCGACCTACAGTGTTGAGTTATTTACATCGATTTACCCCTTTACACAGCTGGGTAATTTGTACTGTATCATTTCAGTGTAAGTACTCTGATCAACGGTTCTACAGCAGGAGGTACAATTTGAGCCCAGGGCTTTTGACTGGAAGGAGATGCCTGTAATCACTATTCCACCTGCTGCCCCCAAAATGCTTCAGTTCTTTTCACACTTCATACAGCTTGATGACACTTTATGAAAGCCATTCTACTGAATCACTTCTCTCAAGGGTACAACAGCAAGCTCCCTCTCAGGTCTTGCCCTATTCTTCCTTCCTTGTTTACTGCATCCAGATACGCAAATGCAAAAAAAAAAAACAATTAAATGCTATGGGAAATATTTATTCCCCATTTAACATTCCCAAGTGTATCAGTTTTGCGATTATAAGTGGCTATTATTTTGCAGCTTCTTTTGGCCATGAATTATTCTGAAGGTCCTGGCAGCACACCTGGGATGGCAGAGATTGAGGCGATGCATCCCCACTTCTGGGTGCTTCACACACACCTCATACACACCACCCTGCCCATCACACGTCTGACCTCAAGATGAACGCCTGCAGTTGGACCGTGCCTCTCCTCCTGTCAAAAACTGAGTCCCGCAGCAGAGCAACACACCTCACACCTCTGCAGTCCACAGCCCCGGGTTACACACAGTCCAAAAATCAATAACATAAATTAAATAAAACAAAAAAATGTTAAGACATTAAGCATCACAGTGGCCTATGTCAACAAATCAATGTTCATCACAGTCATCACGAGTCCTGCAGCTGCTCTTATTCCAGCACAAAATGTAGCCCAAAAACCTGTTCGAGAATGATAAACATTTGCCAGAAATACACTGCATTCTCTCTTTTTCAGTGTGTGATCATAATATTTATCAGTCTCTGATTCAACACTGAGTTTGTGGAACTCCTGTATACAGAACTGCATCTTATTTATTTTAAACTGATTATCATTTAGAGGCTTCATTCATTTTAATCAGCATAAACAGCTCTGGCGCTCAAACCTTCAAAAAATATACATAATACAAGCACTAAGATAATATTTGAGAATATCATATATACCAGAGTCATCTCCTTAGAAAGTAAGTCCTTTAAAGGCATAATACATGAATTTTTTTAAAAAATTTGAATTGTTTTTCTATTCGTCTTCAGTTCATATCCCTTCTGTATCCATGGAGATTTTGCTATGTTTTAAGGTTTAAAAGAAGAACATTGTTATTATCACACTCATATATTACCCACTACCGTGGAGCAGCGCTCCGTGTTCACGCCGACAGGACTCGTATTTAACACAATGCAACAGCGCCACCAAGTGATGAGGCCGTGTGCACAGCTGAACCTGAGGATTGGATACTGAGCTGACAAACACCCAGTTATTAGAACCTGCCACACATTTACAAAAAAAAAAAAAAAACAGAAATGAGGAAAAAAATGAACAAAATATAAACCAAAATGAAAATTAAAACTATCAAAAGAAAAATCAGGAGAAAATGGAGGACTTAAACATGGGAAAAACTAAGTGATAAGGAGTGAAACACGTCCACAAACCTCATAGATGGATCCGTTTCTATAGCGTATGACGCCGTGACCTTGCCTCTGGTCAAAAAGCCAGCCCCCCTCATAGCGGTCTCCATTCCTGCGGGAGCGACACAACGGTCATGTCAGCCCACCTTGGTTTCATCTGGGGGAAAATGGCTGTTTGTACTTTAACACTCCTCTTAGTGTTCAGCATGTGCTAATAAACCTAAATAAAATGCAAAAACATATAGCCCAAAAATCTATACTTTTATTATTGCTGGTTTTTATCTTCTTACCTGAAATTCATCTTCCCTTCTCCATGTTTCTTGTTTTCATGAAAGCATCCCTCATACTTTTGCCCCAATTTATCTATCAGGACCCCGTGACCTAAAAGTGGGTGTCAATGTGCAAAGAGTTATTAAAAATAAAGACGTTAATCTCTGTGTCTCAACTGCACTACATAAATAACTATACTGTTATGAAATGATTATAAACTAGTATTAACTGCACTTGCCAAAGGCCTGTTTTAACAGACAAGAGATAATAACCAATAATTACATGAACGGTCTGTTTCCACACCATCTAAGCATAAAATGATGTAAACATCCATACTACAGTAATAGCAGCAGCATACCTTCTCTGAGGCCGTAGGAAAACTGTCCTTCGTACTGGTCTCCGCTCCCATACTGCATGACACCAACGCCGTGTGGCTCACCGCAGTGGAACTGGCCTGAGTAGGAGTTACCTCAAAAAACAACACTCTGTTAAACACTTGCTGCTCATCGAAAATGGAAAAATCTACCTTGGGATCTATATTCATTTGACGCTTCCCTTACAATAAATATGAAATTAAACTAAATTATCATAATAGTAGTAAGTGACCATTCAGTTAATAACCTGCCTTTTTTTACAAATGTTAGGGAAAATTATCAATGTACTATTCATTTGGATCTGACATACAAGGATAAATCTTTATTTTTTAAGGACAGATCGATGGATGCCCGTACCAGGGTAAAAGTGTCTGCTAGGAAAATAATAATATTGAAACAATAAAATTTATATGACCACATGCTCATTATTGCACAGTGTTGGAGGGAGTAGAGCTGCCGCGTCACACTGCCTGGGCTGTTTGGGCTATTTTTGGGTTTGAATCCAGCTCAGTCTGCGTGGCATTTGCATGTTCTCCGTGTCGGCATGAATTCAGTCCAAAGAAATATGTTTCAAGCAAACTGGCCACTCAGATTTGCCCCATAGCGTGTGGCTGAGTGAGGGGCTACCCTGGTATGAACTGGTGTCCCATCTTGAGACACAAAACAGTAATTATTAGGAAATAAGAAGACTACTAATAATAAATCATTATTAAAAGTGGACCCAAAATTTTGCACCGGTGCTTTGATTTATGCGGAATAATTGGTTTGAAGAAAGAAAACCAGGTGAAGGTTGGGCATCTATATTTCCATCACTGGCATCCCCAGGTAGAATTTACCTGTTCGGGCCCAGTAGCGTGAGCCGCTCCCTTCCATTTCCCCATCAACAAACTCCCCCTCGTAGAAACTGCCGTCCTTCATGATGAATTTCCCCCGTCCTGCCAGCGACGGACAGAGGGAGACACGTGCAAGACAGACAAAACAGGTAAATGCAGGTAAAGTCTGCTACACGGCAGACTTCAGAAGGTCAGACACAGTTTGCAGTTGAACAGCATTTCAGCAGACACAGCTTGTCCAACACTGTAACATCAAGTATAACCTCTGCAGGAACAAATAACACAATGTTTAAAACATCCAATTACACTGGAATATGCTTCACATACAGTAAATATACATGTAATGATATATGTTATTTGTAAACAGAATGAAGTGGGACATTTGGTTACAGGGAATAAGAAAGTGGAGGCGAACACAAATATCTTCAGGTTCACCTAAGTACCTCAGGTAGTCAACTGCTGATGATCTAAGGAAACAAATCTAATAATAATAATAATGGTGGTGAAGTAGTTAGAACTGCTGTCATCCACTTGAACGACTTGGGTTTGAATCCCAGCTCTTGCTTATTGCCCCACGAACAAGGTACTAACCTCAGTCACTCAGGTGAAAATTACCCAGCCAAATCACTATCAAGTAAAAACACTGCAAGTAACTTTGGATAAAAGTGTCAAATAAATAAATAAATGTTGGCAATAATGTTCTGTAAAAAAAAAAAAGGGTAGTAATGTACCATGTTTTTTGCCCTTTCTCCACTGGCCCTCGTAGCGGAAGAAGCGGTTGGGATACACATAGACTCCAAACCCTGGAAACCAGAGCAGACGCGCACGTCATAATTTCTTTTTGCAGTCACTTAAAGAGGTAAATGCTGAGGTAAATGCTGAGGTAAATGCTGAGGTAAACGTGGTGAACGAGAGCAGCACCGTCGCGCAGCAGGTTTCGCAGCCCCCCTGAGTACCGGCGGCTCTCCCGTCCCGCCTCGCGCCTCTCCGCCGCCATCTTGCGCGTGTCGCCCTGGAAACGGCGTGCGACGCTCTCTTCGCCGGAAGGCTGGGGGCGGCGCGCGCTGTCGGCTGCGTAATAAGTTCTCGTGATTATTGGAAGAGACACCGATTGATTTCTGGGATACCGGGGGGAAGAGGGGTGAAGAATCCCACCCGATTGATCTTCTTATTCTTCCGGAGAAATGTCACATTCATCAAAGTAAATTCACCCACGAGGAGCCCCTTCTGTTGTTTTTACTGTGATGTCAAGCAGCATATAAACACCATTTTATCCTGAAACAACTTTAAAGCTTTAGAAGACTACTGAATTGTGTTTATATTCACTTTTATTTCTAATATTCTTTTTGTTTTTGTCCCCCTGACATTTATTCTGTTTTGTTTTATTTGTAATGTTCTTATAACATTTTACTTGTTTTGTATGCTTATTGGTAAAAATTAAATGCATTTTTAAAACGTATAAAAATGAACGTGCTGCTGCGGAGGCCACATGGTTGTCATGACACTGGTCAGGCATGTTAATGGAGGGACCCAAGTACTGCTCAAGTATTAGGGCATCAAACGTATGTCCATAAATACTAAAGGGGGATATTAAGCGTTAATAATATATGGGAATGAACACTGAACTGTGATGCAGATCAACAATTCATCCATCCTTTTTGTATTTATTTGTCTAGTGACTCAACAGTTTGTTCATCCTTATGGGAATTTTAACATGGAAACAGCTAAAACACGATCTCTGTGATTTGATCTGTTGAACCAAACTGTACCCGTCCTATGCTTCTGCGACAAAGGAGCTCAGGGTGCTTGTAGATCAGATTTGAAACCCAGGATGTGTTTCTGGAGAGGTCTTTTCTTTGCAGCTTGCAGGTTCTTGTAGAAGATCCCTGTTAAGCAACCAAAACATGACAAGAGCAGGAGTTTGGCTGCTTGGTTGCATCAGCCCCATTTACCAATGTGGTTTCCATGGAAACATCTTGGCACCAGTTCCTGGTGCCTGAAGCCCCTTGTTGTGAAACAAAAGTTCAAATGACAAATTAAGAGACAGAACTTGTTGCCCCCCGCCAAGACCCACACAGCTGGAGTCCATCTGTACTCGAGATGTCTGTTTCCATCCATCAGGTATAATTTTATGCACCTAGGGAGGGACTCTATTGTTATAGTAAGAAAAAAATGTTCTGCAACTCATGCTGAACTTTTGAGTTCACATCTTCCTGGGTAAACATACATTTTTCCATTATAATGTGGCCAGTTGGTCATCATCCATGTGTTCAGAATTGAGGATGGCTCATAGGAAACAGAAATTCATGAGCAAACAGAGGTAAACAGCAGACAAAGACACCATTCATCTGAGTGATTCTCATGCCTTGCATATGCAAAAAAATACAAATGAAAATAAAGTGGTTAAATGTCCCGTACTAAAGGGCCTGAAAGAGACTCAGCCACGGTGACTCACTGCTGCAACACCATTCATCCAGGCCAACAAGTGTTGACAGCATTCTTAGAGGTATTGAAGGAAATGTCAATAAATGTATTTATAGGGTGATGTTATTTCTACCAGAATAAATAACGTATATTTACTGAAACTGTATACGGTATTCGTGCTGAAGTGCAAGGCTCAGGTGGATTATTTTTTTTTTATTTTCCGTTGATCTATTTGTGGGCAGGTGTAAAGTTACTTTAAATATCAGCACAGTTTGCATGTCTAAATCATGACAACGTGCAGGACCGCCTTTGCAAAGCGAGGTTTGCCGTTATTGTTGTGTTTGAATAATTGGCAAAGGAGAGAACCAAACCCACCAGTCAACTGAAAGACGGCGACAGAGCGATGTGCGCTGTGCGAGGCCTGCTTTTACCAGCCACCCATAATGCACTTCTTCATTAATCCTGACGGCAGCGCACAAACGCACTTGGCGTCTGCTGTCAGTCCCGAGCTGCACGGCATGCTGGGAGCTGACCGAGGAGCCCGTCATTAGCGTTTCTGGGGATTACGGGGCCTGAAAAAGCCTCAGAGGCTTGTGGCGGATCATTATTTTAGATAAGAAGTGCAAAGGAGGACTTTTCAGTGACCGGTACAGAAATTCACCCAGAAGTGTGGATGCCCAATATATATTAAAACCATGAATTTCAATTCGTCCGGAATCTATCACTCAGCCAAAGCGAGTGCCGCCTTGCAGTTTGTCCCCATTCCTTCCTTCTTCCTTACGTCAATAAATCAGGGCTCACAATATTACTTAAAAATATATAGACAAATATAAACAACTTTCCATGCTCAGTTCCTTTTATGCTCTGAGATTAAAGATACTTTGGCAGGTTCCAAATCTACTTTGAGCGGAAGGAGGTTCGTGTGAACAGCGTGTCTGAAAATAATAAACCTATAAACTGCAGCATATTAAATGAGGAACACAATAAATGCACAACAGTATATGTGTAAGTTTTGTATCCATACAGTACGGTGTTTAATGTTTAGTTTGCGAAAATAATACCGTGGTACCAATTTAAGAAAAGGGCAATACATTTTGCATACAGTATGACGTTAGTACCGACTTAGCAAATATAGATAAAAAAACAGCAAAGCTGTAGAAAAATGCAACATAAAATAGCGCTGGATGAGACGCTTCCATATTGTTATTAAATTGATTTTCTACTTCACATTTCACAGGCTTTTTTTGCAGCTTTGTAAAGCACCCACTTTGTGCAGGAGGATATCCATCTAACAGTGGTGTATAAGTGGCGGTTTGATGTTCAGGCCAGATTAGTGAATTTGTCAGCAAATTTCATCCTGTGATGAACAGCCTCTCAAGCTTTGCTCTTGTCTGTAGTTTCCTGTGTTTTCTGGGTGCTGCTTGACCCCAAACGTTGGCTCAGCTCGGCCGACAGCACGGAGCAGCAGTTCTTCTGTAAGGTGAAAGAGGAGGAGTAAACAGCTCCTGCTGGACCCTCAGAGATGCCGAATCCCCCTCAAGGAGGGTCTCAGACCCATCTCGTTCAGAGCCACCTCTCCCCTGACTGACCCGACAGCTACGTAAATGAGCCCAACACAGTCTGCTGTGATTTTCAATGTATTTGCTGTTTGAATGTCACTTCTGTAGGAAGCTACTTAAGTGATGTGAAGCAGCAACATGGTGGTAAAGCTTATTATCTGTTGCTGAAGCACTTTTATTTACTCAGAGTACTTTCAGGAGCAATAAGTACAGCATCGAGCTGCGTACTGTAAAGCGTGGATCCGATACATTCGGATGCTAAAATTTGATACGTTAATAAACTATAATATACAAGTGCAAAACCTGGCCGTGACTCGTCTTTTGAAGTGTGGAGAATTGGAGCATCGCTTCACAGTTTTCATCCACACGGTCCTGTCTGCAGTGTAAGACTTTAGGACTTTCTTTATTCCACTGGTAGTACGTGGTGGCTCTATAATTATCCGTCTTTTTCACAGGGCCTTGTCCCACACTGTCCAACTGCAGGTAATTCATTAATCTGTTGGCGGCCAGGTTAGTGATGTCACACATGCATACAGTGCAGGTACACATGTGCAATGATTGAATGTATTTTTATAATATTTTCAGAACATTTTCCATCTACAGTATAAACTATAAGCACTCAGTCATAGCACTGTATATGGTTTTGTATGGCTGTCTGCAGACGTTATACTATGATGCCATACACGTACTGTTAAGGTACTGTATAGTGTGCATTGTACGATGAGCTATAATATGACCATTCGCTTACCAGAATTCTGAAAATCATTAAAAAAAAATCATGACAATTTTCACCCACTTCATTAATATTATTACTGACCATCGTAAATGCGAGTCGGTCGCATGGTGAGTATGTCATAAGTCGAGGACTATCTGTGTATGGACCTCATGTTCCATCCCACAGTGTGGTGCAAATCTCAGTACGACCATGTCCCCTTCTCACCTTCTGCTCTTTGGCTCCTTTCCGTGACTTGGAGATGAGCTCCAGGAGGGCGAGGAAGATGCCAGATCCCAAACCCAGGCCCAAAACCACAAAGAGCCCCTTGAGACTGTGAGGTTGGACTTTGGATTCTGGCACCCCCTGCACCACGCAGCTGCTGGCCCACCACTTGTTACGCAGGAAGTCGAGCTCTCCGGACTCGCTGAGCTGCAGGATGGTCACACTGATGTTCTTCATAATGGTGGAACCTTGAGGGCAGCAACATGAGGACAGTCAGCTGGTTAACAGGCAAGCATGTAAACATCTGAGTATAAGCACCAATATTCCTGCTGAAGTCATTACGTGTCTTACCTGAGGATATACAGCCTGGCATTTCTTCAGCAAACCTCAGTATGCATTATTATTATTATTATTATTATTATTATTATTATTATTAAGTGCTCATTAGTCGGTGTAAAATATCCTCTGTTAGCCCACAGTCATAGCTCACCTAGTGGGCCCACAATGCCAAACCCTCTCATGCCGATGACATCACTGCCTCGGATCAGGTTACAGTAGCGTGACACAGCCAGGTCCAGGGAGACAGACTCTCCAATGAAGGCATAGTTCCCCTCCTGGGCTCGGCGCACACCCTCATCAAGCGATGACACAAAGCTTTTCCTCCTCTCCATGTTCTCATAGATCCTGCGATATAAGGGATTATTGGAGTTCTGGATAGGGGCGACAGAAATGGACACCATTTAAAAAGTCAATGGGTCAGTAATAGCAGCATGGTGTGGTTAAAGAGTTTTACCTACAGGGTCTCACTGCTCTCCCCCACCAATACTGTGATCCTCTATGTCTGGCCACCAGCTCATCTATTCGTATCTACAGCGTTCTGGTTCTCAGTTTTGTCGACAGTTTGTTATAATGAGCTTCCTCCAGCCCTCATAGGGGCTGAATCCTTCCTAGCATTCAACAAAGGTCTTGAAACGCATTTCTTTTAGACCCATTTCCCTCCTGAGCACCTGGTAACTTCATAAATTACTCCCTTACCATCTGTTTCCTTTTATCTACCTATTTTCATATCCTTATACCATGTAGCTAGATCATGCGCACTATTACAACAGATGTATTGAACAAAGAAGCTGTATTCAACGGTTATGTTTATCTAAGTCCTCTGCTGAGGGACAAACTTCTGTTTACTTCGAGTTGTAGAAGAATGTGTCTGCCAAACATCAAAATAAAGTGAAAACACCATAAATTTCAATCCAGAAACCCAGCACTTGGTCACACAAGTGCGAACGTCACAAGCCGGTCACCTTAAAGAACATCATGGAGGAGGAGGCGCTGAGGGTCCCATACTCGATCACATCCTGGTTGGCGAGGTCCTCGAAGGTCTGTATGGAGACGTGAGTTTTGTCTGACTGCCTCATGGTGCTCAGGTTAGCGAAGTAGCTCGCGAGCAGCACCACTGCAAAGAACCACCAGATGGCACCGATCACTCGTCCCGAAAAGGCCTTCGGATGCGGTCCGGCTCCTATTAAGGCAAAGACGTGAAGTTAAATTTTGCTAGCACTGTCATTTTTAAAAACATGAAGTACTACCACGAGTCTCAGAAGTTTACTTGGCAAAAAAGCTTTTACTTGCTGCCTCCCCGCCTTGCGCTGCCGTTTGTTCTATTCAAAGCACCTCAATTACACACTTTAGAGGGCATTTCAAACACCTCTTTTCCAGACTAATCCGTGAAAGTGTCACACTGGGCGACCCCCCGGCAAGCAAGCGGTGGTGCTCACAAGGCCGCCGTTGTTTACCTTGCAGAGCCAGGGCGCCGGCCGTGTACCACAGGCTGTGCAGCAGCGTGAAGCTATTGTCCTCCGTGTCCGGCTCGCTCCACTCGCAAGGACTCAGCCTGTGAAGCGAAGCAGAGGCTAGCATGAGCTCGCTGACCCCCTCGGACACAGCTAAATGCGCCTGACAGCTCTCCATTGGTGGGAACTGCTGGAGGGGCTCTTCAGAATCAAGAGTTGGCATTTATGAGGGATTAGATTTCATGCATATATTTCAATGACAAATGAGGACAGGGGTATTTATAGCCACCTAATGTGTCCTGTGCTCTGAATGATGATGGAAAAATCTGTGTGTTTCACTGCAAACAATACAAAAAAGCGACTAATATTCTCCTTGTTTCTACTGTAGTTCGGTAAAAGGCACTAAACACAAATTCGGCTGATTCCCAACTCACAGCCTTAACTGGGAATGAAAGGTTCGATACTGGAAAACTTCATTAGTCAAATGCCGCACGGAGCATCAATTGCATTATACAGTTTTCTGTAACGGAAAGGGTGGTATTGGAGTAAGTGACTGTTTTTCCAGAGTCAGGCGTCTGTATGTATGCCTCTGTTTGTTGGTGAAATGCACTGTTGTTCACACTGAGTTCTACGTCACTTTGGAGAAAAACGCCTGCTGGACGAACACACGTAAATGCTGATGTCAGCAGCCTTGGCTACTCTGCAGAGTGGGAGGCAACAGTGGGGTTTTTGCATGGGAACAGCCAGTAGGTGATACACTGTCCCTCTCTTTGGTGAGCTGGGATGCCTCGTGTACCTGTGTGTATGTACTGAGTCCCCTGCCTGGAGTATTAGTGACATGGTGTAAATATTAGAAAACCTTGGCACAGAACACCAAGATGTTTGTGCCCACAAGCAACGGTTTGATCTCTTCTTTTATCTCACTCATACCATGAAATCCACTAATACCCACCACAAGCCTAACAGGAAATAAAAGCATGATATTAGGTACACTGAAGCACAGACAACTGAGCACCACCTTGGAGCCGGAGGTTTTACATGGAGGTTGAGGACGGTGGTGTGGTGGTGCTTCATTGACTCTCAGAACTGGAAGACGCAGAAGCTACTGGATCAGCTACAGCTTGAGGATCATCTACAACTTGTTCACATTCTCTTTGCTTCTTTTAAAAACTTCAGGCAGCACTTGCTGTTTTTTTAGAAAAAAATTTATATTAAATATTAAATTAATATTAAACATTTCTATCGACAAAAACCTTAGTATTAGAAAGTTTGGGAACTGGGGACCATTTGTACACAATTTAATAGATTTGAAAACACGCTGTGTGTGCAGCGATAGATAACGCCACCAGTTGTGCTCCTTGGAAGAGCACTGTGGTGTGAGATGCCACCCACCTGGCCACAATGCAGATACACACAGCTGTCACAAGGTAGGCTACCAGGATGCCCACCCAGGTCTCTGTGGAAAAAGGGCTCAGGAAGCAGAAGAGCTCAGACTCCTCGGCCGCCAAATCCTTGCGAAGGATGAAACTGATGCCAGTCTGCATGAAGGGCTTGCTGAACTCCACCACCTTCTCTCGGATGGCTGTGAGGGTGAGGGGAGCCACAGCCAAGTCTGCCTCCTGGAAAGACCACCGGGTCACACATCTTTGAAATACAGTGTCCAAGACTGCCTGGCTGTTGTAGTTCTATTCATTCATTCATTCATTCGTTCGTTCATTATCTATACAGCTGCTGGTCCAATGAAGGTTTGTAGGACGCACAGAGCTCTCGCTCAAGCAGTATAAACCCTTAGCTTGCCAGTAAGAGGCCTTAAAAATATGCAGGAAGCAACGTGCAATTTAAAATTGCCATGAAGGAACTCTGTAACTTACTGAGATGGTGTAAGATGTAAAAGGACATCTAGATGCAGGGACTCACCCCTCTGATGACCTCCCCAATCATGCCATTCCATTGGCCGCGCTCATCCGGTCGCCCATAGGCGCCGTCCTTTACAAGCTGAATTTTGTACTTAAAGCCAAGCTTCTTGGCCAGCTCAGTGAGCAGGTCCATGCAGTATCCCTCCAGCTGCGTGTCTTTTGACATCATGTACGGGTCTTGCTAAGGGCATCAATGAGATACAGAACAATTAGGGTCCTTTAAACCCCTGACAACTGTTAAACACTGTTCTTGATCTTAACATGGGGAAAAATGTTAAAAAGCAGAAATGGCTGTGATGAATACAGGGAGTCCTCATGTTGCAAATAGTGTTAGTGCACTGATGCTGAGTGAAAACAACCTGCATTTACCTGGCAAACCGAAAGGCTGGAGTAAAGTGCCCCCAGATGGAATAGGAGTCTAGGACCACCTCAATTTAATTCATGTCTCATGGTGTTATAACCTTGACTCTGGTGCTTGTGAGTGTCAGTGATGAATAACAAGATGGGGAAACCCTGAACGGTAAATTCTTTTTCATATTAATGGTGTGCAGAGTTAATGAAAGTGTCAAAATGTTAAAGCCTGAAAAAGTATATTTTTACTATTCCTGCATCAGACATTTGTGCAGAACATAACGTAAATACACGCCAAGATGTCTGCATTGTTAAGTTTGATAAAAGTGACTTTGGGTTTACCAGGGAACAGAGCTTAACAGATTTCTACTCCCAGTTTTGTTTGTAAGTTGAGGAATGACTGTATTATTTTTTTTGATATGTGCAGCAGGAAACAATATTTAAAAACGACGGTGATCCCTTAAGGTTATGCAACTGCAGCTTTGGTTTGGCTATGGTTTTATGCTGCATGGGACCTACCTTTATAGTGGTTATAGTCAAAGCCTGTGGACCTGAGGAAAGAAATGCAGCTCCATAAATCATTTAATGAAATCACACCATTCAACAAGCTTCTTTGTTTTCCCTCTGCTGTCATGCTGTGGCAGAAAAATCGCTTCATTCCCCAGGTTGATTTTAATAAAAAGTGACTCGACGTTGCATAAACGGCTGTCACTGCGGCAATTTAAACAGCGTTATCTACATTGGTGAGATTTATGGCGAAGGGGACTATAAACAAGAGGGAGGCCGAATGAATGGGAGGCATTAACAAGGTCTGGCGAGTGAACCACTGTGCCGCCAAGACGCCTTTCTGGACCGTCTCTAAGCCTTTGAAGAAGTCCTTGGCGGCTAATGCTCTATTTCATCTTACTGTTTTGTGGTTTTTCAAAGGGGACCGTGGGGGGCAAATTCCCAAATTAACCCAGCGAGGACAATGGATCTCTTGTACTTGGGTGCTCTTTAGCAAAGCCCCATCCCGGGCGGCCAGCGGTCCTCTCACTGCTGTGAGAAAAGGGAGACAAGCAAGAAGCGAGCGAGGGGGGGGTCTCGTCCTCCCGTGGAGTGGCTCAGAGCAGAGGCCAGCCGGGGATGTGTTCCGGTGCCTCCGAGGGCTGGCATCTGGCACGGCCAAGGCTGGTGGGGGATGAGGGGCAGGGTGTCCTTTCTCAGACCAGTCTCAGTTTGTTTACGCCACAGAGACGGGTTTATTACCGTGAAGTGTGACGAATGCGTTTACAGGCTAAAGTCGGTGAATCTCTAGGCATGACAGTGTTGATCCGGGGGTTTGTATACTGATGGAGGGGGGTCTGCACTTGTGGTCAGTGACTTCTAATACACCATACAGCACCACGCAGTGACCATGACTCAAGGCTGACCTCTCTCCAAATGGGACTAACTTACAAGCTCCAAAAACAGCCTCCAATCCCGGGTCGCTTTGCGTTCCCCTCTCATGGCGCTTTGATTTATTACAGTCCCCGCCACAGCTGTCCAGCCTCGGCGCCTTTGTGAGCTGTGGGACAGCTCTTGCGAAAGAAGAGGCAGAGGATAGCTTTGAAACCGTCCCTGTGGACAGGTTCCCCAGCTCATGTTAAGGTTAAGACGTCCAATTGTGATGTGTTTCCTGCCACATCCTCCGAGCAGGATGCAGGGGGCCAGAGCAGAACGGCACAGCGCAGGAGATTGTTGCTATAGCAAAGTCCCCTGACAGGAGAGATCAAAGCAGCGGTCCACTTCACCGTACTCACACCGCTTATAAATCTGTTTTCCCAGTTCAAATTTGCACGCATGTTACCTTGGAAAAAGTTTTACTGTGAAGTTCTTCTGAAGCGGGGTGACTGTATGGGTGTGTGGGGAACATGTGTAGGAGGCTCCCGCAGAAAGTTCTGGGTTCGCCTGGTCTGACGTGCTCGACCTCACCTGCGTGACACACTGCTGCCATCAGCATGGCGACGCACGCGACGACTTCCAGTCTCGCCTTCATGCTTTAGCCTCCAGATCTGAGGGCGACACAGAGGACAGTGGGACAAAAATATCAATAATATCAAGAAAATGGACCAGGACTTCAGAAGTGAGCAAAGCGGATCTTATCCAGACTCAGCTGTCCAACTCACACAGCTGGCTGTTTACCAGAGTAATTCTGACACACTGCCCACTTGTGAGAAGCAACAAGGGTGTCCGTCTAGGGGGACTTGAACCTAAAACCTTCTGATGACAAGCACAACTCCTTAGTCAACACACCTCATTACATTTACAGCTTGCGCCTCCATCTGAGAAGCCCTGTATCAATGTTTGACATTATTACTATTGTATTATATAAACATATAGCTAAATGCAACATTTGTACACAAAAATATAGCAAATACATATAGAAACTGCATGCAACTGCACACTAGGGGGCTGTAACCAAACAGCCTGTATTATGTCTTGAATCACAAGCAGCATTTTGTTACTAATTTTACACTGAAGATTTACAGCCAGACCTTTTCACACAAATGATGCAGAGTTCAAAATTTACCACTGAAAGTGACTAAATCTTTTCTTTTCGCCAATATAGTGAGCGGAGTTTACGGCACACGCGAATTTGCTGCAAATACGACCCACCAAGCGTCAAAACACAGGACTGGAAGCTGATGAAAAGGACTGCAGTACTTTTACATTCTCCGTGTGACCGGAACACCACACGGTCAGTGTGGCTTAACTCGCCTTTAGTGTCACTAACACCGAAACACTAGAGAATGAATACGATTGTGCGTGCATGTGTTTTAAGCATGTTCTGAGTGTGCACTCTACTTAGTATGTGCCTGCATCCACACTGAGGACAAAAACAAGCTCCCCTTACCTCGAGACCCCTGACTGGTGTTAGAGGTGCCCCAGAACTGGCTCGGATGGGAGGGTTAATGGCAAAATATAAATGATGGAGCTGCTCTAAAGAGCCAATAGGGTTTGTGGGTGGGAAATGTAACCATGAAAAGCACAACTGGATTCTGAGAATTTCCCACCCCCACGTTGCACTGGCAGCCAGGGATCCTGTGGGGGGGGGGGGGGGGGGGGGGGGGGGGGGGTGATGGTGGTGCAGGAAGTTGGGTCTGATGGAAATGGCAAGAAAATGCATAGCTGGCAGGAGGCCAGCTGGCCTGGGGCTCCAGAGTGAACCCGTCGTAGTAATGAAAGCAATAAGGGGAGCAGAGGACGTGTTAGATGCCTCTCAGCACATTCATGCCTACAAGAAAGATCCCGGGTTAGAGGGACGGGTCATTTCACTGGAGAAGTGGAAAACCCTGCTGGGGTCAGCGATTTTTTTTTTAGGGGGCCGAAATAAATGTTCTTCTAATTGTTTCCCTGGTTTCTTCCTTAAGCACAATTCTTCCCCGCACATTGCATTGTAATACTGTATAACAAACAGCAACAAAGATGGTTTTCCTCACTGTAAATATGAACCTTTATTTGTCTGGCACCTTTCTCCAAATTGCTTTAGAACAGTAGGTCTGTATACTAAGCTGCTCAGAATTATTTAACCATTTTACACAGTGGGATATTGCTTGTTTTCACCCACATTGCTTGAAGTATTTATCACATGCGCTGCAGTATGAGACTTTTTCAGTACTGATTTATGTTTGCTCTAACAGAAAGGCAATGATCGCTGAAGGGGCCTCTGCCAAGTTAACAAAAAGAGTAGGTTCAGCTGCTCCACAGATGGTGTAATGTGTGCATTAGAATAGTTTGTAGATGATAATTGTTTTTCCACTGCAAATTTCCTGTGAATATCACTTCACTTGTATGTTTTGGTTTGGATTTCTGCTAAATAGATGTGCTAAAGTCAGCCTGCCCCAGAGATCAGAGATCGGGAAGGCCGGAACGGTCGAACAGCAGAGCAGCAGTTCAGATTGAGATGTTGAGTTCACACCTGCATTTATATTTACATGTATTCATTCAGCAGATGCTTTTCTCCAAAGCATCAACAACAGATATAGAGTTTAAGTGCAGAGGGATGCCTTTCAAAATAAAATAGGTCTGTCAAATACCACAGTTTTTCCGGGGGCCTGTTACTCAGCTAGCAGCTTATGGGAAACACAAAGGTGATCGTGACACCTGGTGTGATGTAACTTTATGGAGGTGTTAGTCGGGAAGGAAGGAAGTGGTCCTGAAAGAGATGAGCTTTGAAACCCCTTCTGAATGCTGAAAGGGATTCAGCAGTTGTGAGGATGGTGGGCGCTGATTCCACCACATCAGCAGTAAAACCAAGAACCCTAGGACTTTCATTCTGGCCCTCTCCTGAGTGGGACCACCACATCAGTTCAGGAGATCTACCTTGACCCGAGGGTACTGCAGCAGGAGGTGAGCACTTTGCCTGTAGATTACAAGGCTGTATGGCTATTCTGCCTATTCTGCCTACTGACCTTCCATGACTTAGAAGCTAATGATATAATTTGTAACGTATTTGTGCAAGTAATAACATGACATGACCCCAAAAACCAGTAATTTAAGGATGCCCGTTTCCCATTGGGAAAATTCATCCACACGTTGATATTCTGTCCCCTATTTGTTTACTTAGATCGAAAATCTCTATTTTTTACACGCGGGACCTAACATCCCCTGCCAATGTCCTTAGGAAGGCTTTCAGTTCCAGTGACAACAACATTCCCTCGGTTAGCAGCAATCAAAAGGGCTCCAGTTGAAGCCTGAAAGCCGCCGTGCACTAAACTGCGCCCATAAATGCGGATTTTGAACTGAGTTGGGGAGTCACCGGAATTCAAATGAAGACGTCCTTTGTAGGGGTGACAACAGGGGACAATCGCTGTCACTCACTGAGGCGTGTAAAACCCAGGAACGCTGGCAGCACTCCGGAAGAATCTGCTGGGTGAGATCACACCGGCGGGTGTCGCCGTAGCAACCGCAGCCGGCGGCATGCCTGAATTTCTTTGGACCGTGCCACTTAGCAGTTAAAATTAAAAACCGAGCTCACTTACAACTTTATCAAGCGCGGCTTAACATTATTTATTTTTATTGCCCTCCACTCTGTTTTTTTTTAAATTCAGGTTCTGAGTTAAAACAGCCATTTATCTCTGTCCCTTGGTTTGATGTCAAATTATTAGAATGTTGGGTTTGTATACCAACCTGCTTACTGTGATTTGCTCCTTTATACAGCGTTGTAGTTTTTTTTCTATCAGTTCTGGTAAGTAGAATGATATTACAAATACATATGCATATTGAAAATTGAAAATTTAAGTGGTATATAGAGCACTTCATTATCATGGAATATATAGCTAGTTACTCTGCTATAACTATTTATTTAAAGATTTAATAACTTATTAATTCATTTGTTTCCTTTGGTCCCTCTTTTTTGTACTTTATTATATATTCTTGTGTGATGGTTTGTCACTCGCTTCCCCTTGTGAATGTGCTGAGATTCGCTTTAGGACTGAGGTCAGTATAAGAATAAAGTGTATACATGCAACTCTTAAACTTGTCCCACTTTATTGCACCTAGTAACTTCTGTTGTTTGCTGTTTATGCATTATTTTCATGCACTGTGCACCTTTACCACCTGTCTTTTCTTATGTGTCCTGGGTTTGCCGGCATGAATTAATGAAGCTGTGTTGCGAATTGTATCGGATCCGATCCACAAACCGTCAGAGAACTGTAACAGCGGAGAAACACAGACGCCGGGACATGAGTTTGTCGACAAAGGCAGCGCCACTGGCTTGGAGGTGTTGCGAAGTGTCCTGGGATGTGCTCACAAAAGGAGCTCGGAGCTCAGCCGACGGGGCGCTTTGTGCTGCTGAGAGGCTGCGATGGCCGACAACGAACAAACAAACGCCGTGAAAGGACACAAGAGGCCGAGTCAAGCACCACACCGTGCATCTGAGAAGATTAAACACTTTTATTCAGCTCATTGACATAAAATGACTAAACTTCAGGATATACAGTTTCCTTTTTTGCCTGTCATGTTTTGGAAAGAGGTTTTTTTCTTTTAAATTAATAAAACTGTGTCCTAGTTAATACTTTCACCTATTTTTTTTTGACATTAGACAAAACATTAACTCAAAATATAAAAAGCCAAATCATATAAGCATAGTGTTCTTTTTCCAAAGGTGAACTAATTATACATTCTTACATTTTAAATATCCTTAATTTTGCACAAAAAAACTGGCGTGGTAGTGCAAACAGCAAAAAAATCCAAATGCTTCTATAGTCTTTTTTGGACAAATGTCGAATAATATTTCCTTCTGCTGCTGATGCTGTTTCAAAATAAAATAATTTAACCAATTACATGTCTATTTATGCCTCTAAAACTAATGGTTTGTTAATGTATAATATTAAAATGGGTAACACTAAAACATTATACACTTGAGGCAAGGAAAAAAAAAAACTATTCTTAAACCAGATGTGCAACATCTTGTCAAAAATTGGGGGATTTAAAATTATCAACAGGATTTGATAGTTACAAATACTGAAGTGAGCCCCCCCCCATGCCTGTGTCCTAAACAGAAAAAACTAACAGTATCTAGACAGCAATTCGCTCAAATCACAAATGCTGAAAATGAAATTGTGTGTTATATAAATATTTAACTTGTTTGACTGTTGTGGGTGCCCATTTAAATTTATGCAAAATAAAATATTAATCTATATAAAAAATATAAAATAGAACATAAGAATATTCTAAGAAATTCTCTTTTTGAGAATACATTCTAAAAAAGAATATAAAACGTTGTTACCACATACTCAAGCAAAGCTGACATCTTGATCACATGTAGAAGGAAACATTACTTGATAACTGCCCAAAAAAGGTCGTCCTTTTAACAAAAACACTTTAAAGCAACTCTTAGTACCGTTTCAGATGACAAATGGGGTCCTACACTATCGTCCACTGTGCCCATCTGGATACACGTCTTATTCCAGCATTGAACGTCGACCAAACTTCTCCTCAGCAAATTAAAACTGGCCCTTAAAAAACTCACGTGGGCGCTACAGAAGCAGAAGAAAAAAAAAAAAAACAAAAAAAACAGACAAAGCTGTTGTAACGCCTCCGTTTTCTAATCCACCTTCAGGAGAGATCAAGGAGCACATGCTGCACGATTCATTCCGAGACAAAGTTGGCAGTTCCCACAGGTTGCACACATAACTCACTTAACTGACCACAGTTAAAACGCCAGGGAGAATAATAATACAAAACAATAAATAAAAAACAAAACACCATTCTTGTGACAAAATGGATTCTTTTGTTTCAACTTCCTGGTCTTATAAAGTTCACATACAGTGTATCATAACATATGCAACAATGCAGTCTTAATAGCCTCCCAGAGACAGTATCTTCACAAATACTGCCATTTAATAATCATTTAAAAATATTGCTAACTGGTTGCTTACACACTACATGTATGGCATGTTAGAACTTATTTGCTTTTTTTTTAAAAATTAAATACAAAGTTGCAATGGAGTCTGAGAGACTGGCTGTGGAACAAAGTGATGTCAAGTCTCGTGCTACATTTGGACTGTGAGAACAACAGGTATTCAGGGCACCGTGGTTCGAAACGGACAGCAGAAATGAAATATTGTTCCATAACCAGCATTTAAATTTTTTTTTCTAACCCAATGTGAATATTGTAACAGAATATTTACATTCTATTTTACAATCTGAATAGCTGCTCTCTTAAAAAAAATTGCATTTTAGGCATCACGTACGTGTATCGTTGCTGGGCTACAGGGTAAAGTTAGCTAGTTTTCCAAAATATATTAGGCATGCTTTCTGCAACAATATTAGCCAGCCAGTTGGTCCAAGTCCCTGGTATTCACTGAAAAACTCTAACAGTGGAACTCACTTGTTTGGTATAAATTAAAACTTTTGTGAGGTGAACTAGAGACCAAGAGGGAAGGTGTTTTCTGAGTTGCGTTGCAAACGTGAAGCAAATGAAAAAAAGAGCCTCTTCACAAATGGCAGGGCAGGAAGTTGAGTGCAGATTTGGTTTGTGTGGTTGTTTCGCTTGCATTTTGTTTACTTCCTCACGGTTTGAGCGTGAAGTGCAGCTCCGTGCCCAGGGCTGAGGGATCCTGCTGAGGAGGTGTCGAGGGAAGCTGACTCAGCAGGTCCAGGCCAGTGCAGGGGCTCCGGGCCACAGTGCAGGCTCCCTCTGGGTTGCCGCGCTCCTCGATGGGGCTGCTGCCGAGCCGTGCCACGGCCTGTAGCCGCTGCCGCTCCTGCGCCTGCTTGGCCCGGTTGGCGATGTAACGCACGCGGCTCTGGCTCCGCGAGGATTTGCGCCGCAGCGGAACCAGGTCGGTATCCGCGGCTGCCTCTGGTGTCGAGATGAAGTCGCTGGGTGACAGGGGCTCGACGTCCGTGAGCTGGCGGAGGCGCGCAGACAGGTCGTTGGGACTTGGGCGCGGGGCCCCTCGCTTGTCCCGTGTGGGCCTTACCACGAAGCTGCGGCTAATGCTGCGGTACTTGCTGTCGAAGTTGCAGGCAATGTCCTCAGAAGTCAGGTCACCCAGGCTCTTGGACTTAGAGGAGTCGACAGGTGCCGGCGAAGACGTCTTCTTGGTTCGGGTAGACGACTGCTTGAGGGTCTCCATGTAAAGCCTGCTCCATGTGTGCCTCCTCTGCATGACCCTAGCTGGACTGGATGACTCTCTGCCCAGCAGCCTCGGCTGTAGCTCATCCTCTATGTCACTTGCACTGCCCGCCCTTAGGTTGGGGTTCGACTTGCTTTTGCTCACCAGCAGTGTGCCAAACTCGACGGCGGTGGCGGCGGACTGTGGCCGGTCGGGCTTTCTTGTAGCAAACACCTCATCGGGCTCATCCAGGTCTGACAGCCCCTTCCTGGCCAAATTGGGCAGGGACAGGTCAATGACAGTGTCACTCGAGGAGATGCTGGAGGAAGATGACACGCTGTCTCTGTGGGTGCTGGGGTCCAGTTTACTCCAGAGGCGGTCATTGACAGTGGCATCGATACACACCTGAGGGATTGGGCGTTCGGTCCTTACGGTCCCCTCGCTCTTGGTCCTCCTCACGAGGGCATGTGGCCCACCCTTGGGGTGGAACATGGCCTTCAGGTCAGCAGTATGACCTACCTTCTTACCAGTCCTGGACGTATCATCATTCTCAGCTGTTGCTGCATGTCGAACAGGGACTTCCTTGTTCAAACACACATGGTTCGATAGTACCAAATCGTCCACAGTTGTGGAGGCAACCCAGCCATTGCACTGAACCTTGTTCTCACCATGGGTTTCAGCGTTGCTTTCCTGCAGGAGGGGTTTGGTGGGGAGGGACAAAGTTCTGCGCATGAAAAGATGTCTTCTGGGTTCCTTGCTTTCCTGCCTGGTATTTGGAGTCAGAGACAGTGACGTGGGCACAGCTGCTGAGGGCAGAGGGGACCCAGGCATAGAGTGGCTCGGTGACACAATCACCGGACCAGGGATGGATGTGGAATGATGGGGGATCTTCTCCTCAGATTCTTCAGCAATGGTTTCCAGGGGTGACAGCAGGGTGACAGATGTCTGCAGTGTGGGGTCTTCTACACATAAAAGCAAAAAAAAAACATAAATAGACTGTAACAATAATTGTGTTTTTTTAAAGTTACTGATCCGCAGCAAAATTTAAATATTTTTCTCAGATACAAGGAGTCAGACCAATGAAAATGCAGCAGAGATGCATTAAAACATGCATATCAAGATACATTTCTGAAATTCTTTTGCATTTTGTTTTGGTTCTAGACTGCGGATAAAAGTTGATAGTAATAAGATGCAACAGATGCCAGCAGCAGCAATGACCCTCGTGAGGATCCTGTACACTAACAGTAGGACAACTGACATGAGAGCAACGTGAGACTATCAAACCAAGAGTGAAGGAAGCATGCAGGAGGCACATGAGATGGACAGAAGGAGGAAAACTAGGATGGTGTCACTACGGGAAGGCCTTTACCTGGGTCCTGTCATCCCTTCAGTTCTGCACTTGGAGCAGAGAGCGTGCGGGAGGGACAGAGCAGAGAGGACAGTTTAGCACAGGGAAGGTGAGCCAGAGAGGACCGTAGGCCAGTAACACAAGCGTGCGCGCTCGCGCACACACACACACACACACACACACACACACACACACACACATGGGCTGGGAGTAATGCAAAGCGGCAGCAGAGTTCAGATTAACCCCTGAACCCTCAGCTTCCAGCAAACTTCACCACCCGCTGCACAGAGCTACGGTGCAAAGCACCCAGGGCCTCCACTACTTTGTCAAAATGTCAGCGGTAACCAATGTGAGGAGACATGAGGCCACTTAGGGTCAGTAGATCTCATGAATTTCTAACCTTTTCAGTTAGTACAGGAAATTCTGTATCCATCAAAATGGCACTGAAGAAAGAGAGCCATGTAGTCACAGGACCACTGGAGAGAATCCCAGGAAAAATGTCTCTTTGTCCCAAAGTTCTGGGCACTGGGTGTCCAATTAGGAAAGTGCCACATGTTACAGAGCTCCAAAGAGGCATTTTTTACCAACACACAGCTTATTGGAAATGTCAGTATCATAAACCCAATGTGATCCACTTCTCTGTACACGAAAATAAAAAATAGCAGGGCCTCAAAAAAGTAATTTTCATGCAATAACCAAACACACACAACAATGTCGGCAGGGCCGCAAGAGCCCACGCAACATGGGGATTATAATCTATTGGCATCGTGGGAGGACCGCAAGCACAGAGTCTGTTCTGCATCATTTGCTGTGTCCTGCAGTCCCAGGATGGAGACAGCGCACGTAAACCAGGTCTCTTCAGAAAGCATGGAGCTCCACTGCACTGTGTGACGTGTCCCGAATAGTGTATCTGTAACGTAACCTGGACTTTTGTTGAGGCCCCCCAACCTTCACGCTGCTGACTGTCAGCATGGTGCAAACCTCTGACCTGTCCACAGCCAGAGGGGGGTCTGTGGATCCAGCTTCTCTGTCTGGAAGGTGCAAACATTGAGCTACATGGCGTGGGGGACCCCAGAACCCTGTCAACCATCACAAGCACTTCGCTCCAAACTGAGGCACGCAGCTGACGCACCTTCCCACTTACACAGCAGGCTTTCTGCCTAAGTGTCTCTGTCCAAAGCACAAAAGTGCCCAGTGGTTTACTGAAAAATCAAGGTTTTCCTCCATCACTTCACCTGCTGCTTAGGTTTACGCTGAAGTGGTACACCAAACAAGGTGAAACTTCTCAAACTCCCAGCTTTCGGCTAAAAGAAGCATTTCAATTGATCTCCTGGGAACCCTTCACGTTTGGTTTTCTCCTTCTGCAATAATCCTGTGACATTAATATACTGTAGCTCCAAATATGAAAATGTGAATAACCCATTGCTTGATACTGTGGGAAAACATTATAAACTCATATACACTGTTCAGAATAGTTTTGGAGTGTCCCAGAGGGGTGGCTGTGCAGTTTGGCGGCAGCTTTCCCATTATGCCTTACAGTAGCATAAACCTTGTGTTTATTGTTCTATCGTGGTTAATTCATTCTTATTGTTATTTCCGTTCTGTTGCTCAGTGTAGGATAAGTTGTGTGCTGCTGTGCCGTCCATCACTGTGACATTTTTGGCCATCGGCGACTCGTTCTGTGTTCCCGGGTGTTAAGGGGGTTTGGAAATAAACTTGTCTGCTTTGAGCAGGTTGTGAGTCTCACCACAGACCTTCGGTTTATTACAAATACCGATAACACTCTGCGCACAGATTTTTCCCTAAGAATACGGTTCACAAGCAAAGTTGTAACTGAAAGCAACCCGGATATTAATGAAGCATCTAAAGCTCGGGAAGCAGCGGAGCAGCTAGGCGATTTACTAGCACTTACGCCTAATACTTACCAGCTATTTCGTCTGATGGGTTCAGAACACATTCAAATATTTATTGGGGGAAAAAAAGTTAAGAGAAATGATCAAATCGCGCTTTGTTTTTACAACAGAAAGTGTCAAACAATAAAAACTGTCTGAATTAGAACAAGAGAACACGACCTACACTGATCGACACAACATTTACATTTCAGCTATAATTTGCTTAGCAAATACTGACATGTCGGTTAATTCGGGAAAGCGGTGTTTGGTGGAAAGTTTCGGAAAACAGCTACGGGGTTTAACACAAAGCCAGAGGAGACCTCGTGCACCTAAATGTCACATCATACTAGGCAGTAAGAGCAGGTGCTACGTATGAAGGGGGCGCTGGTGAAGGACACGCTGCCGGGGGTCGAGGACAAGTCGCAGCTACGGGAGGAAAGCACCTGCTGCCTGCGTGGCGACTCTGCTCTACTCGCAGCTTACCGCTGAAGAACATGGGAGATTTGCTGCGTATCTCCTCCATTTTCTGCACAAAGAGGGCGTTCATCTCACGCTGTAGCGTGCCGACGGCACGGCGCCGGTCCGGGATGGGCGGTGGCAGAGCCACAGGGGGCTCAGGGCTGCCCAGGCTGTCGCAGCTGCTGGAGTTGTTGTCAGAGAGGCTGGCACAGCTAGCAGTCACCGGGATGGTCAGTGCCAATGGGATGAGCTGGGTGGTATGTTGGCCAGGGGGGCGTGGAGGGGGCTGCCGACGAAGAACAGTTGCGTTCTCCGCCACAGCAGTGCTGGGGGTGGCAGGGGTGGGGAGCCGCCTGCGGGGGATGCTGCAGGAGAGGGCGTTCCTGGCCGAAGGGTCAGCGATGGGCAGGCGGCCACACTGGGCATCCAGGGTTTGCCTGGCCAATGCGTGATGCCTGGGCTGTGGGTGGGACACAGGCTGGGGGCGTAGTTCAGATGTTGCTGGGGAGCTGGATTCCGGCTCCGCCAGGGCCGACTCCGGTACGGGTTTGGGCTCGGAGGCAGCCCTCTCTCGGCGTGCCGGAACCCCTGTCCGGAATTTCTTCTCCAGGTCGGGACTCTCCTTGGAGCCCACAACGCAGCGGATGCAGTTGGAGGCCACGCCCACCCTGCCCGAGCCATTGACGGCAACACGTGCAAACACACCCTGCTTCTCTGCCAGAGGGTCCTGCAGTCGCAGCCTGTTGGCCCTCCGCAGAGGCTCACTCAGCGCCCCCCTGTGGGACGACGGACCCTTACCTTTGCTGCCCCCAGGGGGCACCTCCCCGTTGGTGCAGTCCTGCGGGCCCGCAGCGGGCGAGTCCCCCTTGCGGCCGCACCAGGGTCGAGCGGCCTCCTCAGCGTCCCGATCCTCACTGGTGCCCTCCGAGCTGTAGTCTTTGGTGTCAATGGAGATCTCTGGGAAGCCCTTCTTGGCCTTGGACTGGCCCTTGGTGGGCGCGCTGGCGGTGCGCCGCAGGAGGTGGGCGCCGAACGTGGACTTACGGCTGAGCTGCGCAGCAGCATGGCTGTCGAGGGAAGCTTGCTTTGGGTTTCTGTGAAACAGCCCTTTTATACCGCTGGACGGCTTGACCTGTAGGAACACGGGCATCTGTTTCATCTATACGTTCGATCATCAGTAAACAGGCTGAAGATGCAAACGAAAGGATTGTGTACATTACTGTAGTACATTTACGGCACATAAAGGGTGGGTCACATCATGCATCACACAGCTGTGAGTAAGGTGGAGATTTACACTTTACACTGCAAGTACACAACAGGTACTCCTGCCCTTCCAAACAATAATAATAATAATAATAATAATAATAATAATAGACCAAATGCATACAAGTTCCACATATTCTTTATATAGTCTTTTCAGACTTATCCATTATATCAAAGCAGTTCAGTTACTAGAAGTATAAATATATGTAAAGCAGTAGTGAGATTAATAATAGATGTAATGTTATTCTCACTTTACAGGTGTTTCAGTCACCGTGGGTATTTCTGATCCTGTATGTAATAAAATTAATAAAGTGGGGTTTATATGCACCAGTGCCTATGGCTTGAGTTATACATGGTGGGTGTAACAGGCACAGACTTGAGGACTTCCTGGAAAACTGTGGTGCCAAGATGGTACATAAATATAAGCACCACATTTGGAGAAGCTTCATCATTATGAGCTTCCATGCAATGTGGCTCTACTGATCTTCTGATCTATCTATCTATCTATCTGTCTATCTATCTATCTATCTATCTATCTATCTATCTATCTATCTATCTATCTATCTATCCATCTAATATTCTCTTCTAAGTTTTTCTTTTGTTATGCTAGCAACTCAATCCGGCCTAGGTTGTTCTTCTGTGGTTCTCAGTAATATTTCTCTCTCGGTCATCATCGTCTGATCATAATCTTGGGAGCTTGTAAATACCTTGATGTTGTACAAACCCAAGACTGTCCTGACCTTGGACAAAAGTGTCAGGAAAATGCAAAAAAAAGAAAGGTAATCCAACCCCTTCCACCCACATTAAAAGTAGTGCATTAGAAACAAAACCACAAAACAAAAGAAAGAGTGAGCAGACAGAGACAAGACTCATTCCAGCACATCAGTTCTTCTCCATATGAACACGGGCAACATGAGGGTTGGACCCACAGGTGAAGAGATGGGCAGGGTGGGCGGGGGCACTGTGACTATGGAGTGTGGGACGTTTATGGTTGATAGACACCTCCGCAGTGGTGAATGGAGGGATGCGTGACGGGACATTCACTTCCGACAGCCCTTCACCAAATGACACTGGGTGATGAGTTGCGCACAGTGTGGCATTTGTCAGGTTTGATATTAAAAACACAACAGTGGGCCTCATGTAGAGTGAGTTCCAGCTCTACCTCTATTGCATATTTCCTCTTCCGAAACCCAAAATGTTGTTTCTGGTGCATCTTAAAATCACCCAATGTCATTCGAACAAACCACGTTCAAGTAGATCCATGTGGGCAGTTCCTTGATTCGTACGTTTCACACAAAGAGCGCGACGAGGAAACACAATAACTCACAATATCGGGAACACCGATTTCCGCATCAGGATTTAACCTTTTTGGTTCCTCGGAGGTCAAGCATGCATGTTATGACCTCGGCGGACACAAGACGGAGGGATATTGTGAGCCATTCCTCTCTCGCTGGGAAGGTATGAACATACACATAATGGCAGACCAAAGACAACACTCATTAAAGTCGATCAGACAGGGGCCACGTCTCGAGTCTGAAGAACGTCCTTCCAAATGTGGGGAAGAAGTGTTCCTGCTACGATCGGGGTCTTAACTGAGCAGATTCCCAGCGGTACACCTTTAGAGACATCACCATGGCAAGTGGTGCTTCAGGCGTTTCGACAAATTTTTAAATGCCTCAGAAAACCATCTTAAACAACGGTGTGTGAAATAGAGCACAGCGACCAGGAATCGGCCACTTTAAGAGCGGCTGCGGTTCTCGTTCCTCTCCACACGGTTCTTGGCTGCCGTCTCCTTCCTTCCACTCTACCTGGAGGTCAATGACACTGGATCTACTTTGGTGGATGGGGATGCTGGCAAGCACAGCCATTCACCGTCATGTCACAACTCATAGTGCGTATGAGTTGGAATCTCCAATGCTAGGGGCTCATTCCTGGGCAGGGCGAGAGGGGGCGGAGTCACAAGGGGAGGGGCATGTTGCGCATGCAGTGTGCTGATTGGTTCTCACTACACCTGCGTTACGAGTGGCACCTTCGTGGCTCCTAACAATTTCCTGCGTCTAAAAGTAGGTTTTTGGACAAAGAAGGGTGGGGAGGGGGGGCACTGAAATCACAGACAGACAGAGGAGGGGAGAGAGAGCAGAGAGAAGGAGGAAGAGGAGTAAGAGAGAAGAGGCAGAAGAGCACACACAGCCGTCACGGCTCGGCACACGTGAACAGCGGTGACGCGGCCACTTCCCAAAATATTCAGCCAAATTACACTCCGGTGACAAAGCAGCTTCACGACAGGTGAACAAAAATGACATTTCAAAGAAAATACAGTATGCTCAAAAATATGTTAACTGAGATCAAGTTTAAAAAAAAAAAGCAACTCGACTTAGATCGGAAATGTCAACAACCGATAAACGTATTTTTAAATAAAAAGGTAAAGCTATTACCAATTTGAAATATGGTTTTAACGTATCATGATGCGTTTTTTTAATGTTATATTACAACAATCCTCAGTTTACTGGAAAAAGTACTAGGGAAAAAATGAGCACGAAATCAGAGTAAATACACTGCCCCCCCCCCACCTACGAATACAAGTTCATTCTTTGTGTTTTAACACCAAAATCAATTTGCTCACAATCAATGAAATACAAATGTTCCCCAGTTTACTTACAGGTTCGATTCTGTGAAACGTGCGTATAGTTATAAAAAAATGAGTAATGATATAAAACATTTTAAGATATTAAGTTATCATTATATCTTAAAATCATTTAAGTCCATAAAGTACAAGCAGTGTTTGTCATATTCTCTCCACTTTTGACTCTTCTTACTCTTTGAATATTTGTCTTTGTCTCCACTATAATATTACCATAATACAGTAACATGTTGTTACTGTCACTATTTACAGTTGTCGATACTCTAAAAACACATAGAGTCTGATGAAGACTCTCAAAAAGGCGCAGAAGTGAGGTGCACAAACAGCAGACGTGCGCCGTAAACACTGCGGAAGTGAGTTGAATTAAGGCGGCGTCTCCTATTCCGTTCGGTGGCCCCATTCTGCTGTGCAGCAGGTTAGCACGGGCCACGTTCACTCCCCGAGGAGCCAGAGTATCAGCAAAGTCTTCCAAGAGGACGGTCCACCGCTTAGAATCAGAGTGGCAATTTTAAATGATTTTGGAAAAATTTTCTGCACCTTAATATGTTGTTAATATTGTGTTAGTGAAGCAAGTTACTGCGCTCCATTAGGCACAACACAGCCAAAGTTTCCATTTAAAAATCTGCTAGCCATACAAATAGCTGTGATTAATAAAATCACTCAACTTGGCTTCCTAAGCTGCTTTATTCGTAACTACGACACGGTCGATAAGGTTTATAGCTGTACAGCACGACTGCTGCGACTGAAGTTCTGATCGTGTTTTTTCCACCAGGCGAGAACTTGTACGACACACAGCTGTGGTGGAATAGCTGCTCATTGGTTCCCATAATTCTGGTAAGAAACGTCTCACATCATATCAACTGCTTTTATTGGGCAGACTGGCCATTTATGTGTAGTTTAATTTAAAATCCATACTTTACTTTAGCTCCACGCTTGGGGTCTATTGTCAGGTTTAGTAAACCCACCACCCAGGAGACAGATGAAGGCGGAACATCATGCAGATTATGCGGAAGTATAGCATAAACCAGGATCGAATGTCATCCGTCCAGCCTGAACGCTGTGCTGGGGGGTTTATATAGCAGAGCACCTTAAAGAGTTTGGATCCGATACACACGTGTGTCAGAGCCACGTCGGGTGTGCGGATACCTACCTTACCGGTGATGTCATTCACTGCTACATGAACAAAGATGGAAGCCTCCTCCATGCCCTCTAAATACACATGGCGATAACCTTGAGGGCACAGATCGAAAACCGGGCGGTTAGGTCACAGCCCCAAAACGATGACTTTCCACTGCCACATGTTGGTAAAAGGTGCACGAAATAACGCGTGTTTTTGACACAGAGAATATCAGTGGGCGTTAAGGTGCTACGAGCGAAATTTGAGGTTGAGTTCGAGGCCTGGAGAGGGGCCGTGGTGGGTACCTGGCATCATGCTGCTGAAGGCGATCGTCCTCTGGCCGATGAAGTCCTGCCCGATGGGGTCATGGTCCCACACCAGGAAGCGCACGAGTGCGACTTCAGGCATGTGGAGGGTGAAAACCAGGGTCTCCTCCCACATAGGGTTGAACCCTGCCGCAGAGAATCGGGGCGGAGGCGATCGGGGTCAGACGGGGGGGGGGGACATCTGCTGTAGGGCTCGTGAATAATTCAGTGCGGCGCTGCCCTCAGGAAAGGAGACAGAGCTCCTGAACGGCGGCTCATGCATTATTCACGAGCGAGAGGGATTGTTTAACTGCAGCGACTCGAGCATCTAATGGATGCGCTCCACCTCAGACTTCTGTCGAAATACTCGAAAGAGGCACTGGGTGGAGCACAAAGCGCATAAGCGGAGAACGCGCAGCACCGTAAGCATCCGAATTCTACCGGTCTGGTAGCCGCAATTGTGACAAAAAGGCTTTTGGCGACGTTCGGGACGTGAAACTGGGGGAAACTGTACCTTTCAACTGGAAACCCGAAATGCTTCAGTAAAAATATCCAACTACAAATACCCAAAAGAGGGATTCGGTGCAACTGCAGGCCGCATTGGTCATCTTTAAATAAAGAAAAGTCTAAGCAGCAAACGTGGGTGTAAAAACTACTGAGAAATGTATTTTTAAATAAAAAGGTAAAGCTTTTAAAAATTTGACGTTTGGTTTTAAAGGAACGCTTAATGTTTCGTGATGCATTTTTTTAATGTTATATTACAACAATCCTCAGTTTACTGGAAAAAGTACTAGGGAAAAAAATATTGAGAAATCAGAATAAATAAACTGCCTCCCCCACCTACGAATACAAGGTGTGAAAGGTATGATTTTTTTAAGACCAGGAGGTTGTTGGTACAAGCCCCATTTCCAGAAGTTATTCTATTCGCTTGCAGGGGATATTTATTGTACTGATTCGTGCAGAATTATGGAAGAGTGTCTGCGTCCCCATGGTTTTTCATGTTTGTGGACGGAGGGAGGGACTCGTACCATTGTCGTCCACCACGCGGGTCTGCTCCTTGCAGCAGTCGACCGGAAGGCCGATGATCTCCACCTCCACGAAGGGGTCGATGATCTGCGGGACAAACGTGGCATCAGTCTCCTATGCTTGAGGGGAACGGCTAATGGTGTGGGGTCCATCCTAAGCGGAACTGAGCCGAGCTCAGATGTGACTCTGATTTCTGCTGCCTCCTCACAGCACGATGGAGGGTCGCTGCCCATAGGAAAATGTAGCGCAAGCAAAGGGAGCCGAGTTGGGTTTTCTTGCCAATGTGATTCTACAAAGGTGTGTTATACAAGTATAACGTGCTTTACTTATTCAACTGACACTTTTCACCAAACCTGTAATGATTTATCTGGGAATATAAAGTGCATATAAAAAGTATTCACCCTCTTGAACTTTTTCATTTTTTGCTATTGCTAACGTTGAATTATAATGAAATGAATGAAAAATCTCCATTCCTGTTTGTGATCTTCATGGAAGGATAGCAAGGCGTAGCCGAGGTTCACAGGGGATTTTTGGTCAGGGGACTACGGGTCTTTGCTTTTGGGGGATGATGCTGTTCTTCTGGCTTCTTCTGACTGTGACCTTCAGCGTGATTTGAAACAGTTTTCTGCCGACTGCACAGCGGCAGGTATGGAAATCAGCACCTTTTACTCTGAGGTCACGGTCCTTTCAGGAAAAGAGTGGGTTCAAGTGAGAGGGGAAAATCTGCCCCTAGTGGAGCAGTTTATGTATTTCAGGGTCTTTTTTATGAGTGATGGAAGGAGATGGAAAGGCACGGTGTGGGCAGTTCTGTGGGTGAACTGACTTTTCAGACAGAGTTGTGGGTTTCCTGCTGGAAGTGGGCAGGAAAACTGACAGAATGACTGCTGATCAGCGGTAAAAAAATGCCCAATTAAATACAATGTTGTAAATCGATGACGTATAAAAGTCCAAGGGGGTGAATACTTTTTATATCTGCCCTCAGACCGTAGTGCCTCCTAACCCTTAAACTCTAGTTAAATGGATTGAAATGTAATATGAAGTCTGTTTCTGAGTTTCTTTACTTCTTTCAAGTCCCTTCAAGAACCTCAGCAGAACTTTCAGCTTTGATGGCACACAAAAGTGGTCCGGCCATCCCACGACGCCGCTCCTCTCTCCAGCACTGCGGCAGATATAATACGTTACCTCTCCTCGGTCGCCCAGCATCGAGTCCTTAGGTTTGGGAAGCTGCTGCCCACTGATGATCTTGAGAACAAGCTGTTTCTTCAGCTGGCTGGGCAAAGGGTCTTCCACCATGGGATTGAAGGCACCTGAAGGAGATGATTCTGCTGAGACAAGCAAGCGTCTTCCTCGTACCTTTAGCCTGTACCTCAGGACTCAAGGATTCGAGGTGCGAACACGTCACTGATTGAAACCCAATTCAGCAGACCAGTAGCGCACCCCCTTCCTCCAACCCGGACCCCTGGGAGCAGAAACAGGAGAGAAAAACAGGAGGCTGACCATTGCTCACCTTCACACATGCACTTGGGCTTTAGGATGTAGCCACAGTTGCCGTTGCTGTAGAACTTGGCGCGGTTCAGCTGGAGCACACGGCCTTCCGTCTGGTAATTCAGCGCCACTGACAGAAACAAATGAGACAAATAACTACAAACAAATAACAATCACAGATAGTAGAGCTGTTGTAGGTGCTGCACTGACACTGATGGTTTTAGGTTCAAATCCTACTCTTGCCATGGCAGCCTTGATCAGTGTAGATACCTTCAAATAATTCAGTATGAATGAATGGCTGTATAAATGATTAAGTAACTGAACATTTCAGGCGCCTTCATAAGCTGAGCAAGATGAAGGCATCAGGGTAAATACATGTACATTTCAAACCATAAGGTTCCAAGTGGTGGACCAGAACGCTGTTGCAAGAAGTCTCAGGGCCAGAACTAATTCCATACTCATTTGCATCAACCAGTTTGACTCCATTTACCCATTTGCATAAATTCACTTGTGAGTTATTGACATACAGTTTTTTAAAGTACGATATGTACTGCGGTCCTTTTGAAACTGCCGATTCCCAAATCAGCGAGATACAAAATGTGGCAGAAAGGCTGAATGGAGCAGTTCAGAAGAAGCAAGAGTCACGCTTTCGCACCGGAGAAGAGCAGTAAATTCAGCTGGATAAAGGCATTAAACTAAATAAATGCTAATTCCAAACCATATGCATAAAACCAGTTTGGCAAAATTTCTTCATTTTCATTAAGTTATTCATGATTTATCTCATCATTATGCAATTTTTTTAAAAAAAATCTGTTTTCCTGCAGCCCCCACCACCGTTCCTTTCCAAAACATTTACATTTACAAATCAGTATGATGTGAAATTTAAAAGACAACAGGAAAGTGCAATAAAGACGGCGGATACAGAACCAGTGCCCAGATCAGGAAGGAGACACTGAGTTACTCTGCAGATGGGCAGCAACCGGAGCTGTGAACCCGGTGAATGTGGCCCCCCGTGAGCACGATGGATGAAGGAGGGCCGGGCACCATACCGAGGTGACACCCTGTGTTCCAGAAGGGCTGTGGGTTGTAGTTGCTGGAGTCCACGCGGTACGAAGAGGGGTAGATGCGCGAGAGCTGCCGCTGGTTGAAGTGCACAAACTGCGGGGGCTTCTGCTGAATGAGCTGGTGGGCTTTAGTCTCGCTGAGGGACGACACCTGCCAGCTGCACGTGGCCGCTGGAGGGGGGGGGGCGTGACAGCAGGTCAGATGTTCCGTCATACATCTCTTACCATTCCATCGTGTCCTTCATCAGATACTCTCTACACTCTCTTGCCATCTACCAGAAAAACACCTGTGTACCCTCAGCTTCCCGCCTCACCTTGGGTCTCGATGTCATGCACGCCCACCGACTTGGTGTACTTGACCAGGTCTGAGAGGGCGCGGGAGAGCTTCATGGTCTTCTTCTTCCTGAGAACGCAAAAACCGCATCAGTCATTCACAAAGTCCGTCCATGTGCCCCAGCTAGAGGCCACACCAAGACATGGCCCTCAGAAGTCAGTGTAAAATCCTTTAGATTATTAAATATTGTTATTAATATTATTTTCACATCTGAATCACTGGCACTTGAGCAACTTTATTTCATCATAGCAAACCTTACAAGATGCACAGTTACCTCGAGCAGCATAAATGATTTTCTCAAGGTTTCTCACACGTGTTGTATGAGGAAACAAATGGACATCAACGACAGACAAAGAGCTTTAGATACAGACGTGTTGAAGCACAGATAGGTTTTAACACGGTTTTTGGAAGTGTTGCTATGGCTCAATGGGGGGGGGGTGGAGTATGAGCAGAGTGCGGAGTTTATTAGGAGGTACAGAATTGGAGTCTATGCAATACCTGCTGTGGTGAGGAGGGGCCCGGGAAGCACTGCTGGAGCTCTCCTGGTCTGTGTCAGTGTCCTCGAAGCTGGACGCCTTCTTCAGCTTGGCTGTTTTTTTCTGCGCAAAAAGGCAGAGAGGAGAAATGCTACTTAAAGCTGAAATCCGCAAGAGACCACTGTGTGGTGACCTCAAGAGCAGGACCCTTGAAAAGCTGGGAAAACGACGTTCTCTCTGACAGAAACACGGCAAATGTCGAGTATGGGATTATCTGGAGGTTTTGCTGCCGGTGAAGTATGTGGGCGAGCGACACCAGGAGGGTTGTTGAGAAGGGGGAAAGTGAGGAGCTGAGGGGTGTCGTGGGGAAATACCAGTAGTGGAGTGGCAGCAGAGAAGCAATGAGGAGTCAGCTGACCTTACGCTTGGAGAAGCTGCCCATGAAGGACCGGCCGACGCGCTTGTTGGTGCTGGGGTTCGCCTCGTCTGCGGTGTCCGCACCGTCCTCGCCTTTTCCCTAAAAAAGCGCATCTGGGGTTACACAGAGGGATTGTTTGGAAGATTAAATCCACGCAAAAAAGACACTTTGTCACAGCTGGACATGTCACAGACAGACCTCAAGACCACAGCGATGGTGTCTTGAACGTTCAACATCTGAGCCTAAGTGCAGCTCAGCACCAGTCAGTGAGAGGTATGATGGATGAATGTGGTATTAAAATCAATACAAACAAACTCACAAACTTAATTCAAGCCAAAACAATTTCATTAAGGAAACAGAACAGTCCGGTAGTAAAAAAGCCCTATCGAGGATACACGAATCCCGATGTCAAAGTTTAGAACATGTACTTTGTACAGGTAAACTTGCTGTCCCTCTGACCTTCCTAACTATATATATTCCATCCATCCACCCATCCATCTTGTTTAAATGCTTAACTGCCTGGTGCAGGGTGTGGCAGCCTGAAAAATATCCCTGGATGGGATGCCAGGCCATAAATATTTACACCTATACCGCAGTATTCAAGTGTAACTGGTTCCTATAAGTGGCTCAGATGTCGCACACTTGAATAATGAAAAGCCATTATTTCTTATGAGGAAAATTTTGATTTTTTTTTTGATTTTGAGGTTCATCCCAGAAACCCCAAATAATTTCCCCAAAATTTCTCTCACACTCTAAAATATTCATTTCAGCGTGACAGACAACAGTTTAAACACCAGTTACCTTCTTACCAAACAGTTAATTTTATTCCTGACATCCGACTTGCAGATATCCGCGCGATTTCCAAGAGCCAGGTACACTCAGATACCGGGGTGTAGGTGCACTCTGGTTCTTCCTCATAATGACTTCAATATGCTTCGGAATAAATGACTGGTTATTTATCTGACTTTTTTTTCATACTGATGTTATTTCACTAACATATGGATTTAAGCAGCATTTGGCAATTTTCAGCCAACCCCAATAAGTCAGTTAAATCAAAGATATACTGTATACATACTTGCCTTGCATATTAATCAGAAGGAAACTGGCAAAAATAAATAAGATCTCAAGGAACAAGATGAGGTATGAACATTTCAAATTATGCCAGAAAGCATCTAAAATACAGGCCATTAAGCCAAAGACCACTTGTTCGCATTAACAGGCAGACAGAGAACTCCTCAGTTTCCTGCTAAAATATGCACCAAATTCAATTAAAAACGCTCAGCTCTTCAAGAAATGAACAAAAAAAGGTGGTTTCCAGCTCACGGAAGGCTGACAAACCCGCTCGCAGCGTCTCGGAGGCCCTGCTCCGCTCGCGGGGGTCGCGGTCTTTCGGCAGCTGAAAGCGAAAGGCTTCATTACCTACCTACCGCCCGGTAGACGGCAGGTGGCGCCGCAGCGAGGCCTCGGCCGCGCGAGCCGTCGTCTCGGTCCGTCTCGGCCCGTGCTCAGCCGCGCTTCGCGTTCATCATCCTCACGCGCGGGCGCCACAAGGGCGCCCCCAAGAGCAGCTCCAGTTAACGCCTATGACACAGCCCGCTAGCTAGTGACACTCGGTCGGGGAGCGAGAAAGATCGAGAGACGCCTAAATCGCCAAAGTAATTTTACAAGTGTGTGCGCTCACACGTGTGTGTGCACCGCGTGCCCCTGCAAACAGCATTATGATAATTTGTCGAAGGGAAGCGGGAGAAATGCTAGAATCTCTGTCCCAGAATGAACCCATTTACATGTGCAGATAATTTAAATCCTCTGTCCTGCAAACGCAGCCCCACCAACAACCAGCAAGCATGGAGTACCAGTGTAAAGAGTGAATCACCTGTATGCAAGGAAACGGACAGAAGTGTGACAGCAAAAGGACCAGGAAACGTCCTCCACCTGAAGGGCCTGCTGCAGAAGAGGTGGGATAACATGGCAGCTCAGCTTCCCTTCAGACTTGTCCTCCCAATGGCGGTGGGGATAAGTATTGCTTCCGTGAAGCGTACTCAAAGTTTTGACCCGCACTGCGTCTGAGGTTTACACCAACGCCGGGGGATGATACGAGCAGACCGAGAGGCACGAAGTGACAGGGATAAAGTGCAGTTGACCTGGAGGCCAACGGAGAAGATATGATGCTGCTGCGTTAGGTTACTAACATTAAAAAGCAGAACGGTAACGTAAATAAAGCTGTTTTATTATCTCAGTAATGTTCACAACACATCTAATCGCTCCGCCCGGACCGGAAAGCCGAATTCTTTCTTGCGCAGACGCTAGCTGATCTCGAAAAATGTTGAGGATGCATTTATTTACGTCTGTTTAGTTGATTCTTTCCCCCAAAGCAGCTTACAGCGTTAAGACTTTTTCCCACTCGCACATGTGGACAATTTTACTATGACAAATCAAGCTAAGCACCTCGATCAGGGTAACTACAGTGGAACTACTCCTACCAGGTGGTGGGATTTGAACATGGGACCACTTATGAGGCCTGCATCGCACATGCACCGCAAGCAAGGCCCTGAAGCCCCAGCTCGGGCGGCGCCTCGCAGGGCTTTGATACGACGACGTTCTGAGACCAGACCGACGCGAAGGTTATGAAAGGAAAAGGCTTGCTTGCATCCCGTTCCGCCTGTTTGATCACTTGCAGACTATTGATCCAAGTGTCTCATTAAGGTCTCCCTTTAAAGGTTAAAGCCACGGCGTCAGCCGCCGAAGGGTGACGGGGTCGGCGCCACATTATAAATAGCCGCTTTCTTTAAATAATTTAGTGCGTACAGCACCGCGCAGTACTCTCCCGTGTTTTGCGGCTCAGTTCGACACGAAGAACACAGACTAATCCCTTCCCAGGTGGGACGGGTAGCAAGACACTCGACAGCACACAGTCGCTCCTGGAGCAGCAGGGGTCGATATTTTGGAAATACACCTCCCAGCAAATCCCATGTGTGAGTTCACGACGGAAAAGAACTGCTCTGCGTTTGCACGTTTTCTCCAATGTCTTTTTTATATTTAAAGAAATTAAGCTGCGAAGCATTTTTTTATTTTTAAGTGATTGAGTTGAACAGCGAGTTCATTCATTTGCGTTTCATTCATTTCCTTTATACAGCTGGGTAACTGTTGCCGCCGGCTGTGCACAGAACCTCGATCAGCGGTGCTACAGTAGGGATTCAGACGTGGATCCCTGTGATTCAAACCCCTGACAGCTCTAACTACTATGGTCCCTGCTGCCGCATTCATAAAGTTTAGGAAAATTCAAAAATATGTCGGCCTAAACGGATGTATTCGGCATATTCTATTCCATGTCTTCTCCGTAAATCCTGTCCATCAGTCCATCGGTTTTAACTGCTGCCACGTGACTATGCTGAAGACACCTCTACAGAAACGTCTCGCCTCCTTAACAGGCGGATTTGAGTGACACAGTCCTTGTCCCCCATGTGCTGACCACCTGGCGCACGTCACAGCAGGGAGCTCGATGACAGCAAACCAGAATTAACTGGACGGCTCATAAAACTGAGGGGACCGAGTTTGGCGCGCCAGGGGCGTACCAGGTGTAGGAGGGTTTAACAGGGTTTCTACTCATTTTTCGCAATGTTTCCATAATGCACAGCTAACAGAAGAATCTAGAAATTATAACTGGAACTTAAAACTGAACAGAAAGAAACACAGCTAAAGTTAAAAAAAAAAACCTGCAGTCACCCTCAGCTAAACTCTCCCTCCCCTGTCTGGGTCTGGGCTTTTGTACAGTCCTTCTTCAGCCGATTTGCTTTTTGTTCCATCAACAAGTTGTAGCTAAATGTAGCTGCTGATCAGGTGGATCAGACTTGACTGGACGTCTCTGCCACACTTAGTTATAGAGGGATTACTAAAACCTGCCTGAACGCTGGGGGGACCTGATCAGCGTGTTAGGACCTGGACCAAGAAAGGATTTTGGAAGAACATCACTGATATAAACCCTGGGCTTTGACTTTAGGAATCAGGCACGTCCTGCAGCCTCGGATGGTCTCATGCAGCATAAACAGGGTGAGAACTTGGCCAGTATGGACACAAGTCCCAGAGGAGACTGACACCCGAACCTGCCGAAAACTGGGCCCGTTACGAGAGCTCACTGCCGAGGCAGCTGGCCTCCGTCCGCCAGATCCAGCTCCTGCGTTTGCTGTGGTGACGGCAGATGGACTGATGGACAACCCCACACCAGACCCTGCGTTTTGGCTTTCTCCACAGAGCTGCCATAGGGGGCGCTCACGGACTGCGAACCTGGAAAAATCAGGAGCGACAAGAGTAGCCGAAACGTCTGGACGATGTGAGGGGCACTAGAAAGAAATGAGTGCTCTAAAGAGGGTTGATAAAAGAGCGTTTCAATTTTGCGGCCCTCCTAAAGCGCTGATCTCCATTAAAGTTGAGAATATTGACATTCAGAGAAAGGGACGCACAGGGAAAAGTGAAAGATGCGAAGCAAGAAAAATCGCGATGGCTGCTGGGGCGAAGCGGGGAGCGAAGCGGAGTAAGGATACCTGGTTGAGCTTTTCTGGTGGCAGCGCGGCGACGGTGAAGTTGTCGGGGTCCTCCCGGTCACGGATTTTGGACTCCTTCATCAGAGTGTCCAGTTTCTTTTTGGCCACGCTCTCCACCTGTTTCCTGTTCACAGACGTCTGAGCACAGAGACACACGGGTGAGTACAGGGTGCAGGTAGAGAGCGTCTGCCATGATGTGGCCAGACAACAAAAAAATGGGGAAAAAAAAACCTACAGCATCATGCAAGGGGGGGGAATAAATAACAAAAATGGTCGAGTGACAAAAAGAAGGTCAGTGTCCTTTTTCACAAAACTAATGAAGAAGCATGAAGGTATTTTCGCACTTTGGGCAGACACAAAAATAGAAAATTCAAAGAAAACGCTCAGGGCTACACACGTGCAGCTTGTACACGTGAGAGAAATTTTGCCGATAAGGACGTCACACACGGCTGGAACCGAAGCCGATGTAGATTAAATGCATCTCCACACGTTATCATCCGCTAGGAAAGAGAGAAACTGGAGGCGTCTCCAAAAAGAAGAAAACTGCTCATGAATATGAGGGCACGTGTCACCGCTGAATACATGCAAATATTAAATGATATGAATTCAATGAAAGTATAAGAAAATGCTTTGTCAGGCCTCTAGTTTTATTATCAACCTTGAGCTGCAATGAACTTAAAGCTCATTTAAAATGTGCAAGAATAAATAAATAGCGTCTCGGCAAAATGCTGCTCAGCGCTGATAGTTGAGTGTTTCATCCCATCGACGTTCCGACGGCCGACACTCGCTGGGCAGGAGCCGTGGACACAGTTCAGGCAAATAAATGTAGGTTTTGTTTGCTGAGCTACAGAAAAAAACACCGTTGCGTGACAGATAAGTGAAGAAAACGCAGTTAAAAATAACGTTCGGTCGGTGAAATGCTTGCATGTTTCATTATCTGTAAGCGAGGCCCACAATCCAGCCTCGTGCTCTTCTCCAGGCTGCACCCCGCTCCGGTTTCCGTCGGAGAAAGGCGGTGTGATTCCAACCAAATGCCAAACCCGTTTAGGCAAAACGTTTCAGAATTACTCTACATCTACGGTTTCCTTCGCTGCAAATCGACGCAGCATGTTAGGTCAAACACAAACTGAAGCGGCTTCTCGTCTGCAAACCTGCAAACCCCCGATTTCAGAGCAGTTACTCTGAATGGCCAAGTGGGGCGCTCTGGAGCAGCCCTTTCACTGCACACCCATGCTGGTCTGCATGGGCTCTGTGACCCTCGGGGGTGACGCCGGAGGCCAAGCGGCCCGGAAGTTTTCAAGGCCCTTGGTGGCTGCTCAACAGCTGACATGGTCCAGACACTAGGTGGCAGAGTAGTTCTGCAAACAGATCTTTAAAAAACATACAGTTAAAAATGACACTGAGGGTTTTTTTTTAAATTGTGCCTATTTTTTGCTTAATTTTTATTTTCAGCATTTATACTGCTGGGTACATCAACAGGTGGCGGAGTGGTTAGTGCTGCCAGTTCCCACTCAAGCTTCCTGGGTTTGAATTCCACTTCCACCTGTAGTGTAAAGAGCTGTATAAATGGGTAAATCGTGGTAAAAAGCTCAACATTAGAAGTTGCTTTGAAGAAAATTGACAGCTAAATTCAGAGATAATTTCATGACAAGTGCACATGAAGGGGTTTTAAGAAATGGGGCTTGAACCAGTAACCCTCAGGGGACGAAGTGGTTAAATGTATATTTAAGCATAGGGAGCCTGTAAGCACTATGCCACCTTGTTCCTGAAGGTGGAAGTTAGAGGTATAAATATAAAAATGGACAAACAACAGCGCTTGAAAGGGCTCCCATTCTCGCAACTGCGCTGGATCTACAAAGGTAAACAGGTTCCCTCACAGGACCAACATTTAAGGCTGGATTAGAGGAAACGACAGCAGACACATGAGGGTTAACTGTGAAGTATAAAGGATGAAAAAATGGAATAGAAAGAAATGTTCCTCAGAAAGGTTCAACTCAGAGCATGAAGTGGGTGGGGTGAAAATAAAGCAAATGTGTCGGTTTAAAAACCTGCAGACACCCAGCTATGGAGCAGAAGGTGGCATCAGGCCAGCATCGAGGAGGTTCTCCATCCAGATCTCTCAATGTGTTATTGGAGACTCGGTAAATAGTTTGCTATTTTGGATTCCTATGTTGTGGTTTTTGCCACCATTTCACACGTGCTGGCACATGGCACGCTGCTCAAGGCGTCGCTTCCAACATAGTGTTGAGCAGAAGAACATCTTAGCTTAGCTTTGTTCTGGGGGCAGGCAGACAGGAGTAAAGGGCCTGATGGGAGGGTGATGGGAGGTAAATAAGGTCAACAGCCAAACAAGATACCGGACAGGTGGTCAAAGTGTGTGCCGAAAGGTTGAGAAATGGGCAGAACCATGGAGTCTCCACACACACACACACACACACACACACACACACACACACACACACCATACAGAAGCCAATGTGCAAAAATTAGCAAGGTGCAGTAGCTTGTTTTCTGGCACGAGATGAAAGGAAAACAACATTCAGCTCAGAAAATATAAGAAAGACACTTTTTCCAGACAGGATACTTGCACTACTCACAACAGACCTGTTGGTGGCGTGTTGTTAGCAGTCAGCCACGCGAGGCGCTCCCTACGACTCCACTCGCCTACGACACTCGGTAGATGCTAAACTGACGCTAGACGCCGCACAACTTGTGGCGCCCCGAGGTTTTGACACACACGCTGTTTGATTTGCTGCGCACTTTGTGATGCTTCTTCACAGCCACCGCTGGAACACGTCCGGGTGTAGGACCCGTGCGCGGTGACAGACGGAAAGCGGGAGCGAAAACTCGATCGCCGGGCCTTTGCTGAGCAGCGCTAAAGAGAGGGACGGGGAAAAAAAAAAACCTTCCCATTGCAGACAGAGGAAAAAAAAACGAATCCAGGTCAGAATTAACTGAAAACGTCTCCAGCCGCCCCCTGAAGTGGTGTGAAAATTAACCATCATCAGAGGTAGTCAGACAAAGTCACTAGGGTCATCTGCTTCGCAATACAACAACGGACAAGTACAGATCACGAGCGTCTGAATTTGCCCTCAGAACCGGTCCTTGGTGGTCAAATTTCAAAGTACAGTAGAATACACGGGAGATGTGGTCAGAGAACATCTTAATTTCCGCCAAAAATAACACCTCATCTGCATGTCCTTACTGTGCGCTTGACGGATGTCCCTCTCGAGGCCTTCGAAAATATTCACCCATCACGAGAGTTACGGCATGTGTTTAAATCACGGGGACGTCTGAATACGACTGATCTGCTACGTGTTTTGAGGTAACGTCGAGTATGAAAAAATTCAAACGCTCTTCACAGAAATTATGCTGATTTAACAGCTGCGAAAGGTGGTTAGAGCGCAGTGAGGGTCTTGCTTGGCATGGAAATGCAGAATGTTTGAAAAAAGAGAATTAATGACCCTGTGTGTGTGTGTGTGTGTGTGTGTGTGTGTGTGTGTGTGTGTGTGTGTGTGTGTGTGTGTGAGATGAGAGCCATACGGCACAAATGACACATGCAAGACCAGTGTTTCCTCCCCAGTAAAGCACACCATCCAGTGGCCCACGTTCCTCACGGGGAGACTGTAACCCGCCCGTCACACAGAAACACACACGTCTCAGCAGAGGAGAGGGGAATGAGACTGGAAGTGGGGGTGGGCTGGGGGTCTGAGGCCTTACATCTCCATTCATCAGCTTGCAGTCATCGTCCATCTCATCTGCGCTGTCCTCGTCGGACACGTCTCCCTCCTCGGCATTCTCGTCGATGTTGGCTGGGAGCTTCTTCCCCTGGGGAGAGCGAGGACACCTTCAACTTCAGTACCACGGTACCCTACTCTACTATTGTGCATTATTGCCTTATTATTGTGGCATTGATTCTGCCACCTTACCACACTAGTACCATACTGTGTTATTGTTATCAGACAAGTTTACCAGAGTACCACCACCTTACCACACTAGTACTGTACTGCACCAAAGTGTGTTACTGTTCTATCATAAATTTACCAGAGTATTACAACTGTACCGCATCATTACTGTGCTGTACTACCACTGTACCCTGTTAGTACTGTGCCGCACCACAGCAAACCCACAACCGCCTGGCCAAACACCCACCTTTATTAGCAACTGTTTCCCCAGTCTGTACCCCCCTTTTAAGAAGGTCCATAATACCACCCAGCCCAAACAAACCGATCTCGTAAACATTTGGCTGCCCAGATGACCACGTTACTACATATGAATGTGGTAAATAATCCAGGTTCCGTAAAAAGGCATTGCTAAGCAACACCATAGAGCAGCTAAATAAACAACCAACTATTCACAGTAGTTTGCAAACAGAATTATTCACCACTGGAAAAGAATACATTTTTTTATGAGCCCAATAAATAAAAACATTCGTGTGCCACTGCCCAACATGTGTAAAAGCGAACGGGAAAGTGTGGGGGGGGGCTGCTGCGAGGGGGACACACAGCCATCCTGCGGCTCATGAATCACAAGTGCCTGGGTGTCAGGGTGCAAACCCCACCCCGGGCATAATGAATACGGCGCGAGTGACACCTGTCAGCCAGCGCGGCGCCACGGGGGGCCTGTCAGGAAGCGAGTCCTCTGCTCACACGTGTCAGTGTGGCCAGAGCTTCTGGAAGAAACGGCCCTGTCGACCACACCTGAGCCGCAGTGCACGCGGCGGGCAACTCGGACCCGTCACAACGGCAGGAACATCTTCGTTCCTGAAAGAGAGCTTCAGACCTAGAGGTTCATAAATAGCACGCGATGAGTATCGCGGCCGTCCTCGAATTACGACGGACCCGCACTTTCGACGGTGATGGCGATAATAAACAGTTAGCATTGGTAATAATAATTTTTAAAAATGAACAAAAAAATACTTTTAACGATTTCCAGCAGTTCTGGTAAGCAGAACATCTTTCAGCTCATTAAAAGATGAATATATGAATATCTTGAGATGTATAAGAGACAGTACAATACAGACCCTGGGACACATTACTACCCGCATCCCTCTGGTCCAGCTCATAAAGTAACAGAATTCAGATTAAAACTTTAACATATTACAGTCCATCCCTGATTTTGAAGGCTATATGGAGGGAGGAGGTGTGGAGCCCCACCTCTTCAAACTGTAGATGAAAATTTATTTGGCCAATAAAGTTTTATTGTACTACATGAATGTGACTTCTATAGGAGGCGAACCAGCGACATAGTTCTATCCGCCTAACAAGCTGTGCCCCGATCATCCCGCGTTTGTGCCGATGCATTTTGGTCCCTCCTGGTCAACCTGGATGGCGAAAGAATGACTATTCCGGAAAAGTTTCCTCTGAGCACGTTTAACCTTTTCCCGTTGTTTGCAACCACTCGTCGTTTCACATCGTTTTTGTTCACCCTGTTTTCATGTGTAGCTCTGCATGTACTGCGGTTGTTCAGAATTACCGGCCCTGAAGAAATAAGGTCGCAGTCACACGGACAACTGAATCCCTTTGTTATGAAACCGCTGTCCCCTCACACAAATGGCAAAATAAAATAAGCAAATAAAAAAACCGATAAAAATAAATCCCACCGCGATGGAGTTCCCTCTGCCCTGTAAAGGGGATCAGGCTCTGAAATAGATTCTCCTCATAACCGGCACGAGTGTGTCCACAGAAGCAGGTATCTGCTGTAAACCTTATTGTATTTATTTACTTAAGCCATTTGGTCAACTAGAGAAGCAGGTGTGCATGGAAGTTTTAGTTAGAATAGTGTAGTTTAGTTTCATCACTGGGTGTGTGTATGAATGGTTCTTGGTTCATGTACTCAGTTCATTTATCCATCTATTTGCACATTCGTTTAACTATTCGGTATTTAGTAATTATTTTGTGTTCATCTTTAATAAATAATTTGCAGTCTTTGTTTATAATATTATAAATTTAATAGGGGAAGATGTGCTACACCCAGTAAGGTAAGTGTGGTCCGGTAGCACCCTGGGACAGGCCAGGGGACCGCCCTTTTTTGCGGTGGAGTTGCCGGTGAGTTTCCTTTTAATGGTTTTTATATTCTTAGTTAGAGCCTTGGGGTATGTTTTTTAACTGTTTTTGATCTTTCCGTCATGTAATATGCACATGTCTTGTTTTAAACTTGGAATTTATTATGAAGTTTTATCGGTCACATGACGGTCTTAACTATTTATTGTAGTGTTTTAATATTTTTAAATAAATAAAGTCGGACATGACGAATGGCGGGATTGCAACTGTCGAGATGGACGGCTTGGTGATGCTTGACAACTGTCAATGCGGGTCCATTCTGATCCGGAGGGGAAAAAAAAAAAAAATCTGCTGTAAACCAGACATGTGGGGAGCCACAGAACATGGTGTGTGTGGCCAGAAAGGATGTTCTGCAGGGCTCTCGATTTAGAGATGTAGTTATTGCTCAGACAGCAGGATCCCAGATAGTTTCCAGAATATTCATCATTATTTGCACTCAGCTGAACTGACCTGCAATGAAGCTGAATGAAAATTTGGGAATATGCCATAGATTTCTGGCATTAACAGTCCCCTCATCCTGAAAGCAGATTTGTAAACATATTATTATTATTATTATTATTATTATTATTATTATTATTATTCAAGTCTAAGGCCCTAGTGTTGCACAAATTATTCCGAAGCCGCCATTTTGAGCTGTAACCAAGAAACCCACACAAACCTTAGTCATTTATGGATTATTAAACTTATGGGTTATTAAATCCCTCTACATTCATTGTAGACATCAAAGGATATTTGCGCTGAGCAGCTTTAATAGGAGCTTCAAACCGACTGAGCCCCTTGGCCACTTAATCTCACGAGGTTTGATCCTCCAACTCTGCCGGAGTTGTACTGAAACATTTTATTCAGAAATATTTGTTGCTTTACTCTGCAGTTTTAGGATACACAAATAGTGGACTGTGACTCTAAATAACATTTTTGTTACCAATCTACATTCCTTATCGCCCAGATCTTACATTCAGCCCACGAAGAACATTGTCCCACATAACAGGAATACTGCATTGAGATATGTAGAAATAGCTGCAGTTTTTGGCTTAATATAGCGGGATTCTTAGTGTGCAGGGAGTCTGATTTAATAAAATGTACATAAATTTAAACAAGACTTTTCTCCAGAGAGACTTACACTAAACCCCCTCCAGTGATTTATTCTTTTATACAGCAGGGTCATTTTTACTGGACCAGTTTTGCTTCAGCCAAAGTTGAATGTCAGTCCTTTGAGCGCAAGAATGCAGCTGCAACCACTACGCCACCTGCTGCTTGAGTTAGAACAGGAGCTCTACAATTATTTGCCAAGTTATACAGCTTTTGGTAATAAATTCATACATTAAGGACGCTACAGCCCTGGTGGGATTTGACCTGGGGACCTTCAGGTTGCAACACAAGTGCCCTCCTGAAAGGGAGGCAGTTCTTATCACAAATATGGTATAAAATGCTGGTGTGTCCATTTTGTTCCTTCCGGAGTCTTTATTCTGATGCTTTAGTGCTTTTTAGGGGCCACTCTGGGGGTCTTTAGCGACTTGAACCCAGTATAACTGTCCTCCACCTGACAGAATGATTTCCACCAACCTTTAACGTTGGAGAAACCTAGAGAACCCCTGAGTTAAAGTCCACGTTCTCTGTAGTCGAGTAAAATGTTCCCTCACACTTTGCCATCTCATCTCCTAAATTTTTAACAGATTTTATGGCCCAAACTATTTTTTGCTGAAAAAAACAACGTTGATGTCAGCCAGAGCTTTCTGGCAACCCTGATCTGACCATCGGTGAGGAACAGTGGAGGAGAGATGTTTTAAGGGCGTTACTGAGGTTACAAATGGTATAAATGCAGCTTTTGAGGACCAACCTATCAAAACTGTCCGGTTCCTTTCTTTGGGATACTGATCGGTGTCCTGCTGGGGACTTAAGTGCACATTTCCACCTGTGGACCAGTTTTCAGAACTGGCTTTAAAACACTTGCCTTCAGTCCTACATTTTTGTCCACCACAGCAGGGGTGAATCAAAGCAATAAATACCACCTCCTACAGCCAAAGTGATTTATTTCCAGTAATACCTTCACAAGAACTTTCCCCTTCAGGCTTTCGGGGGAAGGCAGCCGGCCGGACTCGTCCATGGAGACGTCTGACAGGTCCAGCTTGTCTCCAAGAATGTCCACCAGGTACTGGGCCATCTTCTTCTGCTGAGGGACGCTGCAGTGATTCTCAATGGACAGGATCACCGGATAGCTGGGGACACAGAGACACATGTCACAATATTGTATCGTCCCACCGTCTCACCTGTTAGGGAGACTGTCTTTAACGTACCGTGTCACCCGTGAGGCAGCCGGTGACCGTTTCATAACCTTTGCCGCTCACCGGAATCAAGCAAGACCAGCCAGAAACAATGTGCTCAGCTCAACCATTTCACAATGGGCAGGTTATTTTTAATGCATTTAAGTTTTTATTCTGAATTGTTAAGCAAAGTCAATACGTGTGGGTTGTTTAAAGCAGCAGTTTAAATGTGGGAAAAAAAACGCAGGACTTGAAAACTGTATGCTAGAATCTGCAGTCTTTAGAATGTATCCGTTTAGCTGACACTTCTCTCGCAAGCCGTTTATCACTGTTTACTCATCCATACAGCTGGGGTATTTTCACTGTCAGTTCAGGATTTCTACCTCGATCAAAGGTACTACAGTAGGAGTGGGATCGTATCCCGGTCTTTGAGTCGCCACCTGCAGTCACAATAGGGTAGAATTACAGTATATGTGGTAAAACAACATGGTAGAATTGTCCTGTTCTTTGTCGGAGGCGACTGAAAGCAGCACCGGAGTGTGAGACCAAGAGAAGGTGCTGTCGTCCTGTGTTCCGGAGGCCCAGGGTCCAAGCCTCTACTCCTTCTGCTGTACCCTTGATCTAACTGCTCATACTGAGTTGGGACAGTAAGAAAAACACCGAGCTGTGTAAGGGGGGTAAATCTCTGCAAGCGGCCAAGCGTGAAACAAGCAATTAATAATAAATAAAATCAAAAAATCAACAATTAATAGCAAAAAGGAAGTAATAACAGATATGTGAACTTCTCAGGAGGGGAAGGGCAGCACCGGTGGGTACTTGGACCCCAAACGGTTGTGGGCTTTTTTTTGTTTTCTGCTCTTCAGCTTACTCTATACAAGGTGTCTGCACATCTCCTCTTTGCTTCTGTGTCACCTTGTGAGAAGCGCAATCTATAAAAATAAACTGAGCTGAATCTGATTTTTTTATTTTCCTGGCTGCCAAGAACATCGACATATCGCTTTGGAGGAAAGGATCCACTAACTAAAGGATAGTAATAGCTGCAAGAATGCGAGATTCTCACGGATGTCGACAGGATCGTCACCTTCCGCAACGGCGTCTCCTACACGATAACCCCGGTCTAGAAGGGTGTCATGTAGACACTTCCAAGGCAGGGTGCTGTGACATTGATTTAGAAATAAGTTCTGAACATTATTTTACTTTCCCTGGCGATACTCTGATACCTCAGAATGAAAGAGAAACATCAAGAGGTTTACACTTCCAACGCTGCCGGGTTTGTGCTCACGTTTTCACATGTGGGAGCTTCAAAAGCTGCATTAATGACAAATCACAGCATTTAGAGCTGAAGATGAAGATTAAAGGAACAGCGGGGCAATTTTGAGATGTTTCTTTAATAAATATTCACACTGGCAGAAGCTACTGGGTTTTGACACATTTTCGACATTAAAGAATTTGAGAGTCTCCTTTGCCCAAACATCACTGCCCTCCACCTGGGAAATGTCTGCTGGGAGGTCTGTGAAAGACCCTTGGATTAATTCAGTAAACACACTGGGAAAATTATAAGCCGTCCATCTAAAATCTGTCACGCAAACAAGCAGAAAAAAATAATATAATTCAGTCTAAAGAGCTACATAAAGGAAAGACATCTTTCTATGCAAGAATTACAGAAGAAATGAAATCACTGGGGGGGAGCAGCACTCAAGACTGTGTTCCGAAGGAATAACAGCACATAAATTTATAATTTGTTCTCAAGAAAAAGTAGCAATAAATTACACTGATCCCTTTTTATGAATTTAAAAGCGTTTCTAATTATCATAACTGAAAATAAGTCTGTTTTATATGTCTTTTCTGTGCACTGTAAGCCAGTCCAATTGCTTTTATTGTTCAACTGTAATTGAAAAATTGTATTGTTTCCACTTGGCAAGGGCTTGCTGGGGAAAAAAAAAACTCAGTTTAATGTGGATTTTTGGTTTGGGAAGCTAAACAGTTATACGAAAATGAAATAATCAAAAATAAACGTACGGATTTTTAACAAAGGCGTATTTGTTGATGGTCTCAATCACGTCTTTGAAGAGGATCTTGGAGGTGAGCGTGTAGCCGTGATGGACGATGGGCTCCCCGTCCTGGCCGTCCCAGCAGTCGACTGGGGAGGGAAGAAAAGACGGAAAGATGTACAACCGGAGGGTACACCGCAGCATGCCACCTTTGAGCTGCCTCCATAATAAAGAACAAAACTGCAAGACAAGAAGGATGTTTTTGGTAGAATTAAAAAAAAAAAAAGGAGTGAAAACAGCCGAAAATGGGAAAAACAAGCAAATATACTGGAAAATACAATAAGATACCGAGCGCTGCGAGGACGTGTGGACCACCTGGCCAGCAGTCCTTTATTCCCAAGTTAAGGCAGTCGCACAGTATTGCTGGTTCTGCCCTCATTCTGCCCCCTGACTGGGGGTCAGACGCGGCCGAACCTGGCGTTACAGCACACACAGGGCAAGGCTTTCATTCCGAGCATCGCAGTTACACACCCGACTACAGCGGACTGCCGTTCACCACAGCGCAGTGTGGTAAAGGGTAAACAGAAGCTAACTAGGCTGCTGATGTTCGCCTCTCCTACCAGCTGGAGGCAAACAGTGGGAAAGTCATCGCAGAGTGCAGCCTAGCATTATTATTTTTTATATTTATTCAAGTGTCTCTTCAGCTGTGTACCTGTTTGCTTACCTGTTTGTCACTATTATATTCGGCGTTCAATTGGTAATGTTTCAACAACCTTTTCGTGGTGTTAGCTAGAACGTTCCTGTCTTTTAGGATGTAGTTATTGTGAGGAAGTTGATAAAATACACACACACACACACACACACACACACACACACACACACANTTAGGATGTAGTTATTGTGAGGAAGTTGAAAAAACACACACACACACACACACACACACACACACACACACACACACACACACACACACACACACACACACACACACACACACACACACACACACGGCGTACGTACGAGACAGAGTGAGACAGCTTCCAGATACAGGTGTATTTATCATCATCAGTCACACGGTCTTAACCACACACAGGTGATCTGTGTTAAACTTAAGTAATTTCTCAAAGACAGTCAGTTTCACCACAGGGGGGTAAAAAGCGATGCGGTGGGTGACTACTTGAGGACTCAGTTATTCTGATTAATATTTGCAGTTAATTCATAATTGAAGAAATGCGTTTGCACTTTGCATTATTTTGTCTGTGTATCAGCACGGAGGCGCCGGCTGTAGGATATTAAATCGTAGTAAAGGTGGCTGACCTTCCACGCAGCGGCAGCCCGACTGCAGCACCCAGGAGTACATGTCCACGCGGGACTGGGACATGAGCTGGTCCCCCGTCAGGTAGGTGTTGTGCGAGGAGGCGATGAAGTAGTTGCACAAGGGCTGCGTCATGTCCTGGTTCACCTCATAGTGCTCCGGGTTGAAGATGTCTCCCGCGGGGCTGCGCATGTAATTGGTGAAACCTGATGAAGACGACACGGGTCTGTTGTAGGTCCCATTCGGACGTCCACTGCTACAGTCAGAGTCTAAAGACGGTCGCACGTCTGACACACTCTGTATCGCGCCTTGATCCGATTGCTTTCACAATACAGGCGTAACGCGGCTCCAGGTGGAGACATCTTACCGTCAATACCCAGAACCCCCTGGGTCCGGTTGTCGGGACAAGGCTCAAACTTGCCGACGATCTCCAGGCAGTGCTCTTTGGACACAGAGGTCATCTGCAAAGACAGGTCAAAGCTCATTTCACCTACTCTAGGAACGCAAAACCAGAGTAAACAGGGTAATATTTGGACAGACGGTAGGCATGTCAGAAACGTCCCCGCTGGTGACTTCGCAGTCGGAAACAGATTTCGCAGCTGCTGGGGGGTTTTAAACAGGCGGATTGTTCAATGTGATTTCCATCCATGCCAGTCACTCTGGTTTTCTTTCACAGCTCGGACCCGGGGGGTGGGGATTGGGGTCAGTGCCAGCTGCAATCCCCAGTCAAGGACAAGCTGTAGGGGGTCAATGGTTGGAGCGCTTTACCCCCCCAGAAAGGAGCTTTACCTAAGAGGTTTGCTCATCTTTTAGTCCAGACCGCACACTTTTCACCAGAGAAAGGACAACCAGGATGGATTTGGGATTTTTTTGCCTCTGCATCTCACATTCCAGCACAGCTTTTGTTTCAGGATCCTTTGGCTGAGCACAATCCATCCTTATTAAAACTATTTACAAGAATGGAATTTTTTAACAGTCGTACTTCCAACCGTCGTTTCAGACGATAAAGCTGGGAGCGGGAGAGCGGGGCGACGTCTCAGCGATGAAAAGCGGCATAAGATGCCGAAGACCAGACTTTCTGGAAAGACGCACGTTTGGGGGAGGAAGCGAGCAAAGAAGCACAGAGAGAAGAACTGAATAAACTCAACCGTTGATTAAAAAAAAATAATAAATTCTCCCGCCGCATCCTGTCCGCTTTCATATTTCACGCGGCGTTTGAAGTGTTCGCAATTAGAGGTGGGAAAAACGTGCCAGTGAAACAAAAGACGTGCTGCTCTACACCAGAGAAACCGAACTTCCATCAGCATAGCAATGCGAGATCTTCAAAGCCAAGATAATAATAATGCATCCGAACTAACTAAACTAGACACAGACGCAATCGTATTTATTATTTATAGACGCGCACGTGCAGAAAATAAATATATATGATACTGTCCAAAACCTAAAACCCAAAATGCACTGGGATATGTCATAAATTGCTGTTAGCAGATTTAATCTCTTTGGCTCGGTTTTAAATTCATTGTCTGCCCGGCTGGGGCCTCCTCATTATGAGCGGGGAGATTAAAAAAAATTACTTGGACAGATCGGAACGCCCGATTCAATGCGATTCATTAGCCCGTGGCTCCATTTGCTAGAAAGGTCACGGCCAGCGTTCATCACACATGTCATAAATAAGCAGCAGCCTCAGAGGCTGCAAGATCAGAAGCTCTGGTTCCAGGTCAAAAAGTCACCTTTTTCCTGGGAGCATCAGCGTGAGCAACATCTGCCTTGTGTTTGATCTTCAGAAAGTAGGAGGGTGTGGATGCTGTAGCACCTACTTTCTACTGGGCCTTCTCCTCAACCTTCATGACTGGGACCAACGTATGTGGGGGTCACCTATGATCTACTCAATTTTTGCAAAGTGAACCCATGTGAGTCAGAGGACTCCTACTTTCTGTTCAATCTCATGAAGTGGACCGTTGTGTGTGAGGCAGCACCTACCGCACGCTCAGTCTCCGGAAAATGGACCGATATGAGTAGAGTGACACCCACTGTACCCTCCACTTGATCACCAGAAAGTGGGCCGACGTGGGCAGGGCAACACCTACCTTCTGCTCGATCTCCAGGAAGCGGACCAGGTCTTCATTGTCCAAGTGGTCCTTGTGGTTGCTGTAGGTGAGCATGAGCAGGTAAAGGTCCCGACGCGTGGACATCATCTTGTAGAAAGTGCAGAACTCCTCAAAGCCCAGGGTTCCCTGATTCTCGTCGGTGTCTGCTTCCTGGAGGAGGACAAGGAAGAGCGTCTGTGTAGCAGCGGCTGATGGTAGGATGGTTTATCCTCTCTGCGAGAACCCACACTGCTTTTGAAAACACACTCAAACACCGTCATTCTATCGCTCGCACGTTTGAAAAAAGAACTGCGAACAAGACACAAACCTTTTATTCATCTGAAAGAAAAAATCCTGCGGAAACGAGTCGTCAGATTAATTCAAATGAATTCAGAGGGCAGCGCTGAGCGAGAGTGTTTCGCGGTGGTGCATTCTGCAGTTCAATCCCACAGATTCTGCTGAGAAGTAACTCATCTTGCTTGGACAGTGGAGCTTCTCCAGTAAGTGATGCAGGGTATCACTCGGGCATGAGAGAAGTGCAAGGCCTCTGGTGCTCCATAAAATCCACAAGGGTGTTATCGTCTGACAAATTACACTCTCCAGCGGGCAGGACCGCGACACCACTGACAGGACTGCACCCTGAACCACAGGACCATGGTAACTCTCACTGGCCTGCTTTCCCTTTGACAGCACCATGTTCCAATGGACAGAACCATGCCAGAAGCAATGGGTGGATGTGGATTAGAGCCACCGAGAGGAGGCTACTCATAGACCACAGCAGCAGTATGCCGACACAGCCAGACCCCGCTTACTACATCCTTCAAACCAGACAGGACCACCACTGCTGTAGACCACTGCTGCTGCATGGGCACGCACTACTCCAGGGTTTTGCACAGGTATCATTAAAGTTTAACCTTGAAGGGCAAATACCTGCACAAACCAAGTGTTGCTCCCAGTGCAGGGACTGTACTGAAGGTTCTTACCCTGGAAAAACTGTTAAAACAGTTAAATTGCTGTGAGCAGCTCAAGGTACAAACCTAACACTAAGTCACTTCTGACATCGGATAGAGTTCATAATGGTTCTCAGTGGCCTGCAATGAGCAGGAGATACAAATTAGGGCCAATGAGCAGACTGTGGAGTGGGGAGATGTCCCGGTCACCTCGGTATCTATATGGCTTTGAGTGTCCATTTATCTAAGGATGATCTTTTTAATCTCAAAAGCTCTCTGTGGCTTCCATTGTCCTCCCCTCCCCGTCTCCCAAGTGATAACTGTGCAGAAGTGCAGATCGCCAATAAATTCGCACACCTTTTATTGTGTTTTGAATAGATCGATTATGGAGACAAGATCAATAATGAGGAATTATGGCGGGGCTGCAGAGATTTCAGTACATGTATTAAATGTGGGGGTTGCGAGATGCCTTCAGAACACAGAAGCGTGGATATTGCACTCACAATTGCTATAAATTACTGACATCTCAAAAGTTCATTTTCCACCTGGCTGAGGTCACTGAGAGGCCCTTTGATTCGAGATTCGCAGTGTTTTGCTTCTGAGAGCGGAGGAGAGGAGCCATGCTAAAAAATGAATGGACCGAACAAGAACACCAAGCCTTTTGAAATTGGGTCTGAAGCTGGCGCCCCAGACAGGCCTGCAGTGAAGCAACATCCAAAGCAATTAGATCCTCCAGCGAAGGTTCATTGCAGTTTGTGCAAGATGGTCCAAAAAAGCCACATCTTTCACACCGTCATACGCATAACGTAGGGTCATAGCGCTTGTCCAGTTTTGATACAATGACATTATTACTGTAAATATGACTCACAGGAGCTGAGGGGCAGCACTCGTGGAAATCTTCCCTTGGCGGCCACAACTTAGTTACAGCAGCGTGATCATGGGGATTAGCATATAAATTTGAAGCCTCAGAGTGACACAGAGGAGCTGTATTATGATCTCCTCCAGGGTCCTCCTGGGAAGACGCACGGCAATTTCACAAAGCTCCGTTCAGGAGGTCCTAAATCTCCATTTTCTCGATGTTCGCTTTGGTATGTTTTACGCATGGGGTTTTGGGTTGAAACGCTGTATGCTCCAGTATCTGGACACCTCCTAAGATCACCTAGTCGCCTCGATTTGGAAGGTCATGCCTTCCTTCTGTTTTCCAGTAGAGGTGTACCATCTGAACATCGGCTTACCGGTTCCCAGGTGGTACTCAGACCCAGAGGGAAGTTTCCTCCAAGCCTGGCCTCCTTACCAGTCCTAATATTAAATTTTTTGAAACACGGTACAGTCCGATTGTCGGAAACCAGTTTTGGTTCACATGTTGGATTTTGCTTACAAGTTTACCTAAGAAGTTTTGTCGTCTTTTAGTCCGGACCGCACTCTGAGGAAAGCATTTTTCACCAGAGAAAGGACATCCAGGATGGATTTGGGATTTTCTTCCTCTGCATCTCACAATCCTGCAAAGTATTTGTTTCAGGATCCTTTGGCTGAGCACAATCCATCCTTGCATAATGCTATTTACAAGAAAACTATTTGTAGAAAATCATACTTGCAATTGAAAATTCAACCAATGGGGCACGCCATGTCTTCCCAGCTCTTCTGCAACAGTTGCCAGAGATGCAGCATATCCGTGGGCATCTTATCTTTCACTTTATGGCCCAGGTTGCCCACACAGACTCAAAATTTTCAGCAGTGCTGTCAAATTCCTTACCAATGTTCAAGGAATCATTTCCGCATCTTCCATATTTAAAAGTGAAGCTTTGATGGGGGTCTACTGGGGCTCCGATGACCTGTCGGTTGGCTAGTCTCTGCTGGAGGACATGTGACGGCAGCAGCGCACGAAGCTCAGCTCCCGCCTTCACAGCAACCGCCGTGCTGCACAGCCAAACCGACCCACTGCGCTTAACGTGCATTACAAGCCGGGCCATCTGCGCCCGCCGGGGCCATATGGAACAGCCGGCGCTTACGTGCGAAGCTTAGCTCCCCGCAGCCGGAGCAGCTGAGAACCCAGCAGTTTAAGCCGAGGGACTTGACACGCACGCAACCGATGACCCGCTAGCTGCATCAAACACATCTGTCCTCAAACCTGCTGGTGCTGCTGTTGGTCGGCTCTAGTATAAGCGGAACGCTCTGGAAAAGCATTTTAACATTTACTGGTGCGGCACATGATGCATTGTTGACCATAATCCCATATCTGTCATTTTGTAATTCCCACAAACAAAATAACGTGTAACATTTGCATGACACCTTTGTCCGGGACAACATATCTATCTATGGGCAACTGTTTATGTAGCACAGTAATTCTTACCATAGCAATTCTGGGTAAAGGCCTTAGACAAGGATACTGCAGCGGAAGTAGAGATTAGAAGGCGGGATATTTAGACTGAAAGGCAATGTCTCTAACCATTCATATGTATCGATTATGCCCTCGTCCCCAGTGAACCACAGCGTCGCTTAGCTACTTACAGCGATTTACCCATTTTCACCCGTTTGGAAATCACAGTAGGTTACTTGCTCGAGGAAGGAGAAGCACTGATGCAAACCTGCGTCCTTTGACTGCAAAGTGGTGACTCTAAACGCTACACTACCTGCTCAAATGAAGGCGGAAACCTTTTAGCAGTACCACGTTTTTACGTTATTTACATCGGCAGTGTCCAACTCTGATCCTCAAGAGCCAGACTCCTCCAAGTTTCACCGCATCCTGCAGATTTTAATTATGACATAGTTGACACCTGCACCTCCAGGTGAGGTGATTTACTGTACAATCCAGTTAATGGATCCGGTAAATGAATTAAATCCTGATTCTGAGCAAAGCAGCACTTCCTGCAGCCCTCGAGGAGCCCTGACTCAAACTAATAATGTTACAGCTGGCGATGTGCAATAAGCTGTGACGGAGGGAACAGTGCGTGATGGATGTGATGGTGAGAACGGTAACTAAATATGAAAATGCCAGCAGAATTCTCACAGGCCAGTAGGAGAACAAGGGTGGGGTTTCTCACTCAGGCCTTGTCACATGACAGCTGAGGACGGCGTACGTTGAGGAGACGTGGTGGGAGGCGGTCACACGCTCAGAACTGTTTTCCCAGGTACAGTAGAGAAGAAGAGGAGCCACGGGGAAGGACCATTAAACGGTCCCTCTTATCTTCATGGCGCAAACAACAAAAAAATGCACCTTTCCCTCCTCAGAGGAAACACTTTACCACAGTGCTGAGTTGCAAACAGCCAGGGGGAATAAAAAATCTGCAGTGTGTTGGGAAAGACCCACCATGATTTACTTCATGGGCTCCAAATAAATCTATTTAGGAGAGATGCTGATGTTTGCACCAGGTACTGCTGGCTTGTGCTGTGTGTTATTGGGGAGCTAGCAGACACACACACACACACACACACACACACACACACACACACACACACACACACACACACACACACACGCAGAAATTTGTGAACCTTTAAAGGCAACCTATTGCACCTCTGTCTACCCTTCCCGTTGGCCCATCTAGCACCTGACTGCCAGGGCGCTCCAGGAAAAATGGCATTCATCAGATCCACAGCTCTGGACTGCTGTTTATCAGCCCACCTCCCACTGCTGGGTCCCACACCTTCCTGTGGGTCTTCCCTAGTGAGCTGTCCCAGCCCCCTTCAGCCTTTGGAAAGTAAACCTTTGCTGGTGCCTTTGCTCCCCAGTCTGCCTAGCCTGTCCTGCCTAGCCTGTCCTCCTGTTCTACTGCTCCTTCCCAGGTCGCAAGGCTCAGTCCCCAGTATCTGTTCGGTGCAAATGCCAAAACCTCATTCAATTCCCAATCAATCCCATTGTCCTCTGTTGGCACTTTGGCACATAGATGACACACTTCTGACTGAACGTTCAGCTAAAGTGTCAGTCGCTGAAGGAAGCAGCACTCCCAGCAATGGGCACCTGGGGATTAACTGGTCTATCACTTTCATCACTCACTGGGCTTTACGCTAGTTCATCCACATCTGTCCAGATGAAACCAGCTTCTCGTTCTTATGGCCAAAACTGAGGTTTATCTCACTGGAGTCCTGACTCTTACAAAGTAGTGAGAAAGCAACACACCTAGAGAACGAAAGCAGCAACTTATGTGTACAGGAGCAGATTCCCATCTTGGGAGGCAAACCTTCTGCTTCCTTCTCCTCTCCAGCCCACATCTTTAACCACAACCCATCCTGGTGCCTTCAGGTTTGTGTGCATCGTGTAGATGTTCAGACTGCTAACCCTGGCCAGGTTACCTTGAACATCTGCTTGACCTTCTGCCGGGGGAGATTCACATTCAGCTTGTGAAGCAGCTGCAAGACTTCGCTGATACTGAGGCAGCCGTCGCCATTCTTGTCCGCTTCCGAGAAAGTCTGCTTGAGCCATGTGGACGTTCGAGTCAAGGAGTAACATCTGGAAGGGCCGGTAAGCAACGAGCACAACAACACCATTTCAAAAGCAACCCATATCACCACAGTTCCACACCTAGGAGATGATTAATGTAGGTTGAAATTCCACTTTGATCTTCCATGACAGGGACGTAAAAGACTTTGACTACATGGGTGAAAAGTGCTGACTGAGACTTCCACCAGTGACTCATTTCCAAGCCATTTGCGGAGTAAGGAAATTCTGTGCATTTAGGTTTGTGTTCACTCAGCCAACCTGGCAATATGAGATAATGCCTGCAAAGGGTGGAATTAATGTACATTGATCTTAAATAAGTCTGTTTAGATATAGGCTATAGAAGTCTGTATTTAACTGTGATGTGTACTCAAACCAGGGTCTACTATGTCCGAGAACTGATGACAGAAATATGGAAATGTTAAAGCTTTAATTTAAAGCAGAGACTGCCAGGGTTTTGGGTTCAAACCTTGCTTCATCTTTGTGAAGTTTGAACGTTGTACTTGTGTTCATGTGGGTTTCTCCCACAGTACCAAAATGTGCAGAAGGCAGACTTTCTAATTGGTACCTTGCATCTTCACTACTTTGACAATCATGTGAACGGTCTCCAAGAGTGAAAAGTGATTCGGTAACAAATTTCTACACTTACAGTTAGGGTCAGGTTAGGGTCGAGTTAGGATTGGGTTAGGATTGGGTTAGGGTCAGGTTAAGATTGGGTTAGGGTTGGGTTAGGGTCAGGTTAAGATTAGGTTAGGGTTGAGTTGGGGTCGGGTTGGGGTTGGGTTAGGATTGGGTTAGGGTCAGGTTAGGGTCGAGTTAGGATTGGGTTAGGGTCAGGTTAAGATTGGGTTAGGGTTGAGTTAGGGTTGGGTTGGGGTTGGGTTAGGATTGGGTTAGGATTGGGTTAGGGTTGAGTTAGGGTCGGGTTGGGGTCGGGTTAGGATTGGGTTAGGGTTGAGTTGGGGTCGGGTTGGGGTCGGGTTAGGATCGGGTTAGGGTCGAGTTGGGGTCGGGTTGGGGTCGGGTTAGGATTGGGTTAGGGTTGGGTTAGGGTCGGGTTGGGGTCGGGTTAGGATTGGGTTAGGATTGGGTTAGGGTTGAGTTAGGGTCGGGTTGGGGTCGGGTTAGGATTGGGTTAGGATTGGGTTGGGGTTGGGTTGGGGTTGAGTTAGGGTCGGGTTGGGGTCGGGTTAGGATTGGGTTAGGATTGGGTTGGGGTTGAGTTAGGGTCGGGTTGGGGTTGGGTTAGGATTGGGTTAGGATTGGGTTAGGGTTGAGTTAGGGTCAGGTTTGGGTTAACCCTAACTAAGGCGAAAGGACAACAATTTGATGGGTGGCATTTTTTCAAATAAAATTGCATGTGCATTGTACATTAAAAATATGCATGAGTGAAAGTGCTAAATAGGCTGAGGTTATATTTAACTCCAGATTACTAGAATGAAGTTACATTTGGTTAGTTTCCAGTGTGTCGCTCTGGTGACAGATTCCAGCTTCTGCACAGATGTGAAGACTGCACTATCTTCCAACATCACTGCATCTACTTTATACATCTACACGATAGTTATTTGTATAAGTTTATTTTGTATTCCTTTATTTGTTTCCTTTTCATTACTTTAAATACATAATGGCAAGAGAACATGGTGACCCCAGACAGTTAAGCTGAAAATAGGTTTCATCTTCCACTGTAGTCAATAGATCAATAACTGGTGCCCCACTGGAAGGATATTGGTCTCGGGTTCGCTGTCTCTTGGCGAGGCTGTCCTCATCGCTGATGCCAGCCACCAGGTATTTGAGACCCGTGATCCAGGTGCGGGCCTCCTCCCCGCTGCTGGAGACAAGGTCCAGCGACTCCATGTGCTCTCCGTAGTAGATGCTGAAGCAGCAGTTGGGGTCAAAGCTACCATCGGCGTAGCGCTGGAAGATCTCTGACTGCTTGCCTTCACACACCTCGCGGATGGAGTCGATGGAAACTGTGGAGACAGAGTGTGTGAGAGAGAGAGACAGAAAGAGAGAGACTCAGAGAGTCCAAAAGAGGAGGTGCATCAGGAGACCAGATGTACGCAAATCGGCTTAAGAAACCAAAGTCAAGCTTCTGTGAAAGAATTCATTAGGATTTTTCTTTTGGTCACAAATCCTGCTTCTTTGAGCAGAAGGCTACATTAGAAATAAAACTAAAAGGTCTCCTTAGAACAGAATATTAACATTTTTTTCTCCTCTGCAATGTCCCACAAATAGAGCCATCAGCCAAAAACGTAGTAATTCTGCACTCAGCATAGAGACAGAAAGCGAGAAGCTGCAAACACACACACACACACACATACACACACACACACACACACACACACACAAAACGATGGCAGAAGGGCGTTGCAACTAAACTTCACACTATTTCACAGGTGTGATCACTAAATAAGTTCCAAAAGGGTGTCCAGAGATTCCAGAAATCCTTTGAATTACGATACCGATCAAATGCCGTGTGTTGCAGCCGTCTGGACGCAGTTGTTTTGTCAAGCGAAGCTCGTATGGTTTCGCTTAACTGCTGTACTGTCTTCCCCACAGAAGACAAAGGAGATTGACTCGAAACAAGCGCCAGCAGCGTGTAGCTGTACTCTAAAGAAGTTTTTATACTGTAATGGCCTTGAGGTGTGTGTGAGCGGCCGTGGAGGGGGGTCGGACCCCGGAAGCCCTTTTGTCACCAAAATAATGGGATTGTTCTCATGCAGCACAGGATATCTCAGTGTGTTTTCTGAAGAGCTGATGCACAAGCCTCTCAGCAGGTGCTCGCCTCGGGAGGACCCGGGCAGGTCTGGCCTCCGAGGCCCCTCTTTTGAATCAGTCGACACCCCGTGTACCAACAGACTGGGGTGACAAGGTGCCGGGAGGGCAAAGTGCCAAGGGACCAGCCAGACTGCGGAGGTCAGATTTCTGTTTCTGGTCAGCAGCTTCTCTGGGAAAACCTGCAGTGGGTCGTAGGTCTGGGATTAGGGGCTACACACAGGATTAGGGTGTGACTGGATGCAAACAGGTGGCTATGTGTCACTCTGGATTTACCCCCCGGTTGTCCCCCTCCCGGTGTGGTAAACAGGGTAATCACAGTTCAGTGCCCCTACCTGTCAGACTTAGCAAGCGCTTAACAATGACCCCCCAAGGGTTCGTTCACACGACCACAGCGCCCATCGGAGCATAAATAATGTTCCTTTTCCTTTCGTCCCAAAATCCTTCCATTTCATTGCAGCCAAATACATAATAATACTGTACATTTTAAAAATGAGGCTTCTACACAGTTCTTTTTTCGTTCGACTGCATGCAGGGCTTCTTTTGCACAGCAGAAAACAAACATCTCAATGAGTGCTGTCACGCCCGATGCCTTGCGTGCGCATTGTTGCAACGCTGCTGGATGCAACGCTCAGTTAGACACAAAAAATTTCTCAAACTTGTTAAACTGATTTTAATTCCTTTTCTGGCAGCAACCGGGCTAATTCAACTTGCTTTCAAAACACGGATCCGAAGCCAGACGTCTTCTGCGTTTCATTCGCCATCGAGTTAAGCGCTTTATAATCGAGCCATTCGAAGTTGACGGTTTGCTGCGCTGAACGTGTTTTAATGGCACGTTTATGTCGGCGAGTTATAAACAAAGTTGAAATGTTGCCCATCGCGCTCCATGTGAAGGGAAGGTGTGAGAAAAGGTGCATCTTTGCAGAAACTTTGCTGGAAGCCATCATTTAAATATAAAGGTGATGGCAAGCAGGTTGTAACAGCAGGTGATGCTGCACGGCAGCGCAAAGCGGTGACGGTTTGGCTGAAACACAGAAACGTAAATCTTTACGGATCAAGAGAGTTGCACAAATGCTTCGGCCTTCAGAGAGAGAGAAAAAATGATATCATTAATATATCCTCACTTTTGACTTTGTGGTTCTACACCAAATCCCCACACACCGTGGTCGAAAGATCAAGCCTGGACCGGACCTCTGGCACAGCCTGTGTTCCACCTCCCCTGGATCAAACAATGTGCCCAGAATGTGATTATTCCAAATGTGATCTCCGCGATCCGCAGCAGTAGATAAATAATGTATGGAAACGGAGCAGCCGGTGACATTTTCTCAAAGCTCGTGTCTGGGATGCAGTATATATTCCGCCCGAGACCCAGGTACTCTAATGATAAACCTTGTGCTCCCAAAGAAGTGATCATACATTTCAGCAAATCTCTCTTTGATTTGGACTGTCGGGAAAAGGCCATGTCCACAGCATCTCTCCCAGGCTTTCTGCCGTGCATGGCGGTCATTTGCCTGTCTATTCAAAATCAAGAGTTTCCATTTGTAAAATCAGACTTGGTTACTAATAGATATAGCTTTAGGGCCTTGTTAATTTTGAAGTGAAAAGTCAGTCGAGCTGCAAGTCTGAACTGTTCTCTGATAGTGGTTTCAATTTCATAGACCAAAAGAAAACAAGGAATTGATTTAGTTTCCCATCATGGACCCATAGTGAACAAGAGAGGACAGCGGTGATCCCTGACAGACCAACAGCAAGCACATGATCCTATCAATTCCTTTAAATTCTACTAGCAAGCAAGAGATGACAGTGATTTCCTTCCACAGACCTGCCACAGGCCTCAATAAAGGCTTTAAAGAAGCCAAACTTGGGTTGGGTCCCATGACGTTTGGAGTTCCAGCAAAGGGACTTACTCTTGGCCTTCTCGTTCTTCCTGGAGGGCCGCCAGCGAATGCAGGACTTGTGCTCATCCAGATAGAAGAAGCGGACGAGGCCCTTGGATCCCCCACGGAGCTTCACCATCTGGGTCCCGGTCTGCATGGAGTTCATGCATTTCTCCACTGAGTGAGAGAAGAAGAGAGAGACTGGGAGGTAAATACACCTTTCTGTGGTCAGCAAATGCAATGGAGTAACCAACAGCCATGTACATGTCAAAGGAAAAATCTACAATACACACACACACACACACACACACACACACACAGCCGCAGTTCCTATTTTCAGTAAGAAAAAAAAGTGAAGAGCGAATGTAGATGTTCAGACGATTCAAATGACAGCCTATCAAATGAGCCAAATGTCAAAATGTGTTAAAGGCTGTAGACCTGGAGCTGAGCTTGTCACTAAGAATGACGCAGAAGTTGTGACTTCTGGCTTCCTCAAAACAGGTTATGGGGGAGGGAAAGACCTGGTGGGTATAGCACAACTCTGAGCTCTTGCATAGTGGCACTATGAAGCAAGCACTCTCTCTGAAACTTGCCAGGGTGGAGGATCTTCATTTCAGGTCGAAGAAACAAAACGTTTTTTACCCCTGACTGTGACAGACATTAGACACAAAACTCATCCAAAGGGTTGGGGACAAAACCCACTGTGGAATTCTATTTTGACCCCCCAACTGCATGATGATTGACTCCAGTCATCTAAGCCCTGCATCAGCCCCAAAACGTGTCTGTTTGGGCATCTTGAGAAGGAGCGTAAGTCCAAGCAATCCTCGATTCACAAGCCTTGTGAGGAAACCAGAGCCGACCCATTCGAACTTGTTCTGTCAGAGCTTAACAAGAACTTTAAATACAAAAACTCCCAATGCAGTGTCTACAAGACACTGAGCCGGGTATAACGGTGTTATTACTTCATGTAATAACGCGGTTTATGGAAAAGCTTGAAGGCGTCACAATCATCCCCGACTGCGTAAATCCGTGCATCACTTTAACCGCATCTAACACAGTATGGTTGAAAGACACAGATTTGCAACGATGGTCGATAAAACTGCCAAGCATATCCTAGACTGATACATATCCTGGTGGTCAGACAAGCAGCAGGTTGAACAGTGAGGCACCCAGATGTCAACATGGGATGAGTTATGGTCAATTAGATACATACTTTGTGGTCAGAGGAGAATCGCAGGGCAGGACAGGACTGAACCATCATAATGTCATTACTGAGTGCTTCAAGGCGTGTTGGAAAGGGTGTTATACAAAAATCTATTCACTCGATTTATTTAGCACATTGCTAAAGGCACAACAAGTGCAGATCCCCCCGCCCTCCCCAGAAGAGAGGACTGAAACAAAAATGCAGTTTGGAACGTGGTAATAAAAGGAGAAATAAAAGTCGCTTTGAAGAGAATACTACTGCACCTACGTTTCGTCCAAACTGCACGTCAAACGCAACGGAGGATCAAACCCAGATGCGGCACGAGAGGAGACTGTGAATGATCTGCTGCTGGCCTAACCATCACTTCGCGAAGCACCGACACGCAGGCTGTGATGGAAGCTGAAAGATACCCATCCTCTGCTTTCTTCATGTTCACGTTGGCAGATATATTTTTTTCATTATTACAAACAAAAACCTAAACCTTTGGCATCTTCACAAGAACTAAACCAAACCTCTGGCTCGTGTGACAGATAATTCTTCCAAGTGGGAAAGTTTCTCATTTTGCTCAGGAATAATATCGACCCCACCCCCCCAAAAAAATCACAATTTTAAGTGGTTCTTTGATTTCCCTCTAATCTTCCAGTGTATAAAGCGAATCGAATGTCAAAATAACACAGGGTACGCAGGAGATCGACATGACCCATGGTGGTACCCAGGAGACTGTCTGCTCATTGATCCAGAGCCCATGTGCTGCTAATGTGACTCGGGGAAGAGGCTGGTTCACGGCGGTGCCCTGGGGTCTGGATAATGGAAACCCAGGCATTCGTTCCCAGGCTGCCGCTCCTGCTGGAGATCAGCCAGCATAACAACCCAAATGAAAAACAGCCAAGGAGCTATACGGCACATCATAACCAATTATATTCGCCAACTTTACACCTTCAGCTTTCCGGCTGATCCTCTGCTATTCGGAGGAAGAAAAGGGTAACTAAGCCTGACAGGCCGTGGTGGGTTTCTGCCTATGAGAAGGATGAGAGAGCGAGAAGGACTTTAAAAGAGATGTTGCGGAAACATCTCTGTCTTTGGAGGAGATGTCCACACAGTGTGTCTCACTAGTGGTCTCTCCTCCACCAGCACCACTGACAACAGAGCCCCCCGCTGCCCCCCCACCCCACAAGCCAGCAGCGTCGTGAACCAATCGGGTGCGTGAATAATTGAGACCCCCTTGCGCTGTGTGCAGACGGCGCCGAAATTAAACGGCCTTGTCGCTGCGGCGGTTCGCAAATCCATGCAGGCGCATCCAAATTTAATAAGGCCGCCACATTAAAGCTTGAGAGGTGCCCCCAACAAGGGGACACATCTGCCTCGGCTCACCGGGGACCAGGACAGGGCCCCGTCCTCAAACCCAGCACAGCAGGTGACCCGCCGAGAGGCTGGATAAGTCTTCTTCAGCGTGGGAGTGGAGAGGTGAGGGTTAACCGGGCCGGCTGCGACGGACCCGGGAAAATCACACCCGCCACAACATCTTGCCGCTAATCGGCCGGCACGTTCAAAGGAAACTTTCAGACGCGATCGCCGGGCGATCGACAAAACAAGTCGGCGATCTTTTTGCGGCTACGCACTGGCGGGCGCGTCGAAAGGGATGCTCGGCGGGCGTGGAGCGGATCGCAAACCAAAAGCTGGGCGTGTCATCGGCTGGAGATCAGGACCAACTGAGTGTCACGCAATAACCTGTGATGATAGCGGGACACGCGAGGGAGCTTTTTAGCGCGGGCGGCTCTACGCTGAGCTCTACCCGTGGTAAAAACTCAAGCAGGGAGAACTAAACAACTGACATTAAAGGACCCCCGAGCTCCCCGCTGCGATTAATAAAGGTTATCTTTGCAGTGCATCGCTCCACACTGCTCGAGAGCACCTGAGCGGCTGAAATTGTCCACAGCGTAGATGCTCTCGCCAAATCGATTCTTTTTATAGAACATCCACGCTCCACGACGTGCTTTCGTCCTAGGTGAGCTCCGTGCTCCTTTCTGCAGGCACAGGCGAGGCCTCCGCTAGACAACCGCGGCGCATCGATCGGAATAATTTATGAGCTTTGCATTAAGACATTTGCAGATCTCTGCAATCCTCCTGGAGATGTAAGACGCGGCGCGGTCGGCTCCTCGCAGCTGTCGAGAGCCCCGGCGACTGCGCACGCCTCCCTGACCTGCCCGCTGTAACGCGCACGGCCGAGTTTATGAGAGACAGGCCGCTGCGAGCCGCTCGATCGAGTCCTTGTTTTCCGCTGACATTTTATTTCTAAATCATTCAGTTAAGGCCCCATGTGCCGGAATGAATCACCCCAACAGGCAAATGAATAGAAACAACCGTGAGGGTTATTTTTACCATGGTTTTTCCAGACAGTATTATGAAGCATGGTACCCGGGAAAAGTGTGAGTGCACTGCGTGGGAACTATACTTTATAGGCAAAAGTAAAAGTAAAAGGTTAGTGGTGAGTGGTTGGGGTTAGTTGTTAGGGTTAGTGGTTAGTGTTAAGGTTAGGGTTAGTGGTTAGGGAGAAGGATAATGGAATGGTGGAGAGGATGCCAGTCAACATGCCTTTCCATTTTTTCTGCGACGGTTCCAGGAGATGTAGGACACTTGTGGGTCGCTTTGCTTCCACCCTTTGATCCGATTTGACTCGTATACATATTGTTGAAGCATCCCACATGTACTCACACTTCACACTGGTACTGTATATGCTTGTGCATTATCATCTCGAACAACACATTTCACAAAGCTTTCTGACAACCTTTATTATTTCATAAGGAACAGGTTCTGCCATCGTGTTTGTTCTTTTAGCAGTCAGCGTTACACTTCTTTGCCCAAAGATAACTCTAAAATCCAGATACGCCAACATTAGGCTGTCACCAAAAATCTCTTTATTACCAGCCCTCATCTGCAGACTGAGGGAAATAAAAGCTTTATGGTGTGTGTGTGTGTGTGTGTGTGTGTGTGTGTGTGTGTGCGCATGTGAGAGAGAGAGAGAGATAGAACAGAAAGAGAGAAAAAGTCAAACATGCAGCAGTACTTTGCTGTCATAGTCATTCTGTCTCCTGGACAAGAGTAAATGCATTTTCACATTCATGTAAATTGAAGAGCATTAAATATGAACCATACTGAGTGGACTGTGGGGGAAACAATCCAGGGGAACACAGCACTGTTGTTAGTAGTAACAGCAGCTTTCAGTCGCAGTGGAAAAGCAGGGCACCAAAGTGGCAGCTTCTTCAGGGTCCCTCAGTGCTGCAGGGAGGTGGACTGAGCACCGCCTGGCTGTGCCAGATCTTGACCAACCTCAGTCCAAGTGGGGGAGCACTGTATGTGCGTACATTGCAGAAAGGCTCAACTTTGACCCTGAATTCCTGACCTCTGGAGTTGTTCTGCCTGAGGTTCTAAATATTGGTTGAGCGTTTGTGTGTGTGTGTGTGTGTGTGTGTGTGTGTGTGTGTGTGTGTGTGTGTGTGTGGGTTATAGTGGAGCTGAAGTTGAGTTTTAGGAATGCATTTACAATGTTTCTACATAAAATACCAAACTCTCAGACTGAAGGATTGTATTAAAACAGCACGAAACCCTGCTGTATAAATGGCTAAATCAAGTCCCTTATCTAACAAGGTCAGTCACTTTGGAGAAAGAAGACGGCAAAAAAAGTTAATAATTTAAAAAAAACACCTTATTCTGAAAGAACACGTTCGCGGGCTGGGCTGGTATGTTCAGAAAGGCTGTCGGTATACTAGTAGCAACATCCAACAGCGAGGGTGTAAAATTGGAGTGACCAGCTGCAGGAAACCCTTGTTCGTGAAGAGTCATTTTACTCCTCTTCAACTCTTCACTGGGTCAGGGCTGGTTGCCCTGGAAACCCGGTCATGGTTACAGCATTTCCCCCCAAAAATACAAAAGAAGCCGAGGAGCCCGTGATGTCGACTCGGCGCCGTTTTAATTCCCGATCTAACTGGCACATCTCATCCCGCTCAGCCTCTTACAAATGGGCTGGAAGCCCCACCGTGCAGAACCTCTTGACCGAAGGTGGACCCAAGGCGCGTGCTTATATGAGAAAATGCATTTTGGCTAAAGTCACGTACAAACCGTAATTACCGCTTTTACAGGAAAAGAAGGACGGACCGAGGGACGAGGGGGTCGAAAAAACAGGCCCGCTGATGCCACTGAATTTCCGAATGATTAAAATTGGACGTCTAAACGGGGTGGAAAGGTTGAATATAGCAAAAAGAAAATAGCTTTGAATTGAAGCCAAAAGAAGACATCGGACGAGAGGGAGCTGCTTGGACTGAAATGACGGCTGTCAAATAAAGGACGATGGGAGAGATTCAAATCATGCAGGCAATTTAAATTCAATTTTATGGGTGTTTCCACAGCATTTATCATAAACAGAATATTCCGTGTGTCACAGCAGACTGTTTTAGCACAGTAAGATATACAGAAATGATTAACTTCTGAGAAGCGGCAACGCGAGAACCGTGGGCAGCCACAGGTAAGGTGGGGTGGGGGGACAAGGTCAGGTCTAAATGGAAGAAAACCAGTTCTCAACAGGACCTGACAACAAGTAATCGGGTCACAACCTTCTCCGCCATCTTCCCCAGGGAGCGGAGGATGGAGGGGGGAGGAGAAGTTGAACCCTGTCAAACGGAACAGCCCGGAACAACCGGGAGCCTGTGTGGAATCTGCACGGTCTCCCCATGTTTGAGTGGGTTTCCTCCCGCAGTCCACAGACGTGTTTACAGCGGGCGGCTGACTCTACACTGGCTGCAGCGTGTGTGGGTTATGTCGTGGAACTGTGCCGACCGGGCGATATTGTGGAATATCCAGCACTGAGAGCCTCACTAGACAAAAGTGTCGTCTAAGTACAAATACAGAAATAACATGTTATACCAGACTGGTGGGGTGTCCTGCCGCTAAACCGCAGGGCACAGGATAATGCTAGAAACAGGCCGTGGAATCCAGTGAGCCCAACTTCTTTCCTTTACGTTAGTCTTAAGCCGGGGGATTGTCTGTGGTCCATATGGCCGGGCACCTGCCGACAGCTGTTCACACCTCGCAGGTGTTTGTCACTGACGCAAAACGCCTTGACCCAGTTTCCACAGCTAATGCGAGAGCGTGAGGGGAGGGCGTCCACCGGACATCCGCGCAGAGGGGGTCCGCGTTACTCCGTAAGGGTGAAGGTGACTGTGAGTCGCCGGAGCGGGGGAGGGGGGGGGTTGTTTCCAGAATGTTCTCCCTCTGGAGAATGATTAGGATCTCTAACACAAGATATGGGAACTTATACATTTCCTATATCTGCATTTGTTTCAGCTTCAACCGGTTTGTTCTTATCATTTCGTTGCGTGATACGTCCACCCGTCATCCTTCACCGCTTACCCCGATGAGGGTCGCGACGCTCCCGAGCCTACTGCAGAATCACCGTGTGCCGTTTGGGACGTGCGATGTATAATTTAACATTTTTTTTTCCCTCCAGAAACAAACACGCTCACTTAAAAACACCCCCCGATATTCAGCGGCACCCATTATGACACACACTCGAGTTGCTCATTTTCTCAAGCTAATTCCAGCGCTGATCAAACTTGTTGTGCCGGCGACCGTTTTTCACAAGTGCCGGCATCCTGAATTCCCGAGGACACTTGAGCAGCGCACTTGTCCGGTCGCAGGAGAAGCAGCCCCCCCAGGAGGGATACGAGTTGACATTTTGTGCTTTACACAGACAGTAGAACTGGTCTTCGGTGTAGTGATACATCTGGCTAGGACATTTGGCAGCTTTGCAGTAAACAGTGAGAAAAACTGTAGGTATCTGGCCACAACTGTCACCACGGTAAGTTTTCTTCAGCCATCTGACTCCTTTTTACCACAACATGTGGGAAAGTAAACTTATTAACAATTACTTACCCATTTCTACAGCTGGGCAAGTTTTACTCTATCTGTTCAGTCCACTACTTAAAGGCTCTCTGACAAAAGTGGGATTTGAACACAAAAGCCTTGGATTAGAAGATGAGAACCCTAACTGCTATACCCCCTGCTGCACTTAGCTGCAACAAAAACAATGTACAAAACACAGTCGTATACAACAAGCTGATCTCCGTGGTGTCTATGAGCGTTTGCATTTCGGACAAAAAAAAAAACAAAAAAACTTTCTAAACTTTCTAGTTGGCCCAAACTGCCCCACAGCCCCACCCAGGCGTCCCTCTTACCAATCTGGCCCGTTCTCCATTTGGGCGTCGCTACAATGCTACCACTGATCCAGAAGAAGACCTCTGCCAGACGAGACACCGAAGCCTTCTGCCACAGCTTTGGGGAGGTGAGGGGCACCGGTGATGTGGGCCGGGCCAGGGGGGAGCACCGCCTGGCCGGAGAGAAGGTCCCGGTGGCAGCGGTGGCAGGCAGCATCAGGGGGGACAGAGGCATGGTAACCTGGGGACCGCTCATCACGGCAGCGCTCATCGTTCAGGCGGTCTATCGTCTCAAGAAGCAGCTCGCAAAGCGTATCTACTTAAACGGCGGAGACGAACGGGCATCTGTGCGCTTAAAAGGTGGCAGTCATGATAATAAATCGATCTGAGCTGTTTCTGCAGAGAAAAGCCTGAGCGAGGAAAAGGAAAGGCAATAAAGCGGGTGGATAGGCTTCTCTGACGTGTCAGCCCCCTCCTCCACCTAACTGCGAGAGACGGCTACCGCTGGAGTTACCGATAGCAGAGACAGCTAATGGACGATCGTGATTTTTCATTCATCCAAAAAAAAAACACCTGTAAATGATGCACCTGCTCCCCATAAATGCGACCAGCTGTCCAGTCCAACTTTCCAAGATCTTAAGGAACTTGGCGTTTTCTTCCTCGTGAATCTTTCCGTAGTTTTCTTCTAAAAATCAGAACCTTCGGCGAAGGGGAAGACGGGGTCTGGTTTCGCTCAGAGCCTAGGCATCTCCTCGTCTCCTTTGGCAAAGGTGCTGTGCTGGAACTCAGTTACCGCTCCCACACGAGCGTAAGCCTCGTCTCGGGGGGACGAGAGAGCAGCGCGCATCGACGCAAACAACAAATTGGCGACACGTCGGTCGGAAATCCTAAATCCCTCTGAACCCATAATCCGGGGCTCAAGCTACAGCCCCAACCAGGCGGGAGGAATTACGCAGTGCCTGCGACTATGTGCAAAAAAAGGCCGGCAGAGCGGGGTGGTAGTGACACCGCGGCATCAAATCTCGCTTTTACAACCAATCGCAAATTCCTTGTTTGCCGAAAGCCGCCCGACAGGAGGGTCCGCGAGTGCAAATGTGGCAAAATTGTCACTGATTTCCTTGTTAACAACCCAGGAAATCGAACGGGTGATTTTTTTATTCTGTTGTAGCTTACAGGAGGGACGTCTTGTAAAATGAAGGCTCGGGTACAAGGCCGTGTCGCTCTTGTCAGCAGCGAGCGGAGCGGCGAGCCACAAACACCTCTTGCCTCAAACTGACAGCTAAGACCTTATTAAATTCTCCAAGCGCACAAAGTGGTGGAATTCCAGGTGGAAATTAAGACGAAACGGTACCTTTTCGATGCTCGGCAGTAAAACCCGCCTCTCTCGTCTAAACCGCGAGAGTCAATAACAAGTAGTTAAATTTGGAATTTTAATGGAATACATCTACCTGTCCAAAGCAGATCTCAAAGGTGATATTGCATTAATAAAAACTCAAGCATCCCTGGAAGAGACACTGAAGTTGTTAACGTTTTGCCGCTTGGGATAAATAGCTATTAAGGGATCCAGCAGTCAAGAGATACAACAAAGACCTCATATGTGCTGATGTACCACTAGAAATAAAGGTTTTATCTGACCGACCACTGACATTTTCTGTAACACTATGTGAAAGGGGAAGCAGGATGGGGACAAAAACAGGGACTCCACTGAGCAGTGATGCCGAAGGAGACCTTTAAGGACATTGTAAACAGCGAGGAAAACAAATAGGTGGATGTTGGATCAAATCGGACCAAAACTCTCACCGGGACCACGGATGATAAGATCTCTGGACTTTTGACACGTCTCAAAAAAATTGGATTCTCTTGAAATGACGCCTGGAGCTGGAGGAGGACGCAATAAGCAACCAGGCAGATGGACTCGGTCGCAGTGGCAACCGATACACCCCTTTCGACACCGAGCACACGGAACTTTCTGGAACAAGTCTACATATGCGGTCTACTTGGTGTCAGAGGCGCTTAGCGATAACTCTTAGCAACAATGGCAGAAAGACACCCGTGGAAAAGTCTGCAAGAGAAAGAAGCGTGTCTTTGCCCTGCCAGGTGTCTGTGGGGGCACTTCGGCAGCCAGTGCTCACCTGGCCAGCGGAAGACCGCTATAAAACTGCCGGATCCATATGAAGACCAAAGCCACACGACTAGAAGAGTATAAATGCAGAAAGTGAGTCCCAGTTAGGCCTCCGGCTGAGCCAAGTTCCACGCAATAACAACAAATAAATCCAAAGTGTAAAAACAAACAGAAACGTGACATTTATACTGACAGAATTGCCTTCATTCAGCATTTTCCAGACGTCTTTGTCTAAAGGAGCACTGTGTTATTTCACAGATGCTACTCTGTCCACCAGTTACGGTGTGGGGCGATAAAAGAGAATAAATACGAAGCCATAACTCTGACAGAGGATCGGCACGGATGACTCGGGAGGACAGCTCACCTGACTCCTTGTCACTTACTGCCTATTGCATTGCCTGGCCTGATGACTGGGAAAAACATAATTCTGTCTTTTGTTTATTAAAAAAAAAAGATATTTTAAGGTTTGGAAGAAAAAAATGTATTTTTATTTTTCTTCCTTTCCTTTCACCACGTTTACCTAAAACACTCATTGATGATGTAAAGAATTTGCCGGTATGGTTATTATTATTTCCATTAGGCTGGCTTGCCTCAGTTTTTTTGGGGGGGAGGGGGGCGGCAGGGGTGCACCTTTATTGAAGCCAATAACCTAGCCAATACATCTCCAGTCCCAAATGAATTTACTGTCTGATAAAACTCATAACATCCCCAGTCTAACAACCCCCCCCCCCCCAAGCAAACCATTAACTACACATTATACAGGATTTGCCCCCTTGTTTCCTCATAATGAACTGCTGATGTGGATTATATGAGAAACAGCCGCCGGGACTCACGGCTTCGCTGTCTAATACAGCTGATTTATCTGAGGGCTCAGGACTCGGCTGATGCGGGAAAATATTTGCACAACGGTTTTAAATAAGAAAGTCATTTAATAATTAATATGAAGTGTGGCACCAGACAACCCCCGAAACAGAACACTATGAAAAATGTACATGTTTTATACTGAATATATGCTCTTTGAAATTAATTTGGAGACGTGCTTATTTCCCAGGGCAGCCGAACGAAGCCGGGTTCGGTAAGTCCTTTCTGATCAGCTGCCCTTCTCGGGTCTTTCGGTTCATCTCTGCAGCGCTGGCAGAGGTCGCTCTGCTCTCCTCGCTGTAAACCGTTACTTATCTCACGTTTCTCCACGACGACAAAAAGTTTCCTTTTGGACACTCACCTCCTTGCAACCTTTTGTACAGCCAGGTCACTTTCTGCACCACAGGGGGTACCCTGATCCTGGTCACTGCGGCAAGAGCAGAGATCCTAACCTGAGTCATTCTGTTTGTAAGGTGACGTCTCTAACCATTGCTCCACCTACTGTTGGCTATGACCACAATCGGCCCAGTGTGCTGGACTGACCTGCCTCTCTCCCTCAGTGATGCCGAATCCCCCAGTATTCAATGATGGTCTCTAAATCCAACTCCAGACCACCGGGTCAGGTCACCAGAAGGTGGAGCAGGAGCACGAGGAGGCCCGAGGAACAGTGGAGACTTTCTGAAGTCTTTCACTCCAGACAACTTAAACGTTTTTTTGCTTTAGTCTACGAGTGATTGTCTTAATGTCATGCAAAATGTTCTGTACTACACTATTTATTTAGAAGTCGCACCGAAGAGATAAAGACATCGCTGACACCAAAGTGCCCAGCGTCTGCACCGTTGTTGTGTTTGCAATGGAAAAGACCCCTCAGCTGCCTCCCATCATGTCTGACCCCCCCATTCTTCTGACCCGCCCCCCCATGCTGTACCACCAGCACTGTTTACACTGACTAGCCATTCTTTTACTCATTATTTACCTATTTATTTATCTATATATCTTCTTTTTGTAGTATTCATGTGTTTCTAATTATTAAGATATTCATCCACTCGTCTGTTCCAATTGTCTGCGTCGTCTTGTGCCGTCAGCTTGTCTGTTTAGCGTATCGCGCTCCACAGTCCAGGGGAAACTACATTCTGTTCCGTCTTGTACATTTGAGCAGACCCTCGTGAACCTTTTCGCCTCCCGAGATCCTGAGGTCAGTCCCCACACAGTCGAACGGCGGCACAGTTCTGACACCTTCTGGTCGTGTCGTGTTTCTTCTTTTTACGCTGTTTCGTTTCGACAGCTGACCGCGTGGTTGCGGTCCCCAAGACGCAAGGAAGCCCCGTCGTGGTGACACCTACACTTACCGAACGAATGACTATCTTACATCTAACAGGTTGGCCCTGCTCTCGTCCGGACCCCTAGGTGTGATGCTATTCACCTGGGACCAGCTGAACTCTTTGGTTACGGCCACGTATGTTCACAACGCTGCATTTCCGCGAAATAAGACGACAGCAACGATTCCAGCTCGACTGCTTTGAGGGAACCCGAGAGAAGCCGGTCGACAGCACCACAGCACGACTCGCTATTATGACACACTTCCTCCAATTTGTTCAGCACTAAAATGAACATCTTGATCATTAGAACTGACGCACTGCTGACTCTCCTGGGCTTCTTCACGGCTCAAAGGGCAGCCGGCAATACAAACCCGCCGTCTGGGGAATGTGGGCTGGCACTTAAAAAGAGAATGTCTTTAAACTGCCCGGCACTCAGCGTCCTTTGATGCGAGGCGATATTTGCTCGCTTCGGCTGCATCCGGGAGCGCGAAACTGCTCCCGGGATCGCCGTCAAGGGCCATCCCGCGGCCCCCGCCGTGCAGTGCTATTTCCAGTCCGTGCGCCATCCAAATTCTGCGCACGTTTGCGGTAAAAAAGTGCTACGCAAAGGGCAGTTTCGCATGAAAATCGTGGCGCTTAACCCAATGACCGCATGGGGAAACAATGGGCGCACTGTGCTCAAGTCCTCCGCTCAAACTTCTGCTGAGAGTTGCTTTGGAGCCGCGATGGGTCGGAAGACGTGCGCCTTATTTAGCAAGCGAGGTGTTATTAGCATTAGCAGGGCCGGTTGAGTCGGCGCACCCGGCGTAACAGCTTCCAAACCACCCACATTTCCTGGACAGGGAGGCCAACAGTGTGGTCCAGCATCGGAGAGCTGCTCCTAACAAGCTCTCGACCAGCATCCCAGATACGCCGCTTTTCCCACAAGCCTCAGCGTCTCCTCCCTTCACTCTAACAAGCTCTCGCCCAGCGCCCAGTTCTGTTGCTGTTTTTATTTCTTAAGAGCAGTTTGGCAGAGAGATGTTCCTCGGCTTCCCAACACCCGGTTAAAAATACACAGGGCTCGGAATGAGCAGGGAAAGAATGAGGGGAAATAAAGCGGTTGATGTTTGTAGCAGCCCAAAGCTGGTGTTGTGTCCCGCTGAAATAAAAACTGTTTGAAACACATAACTGAATCGATTCCCGTCACCGGCGTGGAAGCACAGGGGCAGAACCTCGGCTCCGAATCCCTGCTGGCAAAGAAATATCTCCGTGGCCATAAGAGCCACCGAATGAAACGAATCTCATTGTCTTCACGGTGCCAGCAACTGGATGCCTGGGTGACATAAGAATCAAGAGGTGACGAAGGACCAGCGATCCGCTGATTGGTTCTTCTGGAAAGTTCTCCTCCAGGTCACACCAGGTCCTCTGCTGTCAAAGAACACCCATTCCAACACAGAGCTCCCGCGGTGGGGTGCGAGGGGGATGACTGACAGCGAGCTATTAATAAAATCCGTTGCCTCGCCACGGCAACAGGCGTTGAGCATCTTCTCCGTCATCCTTCACCTGCCAGTTATTCCAGGCCAATTGAGATGCTCTACATTTTCTTTGTGACAATACGCGTTTTATAGGAAATCTTTCCCAATCGGCTCTGTTTATCCAGAGGGTGAAGACAAAGAAGCACGAAAGTTTGAATGTATATACAACCGCACTGCTCAACTGGGAATTCAGTTCTATTTTTATTTAACCTGCATTTAACCTCTGAGATTCTGCATCTCTTTTTTAAGAGACTTTGTTATGAAAGCACAACATTTTCTGACACAGGCAACCAAATACTAATCCCCAAAACCTTAGAGGATAAAAACCAGGCCCACTGGCAGATTCTAGTCGTGTGCCATTCCAAATATTTAGAAATTTCACATCAGCATCAATTATAACAATGAAATTTGTACGTTTGGAAATGTTTTGCGAATTATTCCGGGCTGCAGGAGCAGAAAGTGCGAAAGTTCTTTTTCCGTCTGCCGAGACAAATTTAAAGTGAAGGTGAAATGAAGAGAAGACAGTCATGGGAGCGTAAAACAATCATGTTGCTTTGAGGAATGAAATGTGTTCTCAGAGAGCACAAGTACGACTTGAGAACACAGTAACACGGCTGCCTTTGGGACCAGTGAAGCGCTCGGTCATTCATCGATTCATCCATTCATCCATGCGTTCATTCCCGACGAGTTCACGTTTGCATTCTGTGGACCGTGCAGGCGGGAGTCACTAGTGGTCACACCTCCACCGTGGGCTGTGTGGAGTTTAATAGTATCTGCGAAGGGTAAAACAGGTACCCCGGCAGCAGAGACAAATGTCAACAAAATGCGACCAGTTTCCAGAATAAAATCTCACTTCAGTCTCACTTATTGACATTTACTCGTTCTGCAAAAATAAAGTGAACCGAATTGAATTTAGCAGGCGCTCTACTCCAAAGGGAGCCACGACTCAGAAAGAGAATTGCATTTCATAAAAGAAGAAGAGTTATAAATAAAGACACGGCTGTCGACCCAGTCACTTGTTCCGCGACACACAAGTAGCTGCCAGTAGGCCTGATGTGTAGATGCGGAGGTGACCATTACAGATGGTGTGATGGAAGGTAACGGAGCAGTTATGAAGTCAGGAGAGCAGTGGGTGTAAGAAAAGACGCGCTGTGAGACCCCCATGTGAATGTTGAAAAGAGATGCAGCAGCTCTGAGGTGGAGAGGAAGCTCAATCCACCATCCTGGAGTCAAAGCCAAAAACCCACGTCGTTCCAGCTTTGTACCTCGACTGTGGAAACACCAAGGGGTCGGAGGTGGCTTCCGTGCCCCAGGAGAACGAGGTCCGGCACGAGACAAACTTTGTAAAGTGATGTATGGAAATAAGTAAATTGCTCTTGGGTGACTGGCTGAAAAAGAGGATTTCTGCCTGTTACACAAGCCTCTTTTTTACTGCACCACAGTGGGGTACTGTACACTAGCTGTACCGTGGTAAAAAGCAAACAAGTGAACACTGCGCATCATTGTCAGACGTAAGACAAAGTTGTTGTCGCTTATGAATAAAATGAGGGTGATTTTTAGGTGCAACTTTCTGTGGGCCTGTGAATATGTTATTTTTTCTCAGAAGAAATACAGTAAACTGACCTGCTTTGAACAGTTGCCAGCAGGACAGTTTCACAGACAGAACTGTGAGCTCAGCGTTAAGATCTTACGGACTTTGCGGAGCCCGTAATTTCGTTTTTCCCGGCATCCGGCTTAAGATTTTGCGACGGTGCAGCGGTGAAGGTTCAGCAGACTCATCTCCACCCTAAACCTCAACGCTGATGGAAAACGTCACTCTCGGCTTTGGCGGAGAGGAAGTATCGTCACGTTCGTCTGCGTCGCCGCTTCGTTTCCGGTGCCGTATGTCACAGCGAACCCTTTTCTTTCAAGCGACTCAGAATGTTAAGCAACGATTTCTCCGTTTGCGCAGCTGGCATCTCCAACGGCCCCGATTTACACAAAAGGAACGCAAGTGTAAACTGTGAAAATAAAAAAAATCCAGTGTGAACATGTGGTGAACTTGTCAGGTACTGAGACACAACAGGGGAGGGAGAGGGGGGCCCATGTTGCTCAGACTGTTTTGGAGTGAAATTTTGAAACAATTTATTACGGACCGGTTGATTTTTAAGAGGAAATATGACCACCGTGGAGGACATTTGAAAGCAGCCGGGATATTATATAAGTCCGCGATAAAATGGCAGTAGAAGAATAAATAAGTGTGTGACAGTAAGTAGATTATTAACAATAAGTAAATATTATTGACTATTAATCAGCAAAAAATAAAAAATAAAAACTCTTTACAATCAAATGACCTACTGATTCATCGGGGTATTTTTACTGTGTCGTACCGTGGTCGAGGGTACATGAGCGAGAACAAAGATTTCAAGCAGGAATCTTTAAGTTATGAGGCTGCAACTCTAACCACTGCGCCGCCTGCTGACAGGGGAGCTGCTGCTTGAAACAGGGGTTCACGAATGACCAGGGAGAAGACATTACTACGCCTACCGGAGTGAGGAAACCGGACACCAGGGGTCTGTCGGCGCCGACATTGACAAGCGTGAAATTTGACCCCCCGCGGTCCACACAAATTGGACAGAATCAGCAAATGATTCGGCCTTCGTGACCCCCCTGTGCGACTGTCTAAGTCACTGTTACACGTGCCCTGAATTACAGCCGGGGAAAAGCGCAGACGCTCAAGTTCCCGGCGTGTTGTGCCCCGCGGAACTCAACTGCACCCAAGGGAAGGCTTTAAAAAAATACTGAAAAAGCAGTTACACGTGCAAAAAATATATAGATGTGGTTTTGAAGAACGTACAGCTGGTTGATATGACCGCCTGCATTAAGGGCGACTACAGAAATTATAAGAACTATGCGATGTTGTGCGCCATCTTGGCTTCGTATTCTCGCGCTTTTGGGGGTGAAACAAAGTGCCAAACGTCACCTTGAAGCGGTTACTTCCATCTCTGCTGGAAGAAGAGTTTTGAACCTGCAGCACATTTTGTGCGCACAGTACAGCCCCCATTTTAGGTTGCTTGAATCCATTTATATTCAGCAAAACACCATGTTTAGCCCTCGACCTGCAACGGCCGCTTGAAATGTGCGGCCCGGACAAACACGGGGTTTCAGAAGACACCCTGGGCCCAGACGGCTGGATTTATGCACTGAGTCCACATATTTCATATTATTCTGGCATTATTTACTGTTCTTACATTCCACACACCGGCTGAAGTCTGGAGCTTCCCGTCTGTAAGCAGGGCGCTCGGCTTCGCCGCCGCTAATATTATTTTATCATAACATTATTATTATTATTTGGTAACGTAATGTAAAAATGTAAAAAACCTACAATTGAAAAAGCTGTTTGGCTGAACTCTTTGCCTGAGGACCGACTGCCGTTTTTAACAGGGTCACGCAAAGTTAGTCTCAAAAAATCAGCGCTAAACTCCCGGCCCTATTATGAATAATCCAGGCATCGAGATTTGAAACAGTTGTAATAACTAAGTGCTCGATAGCAGGAAAAGAGCAAAGTAAATAAAGGAGTGACGCAAATGAGGTTGCGGTTCTAGCGACGCTCAAAGAAAACACTTTTATCGGTTCGAACACACCACGGTTTTCCTCAGCTGCTGTAGGAAAGCGGACAGATTATTTTTGAATGCCTTTAATTTGGTCAGATTGGTGCTGCTGGACTGTTCTGATGGTCCTGTGTGGTGAATGCAGTGATTCTGCTGTTTTTTGCTGTTAGGAACAAATCTACTGTGTTTAGTGAATAGATTTATGATGTATATATACAGTACTGTGCAAAAGTGTTAGGCCTGCAACTTGAATGTGTGTTGAGAAGTACAGGTAGATTCTTATCCACCATCAGGGAGGTTTCTGGTTGGTCCCAAATTCATTCTGCAGCCTGAGAATGACCTCAAACACCCAACCTCAGTCATACACAACTATCTTGAGCAACAGATGGTCTGGTCCCCACAGAGCCCTGATCTCAACATGATCGAGTCAGTCTGGGAGGACATGCAGACACAGTCAAAGTGTGCAGAAGAACTGTGGCCAGTTCCGCAAAATGTTTGGAAGAACCTACCAACCTCTACCTTAAACTGCATGCAAGTTTGCCTAAGAGAACTGATGCCGTTTTAAAGGTAAAGGGTGGTCCCACCAAATATTGATCTGATGGAGGTTTTTTTGTCTACTGCACTTTTTAGAAGGTTTATTGATTAATAAGTATTCATGGCATTATTTTTGGAACCATCCTCGCTTTATAGCGTTTTTCTCACAGGTGTCCTAAGACTTTTGCACAGGACTGTAAATAGAAGTCAAGAGATTTGTACGAGACATTTTCTTAGGTCTGTTAGGTTATGCAAATGAGCTACAACTGGGTAAATTTACACAATCCTCTTGAAACATTTCAACTGTGATTTCTTTTTTTTAAGGGCAATAAAAAGATGAGAGCAACCAGATGGATGGACTTTACCTCACTGACAACAGAAACACACCTTTCCACCCCGAGGACACGAGTACAGGAGAGAACTTTTTGGATGGACTCCATGTACAGTATATGGTTGCCAAGAGTCCACAGCAACGCAACGACACCTAACATCACAAACTCTCCCTGCAGCTGACATTTGATGTCAAGGTTGGCACAAGTTGTATAAATGTATGCATTTTCACGCACCCCACCTTGATGCATGACTGTAGTTGTACGATCCTCCTTGTTTATTTGTCTGTCTGACCAAATGGCTCCAGGGCACCTTTACATCATCATCAGTGTCAACTTCCCACACAGTGTCAGGAAGCCCTTAAATTCTAGCCCACCGCTGGTTAACTGTCATCCTTGGAGGATGGCTGAGGACCACCAAGAAACTGTCTAACTCAGATGTTCTTTGAATGGCAGCAGCGATGAAGTGGCCACATGTCTGGCCCATGTCTTCGCTGTACTGTTGGTCAGAAATGCCGGTATTGTCAGAATCCGTGCAAAGTAGATAAGTTTTGTAATTTTGGACCAGTTTTGTAACTGTTGGGTAAAAAGGGGGTAAAGGAGCTGGGTTTTACAACAGGTAATGGTTTAAGTCCAGCTGTTGTAGCTTTCATTGACAAGGAAGAACATTGTCTCTTCATAAACATCTTATTCATGCATCAGCTACCAACCATCCATGTAGGGTCACAGTGGGCCAGAGCCTGGAAATACAGGGTGTGAGGTGGGGATACTTGTCTGTCACAGGGCACACACACCCACACACCCACGCACACGCTCTGACTGAGCCAATGTGAACCTGCGCTGGGTTCGACAGCTCGCAGACACCAGCACTACCTGCTGCACCACCATGCCGCCCTAAATTCTTTTATTTTATTTGAAAGTTGGGAAAAAGATAAGTAACTATAATACATACAACTGACTACACACAGACACACACACACACACACACACACACACACACACACACACACACACATTCATACCTTAGACATAAGAATAAGCTGTGTGTAGATTCTTTTTGAGGCTTCACAGTTTCTACCACTTTAATGTAATGAATGATTCCAACCAAATAAGACCAACAGTGAATTTTACAGCCATGAAAACTCGCACTTATTAAAAAAGCTTTTTAAAAAAATCATTTAGCCCACGGGATTGATCACAGAAGGTCTATTTTTTTAGGGCTGACTGTCCTTTTGAGGACTTTTTCCATCAGCGAAATCTCCACAAGCTTAACAAAACCTGCCCCTCACACACACACACACACACACACACACACACACACACACACACACACACTCGACAGGCTGCAGATCTGGATTATCCAGGAGCTGCAGGGAACAACTTAAGGGCCAAATTGCATTAGCGACAGCTTACACAAAAGGAACAGTGCTCATCTACTGAGAGACGGGGAGGAAGAGTATTTACTACAGCATTTACTGGCGCCATAATCATCATTTATCTCAGTGTTCTGCCGCAGTGCAATAAAACAGTGGTTATTTATTCATGTGTTTGTTCACGTTATTGGCAGCAACATTAAAGATGGATGTGATGCCCCTCCCCTGGCACCGGACTCCCCCAACAATGTCCTTGCCTCTGAGGGGTCCGATCACTTCGCGCAGCTTCAAACCACGGGAGGAGCCTGAGTAGCATCTCATTTATTACTCTGTTTGGTTTTTTGTTTGCTTCACCAAAGGTTTTATCCAAAGCGGCTTGTAATTCTGACCACTTTTTGGGCCCATCTCAAAGGTACAGCAGGGCACTTTCAGGCTTCCGGTCCACGTCTTCAACCACTGCACCACCTGATGGCAGCGGGAGGAAGACCGGGAGCGGTCAGCCTTCACTGGGCACCCAGAACAATGGTGGCAGAGGAGGTAAAAACACACTCCGGCATGTTAAACATCTGAAGAAACACACAACAGATGCGGGACCTTTAATAATGCATGTGGTTAAATGAAGACTGGAGGTTAGGGTATTAGACGTGTCTGGTAGGTTGTAGACTCGAATCCTGCGAGGGACACTGACGTTGTATTTGTTAGAGGCACTTTGCCTGAATTGCTTCTGTAAACACCCAGCTGCAGGAACGTTTAACTGTACAAGTTCTCAGAATGAGACACGCTCTTCATATACAGCTGACTCACCTGTTTCTGGTGCAAATGGTTTGGTTAATAAGGCGGCACAGCGAGTAGCTGGGCTGTTTGGGTGTGGGTTTGAGTCCAGCTCAGTCTGTGTGGCGTTTGCACGCGCTCCTTAAATCTTTGTCGGGCTCCTCCCACAGTCCAAAGACGTGTTTCAGGTCACACTAAATTGCCTATTGTGTGTGTGTGTGGGTCTGGTGTCCCATCTGGGTGTAGTTTCACAGCCTACGGCCAGAGATCCCAGTATAGGCTCTACACTGCCATGATCCTGCTCAGGATCAAGCGGTTAACAATAATGGATGCGTGGTTTGGCTAATGGTGCGTACAGCCCTCCCTTCAGACCGCCCCCCAACCATCGAGGGCAGATTAACACGAGAACGAAAGTACATTTTGGACTGGAAACCCTTCATAACTCATTTTGCTCACAGTTCCAAAATCGCTAAATAATACAGATGTCCCTGTAGGTTCTGTAAGAACCTCTCGCGCAGCTACAATACTTTTAGGACAATGTGTCACACATTTTGCTTCAATTTTTTTTTACCACTTCTGACATTAAAACAAAATTAAAATTAAAAAAAATTTAAAAGCTCCACATACATTTATTGCCTCTACAAACTCCTATTCAGTCCTCATTGTTGACCGAGTCATCCTGCAGACACCTACCGCATTCCTTACATTGTTTTTGATCAACGCTGAACACGGGAACAACTTGTAAACACTGTGGACGAGAGGTGAACTAAGGCGGTTCTGTTCCTCGATTCTGTCTGGGTGCTCTTTGCTGCCACCTATTGGCTGGGCATGTACATTTGGTGCAGACTGAAATTGGGAAAATAATTTAGGAGTGACAAACATGCTACTTAGAACAACACGCGCAAAGGATCCATTGAACAGTTTGTGTGTTTAAAAAAAGTGTAACTGAAGCACCGGCTGCTCCACACGGCGCAGCTTCTGCAGGCAGCAAACTGGGGTGGAGCGGGAAATGATATCCCTCCTCGCCATTCTTTCAGCTTCATGAGCTACGGTGACATACACAACACACACAGGTCCAAGTGCGCGCCGGGCGATCGATAATACAGTTCAATACAGAGCTGTGATGAATTGCTCCCTGGCCTCACCTCAGCATACAGCCGCGACGCGGGGAAAAACAAATTCAAAATCAGTAAATATCACAAAACACACAATAATCTCTTTAAATAGTGCAAATCCCTTTGACTGACCTCAGTGGATTTAATGACTTTGGGCCTCTCTTTTCCAGAAGACAAAGGAAAATAATTTATGTATATATATTCCGTCCACCGAGCCTGGAGGCCGGCGGGACTGCGGACGAGTTCCCCTGTGGATCCCAGCGAAGTCGGGAAACGGTGCGGGTTTGACTCGGCCACGTGCAACTCTGGCGGGCAAGTGGGGATTTTCACAAAGTGGAACGGGGCGACTCGAACCTCCGAAAGACTACATGCTGCACAAAAACCTCACGAAACCACCGCATCTATATATAGGGTCTGCAAGGTGGTTACTGGCCCGTTTTGGTTCTGCAGAGACACTCGAACCTGGAACGTTTACAGTTGCCAGCTCAGAACTGCTAAAGTGATTCATGCCGCGTGGACTCTGCACACCGCATCACATTTAGCGTCCGCCGCGCCCAGTGATTCCAGGACAGCCTCTGGATCACGGGACCCTGACCAGGGTAAAGCGGTCAAGGGTGATAGATGGATGGACAGATGGACGGAGGATTCATTTAGCTCACACTCTCTCCAAAAGTGGCATAACCTTATAGCCACCAGTTGCCATAAGCTAAAAAAAATTTGGATTATGCCAAAATTATGCAGAGGAACACAATGACGGGAAGCACATATTTCCCCCAGGTTCCAAATGTGTTTTCACCCTCAGCCCACTCCCCACCAAGGCAGAACATCATCTCATTCCTAAAACATGACACATGTTTTTTTAATTCCAGAAGGGAGGACACTCGTGTTTGTTATACACTATATAGATGATGTTTTTGGCTACTTATCCGTTTTCACCGTATCGATTTAGGGCAAGTACTTCAGTCCGGGGTATGACCCCATGGGGCTTGGATTTGAGCCACACAAGAAACGCAACAACTGGGCGACGTCTCTAGCGACCGCACCAACCGCTCAACTTCTCAAAATTTTAGCTCTGGAACCACAATGAGAGCCAGAGGATTTTTTGTCTGGTATCAATCTGAGGGGAGGTGAAGTGTTCCGTATCGCACGAGGTCCGCCCATCCGTTTCGGGCTCTGAAGTGACACTCGAACCTGCGGCTCTCGTTTATTCACCAGTCGAGGGTCATCGCTGGTGACGGTGGTCAGCGCCACCGTCCTGCTTGTGCCTCTCCAGAAAGTGCACTGATGTTGTTAAGTGTTTATTTGTGCACAAAAAAAGCTTTTATTTTTAAGCACCCAAAATGATAACAGTTATGTTGGGGAAGTGTTGAATCATAGCGCAAGTTCATTGACCTTCCACCTGTGCCACAGTCCCGGAGGCCGGCGTCGTTCATGGCGATATTTTCGGTCCAGATACTTTTTGACCGGACTTCACAAACAAAATGCACCTTATGGTCCGTCGCCCATCAACACTGTGAAATGATATGAACTGATGTTGGCAGATAAGCTGCTGTAGGCGACACCTTTATCCAAACCACCGTAGAATAGCAGGTTTGTACACGAGGCTTTTTACACCGATTTACCCTTTTAAGCAGTTGGGCACCTTTTACTATATCGGTTCTGGGTAAGAACCTCACTCAAGGGTTGTACTTCATCTGCACACGTGCCACAGAGTGGAACTGGCATTCTGAGAAAAGCATGGGGCGGCGCTGAGGTGTAGGTGTGGGGAGATGACACCGGTGATCTCCACACCCTGTGTCCACAACACTTCACTGGGGGGCGCCATCAGGGACCCCGATGTGGAAAAGGGGGGTCGGGGTGACTGAGGGTAAATGATTTCCTAACAAAAGAGGTTAATTCACGTCAACCACAATCTTGAGCTGGAGCTAAAAATGGCCCGGGTTCTGCTGCACCCCTCCTGTCCCCTCGAGACATTTCAGCACAGGAATTTCTCGCACAGCTTCGCTAATGGAAGACGAGGCCGACGGCCTGGCAGCGCCCTCCGAAAACAAGCCTACCGTTCAACTGCACTTTCCAGACCTCTGTCCAGTTTCACCTTACCGGGCCACAAAGTGGTGTAGTGGATAATGCTGTTGCTCTTCACTCAGAGGACCCAGGTTCAAATTCTCCCTCCTGCTGCAGTATCTTTAACCTGAGTAAAAATGACCGTCCATTATCATTCACTGCTTTATCGTGGTCAACGTCCCAGAACCAGTGGGCGCTAGGCCAGGAAACTACTCGCTGGAACGGATGCCAGTCCACTGCGGGGTGGCCACACACACATCCACAGGGAGAACGTGGAAACTGCATGCGGACTGAGCTGGATTCGAACCCGCAGCCAAAACAGCCCAGGTGCTGTGAGATGATTGTGCCACCCCCAGGTGTACAAATGTGTGTAAGCAGCTTTGCATGAAAACCAAACACTGCAAGTCTCTGGAACTAAAGCATCAGATAAATAGATAAAATGATATGTTTATTATCCTGAATAACGTCATCCTCGGACACCAGTTCATTGTAGAGTAGCCACACACACACACACACACACACACACACACACACAATGAGCAACTTAGACCAACCAATTAAACTGAAACACTTGTCTTTGAACTGTGGGAGGAAACCAGAGGATGTCAAAGAAACCCACACAGACATGGGGAGAACATGCAAGCTCCAGACAGACCCCTGCTGGATTTAAACCCTAGTCCAGACCTACAGAGGCCACGAGATGGCCAAACCACTCACCGCACCCCCCTAAATAAATGCGTTAAGCAAATCGCTCTTATCCCGAGTTACATGAATAGACTTTTTTGAAAGACTTAAATTTATTGTAGAATTTTAATGTTTCTATTCACCACTTATTTAATAAGCATCTCAGACACATTTTTTTTCAAAAATGGAGTCTTCACCTCTTTCTAGTTACACACTAGTGACCCCAGCTGACCTTGTACTCAACTCCATTCCACCATTACCAGAAATGACCGTGGGCCTGAGTGTATCTGAACGTGTGGCCCTTGTCCGGCCAGAGAGGAGGTGAAGAAAGGAGCAAAGCAGGACATGAGCAGGCGCTCCAGCTCCCGTCGCCGTCACGTCTCCTCGATGGCGGGATGCTGAGTGTAAGACTACGAGGCCGTGAGCGTAAGGTTCTTTAAGCCACTCTTACCCTGAATTCACACCGCTTACCCTGCTGATGCAGGTGTAGAAATGGGGAAATAACTGGCAGCAGTTTACAGCAAAAGCAAGCAGCGTGAGGGGTCACTTAGGGACAAACAACAGCCTCCAACCATTCGACACAATTATCGCCGTCCTGTATATTAATGTTCCCAAAAAGCTGCGTCGAAATAATTACTATTTATCTGACACTGATCTCCAAGGCAACGGTTAAGTTTGTACACCAAGTTGCTCGCAGTGATTTACCCATTTATACAGCTGGGTAATGTTTACTCTGTCAATTCAGCCTAAGTGCCTTGATCGAGGGTACTCCAGCAGGAGGTGGGATGCGAACCCGGGTCTCTTGATTATAAGTTGCCGCCTGCGGTCCCATATAGTGAACAGATTTGGAGGGAAAATATTCCGGCTAAAATTCCCTTCCATCGCAACGTATTACAAAGTGCTGCTCGGGGTTCATCGCAGCAGCTTTAATAGCGCGGTGCCACCCAACCCAAGACACAAAGACGTCTGAACGGAACAAATTTTTCTCTGAACAGTGAGAGGAGAAAGGAGAAGGTCTCTGCTTTGCAGTGCTATGCACTATTTAACTTTATCAGAACACCTGTCCGATATCGCCGAAAGGAGTTTATTTCCTCTGCAAAAAGACAATATTTGCACTGCAGCTGAACCCGACCTGCTGCCTTCATTCACAATATTAAACATCCATCCATCCATCATCATTAACCACTTAATCCTGGTCAGCGCTGCAGCGGTGCAGAGAATATCCCACAGTCACATGCCACATCAATATCTGGCGGGCAGCTTCAGAGCAGATGGATTTCAGAGAAAAGTGCCACGTTGTGTTGCTTTAATTCTGCTGCGCGGACGGGCAGCTGCACACCTGAGCAGCCGCAGGATTGATTTGCAGTATCGCAGGGTCTCGCGGCCCCGAATCCATCATTTAACTACATCCCTCCACTGAGGCTCATTAATGGCAGGACGGGGCCACTAACCGCCCCATTACCCCCGATAGGGTAATACCGCGGTCGAGGCGGCCCCCCTGCATATGGAGCAGAGTCCCTGTTTGTACAAAGAGCCATTCAAATATTTCCCAAAGCTCCGCGCACCGCCGACTCTTTGGTTTGAACTGTGGACGTGCGCTGCAGAAAATCTCCCACAACCTGCAAATATATGATCCTTGTGCAGCAACATGCGCTTAGTGTGAAAGCCATCGTGGTTTTTTTTATCGCTTTAAGTGTAGTTTTATATGGAAATGTAGTCGAGGTGACAAAGTCACTCGTTTTTGTGATTAGAGCTAAAAATGACTGCAAACATACGCTTGAAATGCACAAAACCGTGGGGTGTGATATCCCACTTACGATGTATGTTTTTAGTTTCATATGGATTTCTTTTCTGCTTACCTCGAGCGAGGGACACGGAGGACGACTCCACGAGGGCATTTCTGCCACGGAGACCATCAGGGAGATGGTCACCAAACATGCTAGCAGACTGTTGGTGAATCTCAGTGAAGAAGCCCCCCCTCAGACCCCCGTTTCACGTGAAAGGCTTCAAAAAAGCATTTTAAATATTAATACTAAGCATTTTCTCGTGTATTTGGACGTTTGCAAAATATTTTACATGACAATATTTTTAATGCCATATCTAAATTCATCAAAAAGCATATTTTTTGGGTTAGGGTTAGCAGTAAGCCTCACCCTCTTCCCAATGCATTTAGCATTAGTAGATAATGTTTTAAATACATTTGCAGTAATTTTCATCCCAGCTTCAGTGAGAAAACATTTGGGACTTCATTTCTGAATTGGGAGAGTGTGAGCTGGGACAGGACTGCATGGTGGCCCCAGATAAACGCTCTCTCCCTACTTTTGCAGCACCTCCTTCAGATAGAGACACGAAAATGGGACTTCGTGTCAAAAGTTAATGGTAAGTAGTCACCCCCACCCCCATGGGATGACACGGCCACCGGGCAGTTTACGTCATTCCGCTTGCCAGCCTGCGGGCTTCGCTGGAACAGCAACCCGACGGCAACGAGACATAAAATAAAAGAGAAACGCAAAAATACCGCATGCTTCCCTATACTAAATATTTCTATTATTACTACAGTGAAACAAAACAATCAGAAAAAAGATGCACATTAAAGCTCTTTTGCTGTCAAAATCTCACATTTTACCGTGTGCATCTTGGAAAGATGAAACACAGCATTTCTCCGCAGCAGCTGCTTAAGAAAGGGGGGGGGGAAGAAAATGCAAACAGTTTGAATGTGAGATCATTATCAGCCCTGCTGGAATGAGGAGAAGAACCCCTCCTCCACACACACACACACACACACACACACACACACACACACAGCTCATCGATAGCTCTTGAAGCAGCAGCACACAGATCAATAAGTGAGCCAGTGGGTCTCGGGGCCTCAGGGCTCCTCCTGAGGAGCCCACAGCTGCCTTTCCTGCTCGACATACAAACTCAATAGACACGTTATCCTGTTTGCGCGAAAAGAGAAAGTGAGGCGTTTTCTTCGACAACACCAAGCGGAAACGGCAACGGTTGTGATTCAACCTGCCGGGCCTTTCTGTCTTACATAATCCGTGCAATTTGTCATCCCCAAACGCGCTGTATCTGGCATAGTCTCTTTTTTTTCTGTGTATGGTGTTTTTTGTTCCACAGACGTTTTGAAATTCAGAAAGTGCCATAGCGGTTAACAACCATCGCCTTGCAATGGAAGGACCAGGGTTCAAAACCACACTCCAGCTCTAGTACCGCTTTAAGGTACTTGCTCTACTCCAGTAAAAGTGGCGGTTATGTAAATAGGTAAATAAGTGTAAGCACCTTACTATAAAAAGCCATCGTCGCAAGTAAGTTTGGAGAGAAGCGTCGGATAAATGAATAACATGTATGAATTTTATGAACCAGAAAGTTACCCGGCAAACATTTTCCTATACGCATTATTTCGTTGCTGTATGTACCAGAGCAGTTCAAAGTAAATGCCTTGACCAAGATGGAGTTTGACTCCCAAAACTTGACAGGAAACCACCATTTTCAGAAGCTTTTATTCCAGGTGTCCCACACATCTGCAGGAGAAGCTCTCTTCAAGCATGACAGTGAAACACTGACCATATTGGGACTATCGCTGAGGTTTAACCCAGAAATAAAAACAGCTCATAATGCCACCCTAGGACGTGTCAACAAGTAGTTTCCATCTCATTTGCAGGAATGTTTTCAGTTATTTATTATCGCTGTTCGTTTTGCACCTTGTTATGTGTCCTCTGTGTCCAGCCGCTGTGCTGGGGTTTCCCTGCAGGGATTAACACAGTCCAATCTTATCCTACCTGCTCCGTTTTACATATCTGACACCTTTGTCCAGGGTGACTTACAATGTTGGATTTGTCCCTAAGCACTTTGCACTGATTTACCCATTTATACAGCAGGGTTATTTTTCCTATATAAAGTGTGTCATCAAATGTCAAACAACAGGAGCAGGGATTCGAAGCCAGGAGTTTAATTACGCCCCCGGTACGCCCCCCGCCCCCCCACCATCTACATTCATCACTGATATTATGACAGCCATTTTGAAATGTGCTCTTCAAAACATCCCGTGATTCCACGGCGCCGCCTCCATCAGACAGTGTACCCTATACCCCGAAGCCCCCCCCACACAGTCAGTCCTGCGCTATCAGCACTATATATAAAGATCCCAAAAAGCAGCCTCAATTTGCTTGAGAAAAACTCTCTTTTTTTTGAGAAAGTTTGGCACGCTAAATGGATTTTAGAGTGTCTCATCTAATATTCATAGTTTCACCCCATTCATAGACGATCCCAAAATAGGCCTAAAATATTAATCTGGACCAAACGGAATGGACATCAAAGAGTGGGAGATGCTGTACTGCAATATTTCCGGAGCCACGTCCCGAGACGTGCCTGTTTCGTTGCAGGGAGAGTATGAAATGACGGTTGGAGTCTGGACCAACACCACCCTGTCCTCCCCATTAAATGCCCCTCGGAAGACGATTGTTTTACTCCTATTGAGACTCCCATACCCTCAGTGGTACTTCCTTAATGAGCTGCACCATGGTTACCCCAGCCAAGCTGTGAAACAGACCCCCTGCGATTTCTCCTCCTGGCTACGCACTGAGAGCAGGAGCGTCTTCCTCACACGGGAGAAGCGAGCGCCCAACGTTCGTTTACTGTGGACAAGCGTTTTGCCGCAGTTGAGCCGAGGAAGACGCAATGTGTCACAGAGGTTGAGATCAGCACATATTCTGAGGAACCGTTCATCTGAGATGCTCAAAGATGAATAAATTGTTCTTAAACGTCACAATTTGAGGACGGGAGGACTGTGACGCTCCATCTGGTCTTCTGTTTCCAGGCTGAAGATCCAAACCCCCTCAAAGAAAGTGTGAGACTCTCAGAACAGAAAGAGACTCTTTTGGAAACCCCAAGGAGTCGGCAAGTATGTTCCAACGCAATTAATGCCGCTTCAGATTTTTAAGAAAACAAGCAACGGAACAAGCCATGGGAGAAGCCAGAGAAGAAGGTGACAGTTCTTCCAGAGGTGTACTGAGGAAGCAGACTGAATTTGAAGCTCAGTGGAAGAACTCAATGCGTGATGGAGTCCATTGGTTCTCCTGCCTCAACTCCACCTGCTCCCTCAGCAAAGGTGGACGAGTACAACTTTCCACCCACTTGGCTCTTAACCGCCAAACTTGACTCATAAGGCGCCCCGTTCTGCTTACCTTTCTCGGGGCTGAGGCGTCTGATGTTGCCCAAGTCCTCCATGTCCCTGGAAGAGCAACTTCCAAGTGCTGAGAGAATCACGTCACTGAAGGCAGCTTTGCCATCCCTGTGCCTCGGCATCCAAGGAAGGATGTGAGGAAGGCCGCCGTGAAGGAGGCGGGGGCATCTCCGAGGTGTGAGATGCCACCACCTGCTCTCCCTACCTCTTTATCGCCCTCTCTATCAATCCTTCTCACCTTCTCTCCTTCTCTCTCAGAGCGCAGCAGGCCCTCAGGCAGCGAGACGGAGGTGCTCTACGGTGTCGACCATAGCCAGGGGACTGAGCTCAGTGCAGTGAACCAGTCACACTACACCAAAACCCCCCTTCTACCACACACGCGCGCGCACACACACACACACACCTCCAGATAACCAGAGAGAAAGAGCGGTTAGAGACAGTGGAGAGGGACCACGAGACAGACAGAGAGAGAGAGAGAGAGAGAGAGAGAGAGAGAGAGAAAGCACAAATGTTGGAGGTTGGTGGGAGAAAGAATAAAGAGAGAGAAAGATTGGGGGAGCGTGAGAGAAGCAGGAGGCGGCTCTGATTTGCTGGGGAAGAAGGAAAAGTGAACAGGAGTGAGAGAAAGGGAATGAGGGAATAAAAGAGAGAGGAGCAGGAGGTGTCTGATGTGTGGGAGCCGAGTGGGACCTGGGTGGTGCGCATGTATTATTCAGCATGTGGCTGCTAGGCCCGTGCGTGCAGGGCGCATCCCGTTCTGGGGAGCGTCTGTGGAAGTGGGGCACTTGGGGGGGGGGGGGCGAAGCCGGGGAGGGGCGAGCTGGTAGGAAAAAATAGCTCTGATCTCCACAGGCCAGGGACACAGTGGGATCCGCCTTCCTCCCCTCGCGGAACCTCGAGCCGTCGGAGGTGCGACACCAAACTGTTTCATAATTGGACGGCCTGAGGAAACAGCCAGATGTCAGAGCGAGGGCCGGGTTCGAACGGTTCCCGACTCTAAACCGTTAAAGTTAAGGGAGATTAAAAAAAAAAAAACAAAAACGTTCACGGTGTCTAATTCATTCCGGCGCAAAACCACTTGTACAGATTGTGGACGACAGCAGAAAACGGTGATGACATGTTCCTGACACCTCAAGAGGTGAAAGTCCTTTTTACGACGTCATTTTTACTGGCGCCTTTTCGATGCGACTACATTCGTGGATAAAACTTCTATCGCAGCTATTTTCAATTGACAATCATTAAGCGTTATTATTATTATCGTGTATTAAAACACATGGCTTAATGTGGCCCACATCTCCTCGCGGTTCTGAAATTCACAGCTCGGCTACGCGTGGACCACCCACGTCGCTGTGTCAATCACCGCCATGCTTTTCCGTGCTTTTACGCCACCTTGTACAGAGAACGTGTGTTGTGAGTTACGTGACAGAAATTGGTCACGTGATGGTCACGCGACTAAATCTGTGCACTTTTGCAAAACATTGGACCCCCATCCCGGTAAAACAGGGCCCTGCATATTAAAAATGTGAGATAGCTGTATATGAAAAACAGGTGCCTTTGGAACACATAGTGCCCCTCTGACACAATATATAATACTTCTCAATAGAATTTCTTACACATAGCAGGGGCCATTTTTTCAGTATTAACAATGTGGCTCACTGTACGTTAGTTATACTGGTTATAACAAAATATGCTGCTGTCGTAACTTTATTGCTTTATTCGGGCTCTTTGGTGATTTTGGACGGCGGGACTTTGCGGGTCTGTGAACACATTTCTTCAATAAAAAATAACAGCAATTCGAGGCCCATACAACAGTCCTCCACCTAAAATGATGTTTTCACAGAAGGAATGGGGCCCATTAGGTGAGAGAATCCTGAACTAAAAATGTTATTAATAATAATACTACCAGGAGGTGTGAAGTCCTCCAGCTTAATGTGAGGGACAGATGGGACTACAGGCTTAATGATTTACCATTAATATTTAAAGAAAAGCAAAGTAGAGGGTGGCCAGGCCTTTAAAGAAGCCCAGTAGACCCCAAACTTGATAGGTGTCCCTGCCAGAGTGTCTCCAACTACGTGACTCTCCACCACACCTTCCTGGGTGGCTGAGGCCCACGGGGGGGGCGGGGGTCTGAAAATGTCCCGGCCGTGAGATAAAAAATAAAACCGTTCTGGCCGTACAGCACTAGTGTGGTATCTTAGTAAACATAAAGGCATCTCATTAGAAAACTGTTTGTTCCAGCACCAGTGTGTCAAAGAAGCAGCCCGCTGCCAATTTTGCGTTTTTTCTTTCTCTCCCCTCCAGCCAAATGTTATAACAGTTAGTTGTATAGCTGTGATTCTTAAGTCACGCAGAGCAAGGACTGCGCCATTCTTAAAGAACCCTCGCCACAAAAGACCGGGTGGGAAAAAAAAAAAATTTTCCCACTCACTCCAAATAAATTCTGCATCTGTGTATTTTGAAAAGTGAACCATCTGCTCTTCCTCCCAAGTGCGACCGTTCGTGGGAACACAGTTGTGGCAGGAAACACCGTAAAACTCCACAGACGGGTCTGGCACTCGGGTAAAAATGAGGGAAATTGTACCGTAAGGCACTTGTGGGAAAGATAGGGAAAAAATGAGGATTCGGTGATACGTTTTTCATTCAAACAGCGGCGCTGCACAGAAAGGGAAAGTAAATTTGGAAGAATTTAATTCATTTTTCCAGATTTCGGCGCTTGAAAGTTGTCAAGTGTTTCAGACTCGGTAACTTAGTCACCGGGAAATACATCTGTTCAAGTGTCCGATTCTTTTTAAGTCAACCTGGATGTCGGAGGCCGTTTTTATGCTGCCGGGAGCCGGTGTTGTTATACCGCAAAAAATGAATAAAACATCATTTAAAAAAAAAAAACACAGCTTACACTTTGCCCCATTAATAGCTCTTTAGGTTCACCAGCTTTCCCAGGGTTCAGTGGGGACGGAAACAACCTTGTAGTCATTCATCTATCTGACAGCTTCAGGTAAAGCAGCTTAGGTTGGTACACGGAATCATTCACAGCGATTTACCCGTTGATCCAGCGGGGTAATTTTTACCACACAAACTGATCGACGTCACTGCAACCTAAACCCCCCGACTGCAAGACAATGGCGCTAACCGAGTACATCAACCCCCGGAACCTGGGCCCCTATTGTTGACTTAGACCCTCGTAGCCGCCCCATCCTGGTTGCAGGTAAGGTCCAGTATTTAGCCAGGATTTACACTCACAGTGCGACACGTGCATTTTGAACACATCTCGCGGGACGTATCTGCCAGAAGACACCGTAAAAGCAAGGTCAGAACTTTTTTTAACTTTCCAACTGATTTGAAAGGTCAGGAAGGGTGCGTTAAAACCGGAGCCATCGACAGGCCTCGTGTGGGACGCTTCACTAGTCGCGAGCGAGCGCACCGCCTGCATCTCTTAAACAGTTTTCCTCCGCAGTTCAATGTCATTTTCCAGCCTGATTAAAAATCCATACAGGCTGAGAATGTCACACAAGTGCTGGGCGCTCATCCTAGTTTAACATCTCCAAGGCATCTGAAAAGCACCTCAATCCGGGGGGATCTCAGGCTCCCTCGCTGACTACCTTACTCAGGACCGTGCTCCTTTTCGTTGCAACACCAGCAGCGCTGGGTTAGAACATCGCGGAAACGGAATCGTGACAAATGACGAGAAGAGAACAGAATTCATAGTTTAGGTCATGCGTGCGGAGAAGAAATACGGCACCGCTGTAAAATGCGGTGAAATGGTTAAAAATAATAGAAGGTCAGATAACACAAGTCTTCAGAAGACTTCAGGACAATATTAAATAGACTTTGTTTTTCCTTTTAAAACATGACGTCAAACATGATCAGTTTTTATAAAACAACAGGAACCCTGGTCACACAGGCTGCCACGTTGCCGGAGACAACTAGAGGTGAAGGATGTGAGCCAGTGTGGTAGAAGAGAGAAAAAAGCAGAAACACAGTAAGAGGGAAAGTGACAGAAATAGAGGAGTAGAGAGAGAGAGATCAGAACTTAAAAAGAGAAGGCAGAATATAATCAAAAGCTCAGACAATAGCCGCCCCCCCCAAGAACTGGTCAGCCACTAAGTATATTTCAGGGTGGCAGACAGGGGTGAGACCTCCTTAACTAGACCATTCGCAAACATGTGAGAAGGCGTAACTGTTCCGTTTCCCTCGAGCCTCCGCGTTAAACCGTATAAACCGAATGCCTGTGTAGAGATGGGTTCTCCTGCCGTAGCGGGGTGCAGTTCTCACCATCTCGGGATCTTCTAACCGTTTTGCTGCAGATGATCTGTAGGATGCAGGAGCACCTCATCATCGTCGTTGTTGTTCGACCGTTCGCTTCACGTGTTTTTACACTAAGCTATGATGATTTACTCCATTTACACTATTTTTGCAGTGTCGATTCTGGGTAGGTTTCTTAAGCTACTACAGCAGGAGCAGGGACTGAAACCCAGGTCTTCTGGGTGTAATATGACAGCTGTAGCTGCTATACGACCTGCTGCTTCGGTAGTGAGGAAAATGCACATTTTTAAATTTCCAGGTGGTATAAACTGGTGTATCAAAGCAGAAGGATAAAGAAGCGTGATATTTCATAACTTGTGCCGTTCCCACGTGACCTCGGTACAGATTGCTTTCCTGCCTCTCAGATACTTCCACGCAGGGCTGGTTGCCAGCACTGCGAGGGAAACAGGTGAAGGAGCAATTCGTTCGCTGTTAACAGCGAAAAACAAACAACGCTCTGATGCGCGTGTGTCACACCTAAGGACGCCGTGGCTGCAGAGGCGCTGGGACGAGACGGCGAACCCCGGAGGCCCGCGAGGGGACAGAGGTCTGAGAAATCCTCCGGGCCGACGGGAGCTACAAGGAGAATATTGGCCTCTTCTTGAGAATCGCTGGGGTATTTCAAATTGAACCCATAACTTAAGACGAAAATCGCCTTCGGGGGAAATTGTTATATGAAAAGATGCCAGAGCAAAATTTGGCATTTTATTTTTCACACGACATTCTCCTTTAGAGCCGCAAGTGCCCTTCGTCTTCCTGAAATGGGGTAATAATTTCCCGCACGGTCATTTACACACTTCACTGGGGCGCGATTTGATTTTCAGTACTGTTTCTCGCCATACGCGTCGACCGTCTCGGCCCGAAAAAAAAGAAATTCCACGTTCGCCTCAGGTTTGCGGTGGTATCACTTTAGAACTGTGCCGCCGGTGAATACGGTGATGCTCTCCTACGTGGGTGAATAGAGTTCTAGAGGTCTCTGAATGTCCGGCTGGTTGTTAATAAAGTTTTTTTTTTACATTTTTTTCGATTACATCGCAGTGGCGAATCCTTTCAGACGCCACAGTGAACCCAAAGTGTTGTTTCTTACTTTTATGGGCTTGTTTTGGTGTTTTAGTGAAATTTGGGCAGGTTGTTTCGGGTTTTTGTGGTGCGCCGGAAAACAATATCATTTTCCCCCGGAGAAATAAGGGAAATCTAGAGTTACGTGTATTCGCGTAACGCGGCCTTTTTGGGAACCTATTATGCGTGTAAGGCGAGGGATGACTGCAGCTGAGAAATATGGAACTTAAAGACGGTTCAATTTTTATTTTTATTTTGCAGTCTGGGTCGGCGTTGGTTTTCAAAGGGAAATAATCGGCACGGCAATGAGCCCCGGCGCACGATTCAAGAAGCTTTGTTACGGAGTTTTATTTAATTGTCTGGGGGTCTTGCAGTAAAACAGGGTCCCCAGGGTGAGGCTGTCAGCACAGCGCCCTCTAGTGACAGAAAAGGTGGTGCACCCTCCTCATTGAGGAATTGTTACTGCAGGACATGCGAGGGGACAACTTTCTCCCATCATCACGTCGTGTTCCCAACGGGGACAAATCTTACCTCCGAAGTTCTACGAAAGCCCAATATCTGAGACGTGCAGAAAAATAAGTGTGAAAAACAAAGGTCATCCGAGTCCGGCTCGGTCCGTGTGGATTTTGCGGTTTCCCCTATAGTCCAAAGACGTGTTTCAGGTGCACCTGTGACTCCAAATCGCCTTTTGTGTGTGTAGGTGTGTAAGTGAGTGAATGTGTGTTGTACTGCTCCAGCGTACAGACGGGTGAGTGACTGTCTGGTGTTCAGCGCAGTGTCACTGTTTAAGTCACCTTCAAAAAAAGTGTCACTAAACAGCAGCTAATACTTATAATGCGCATAAAGAGCAGATGAAAGGTTTGCTTGCTTGTAGAAACGCTTCAGTAATGATCTCGGGTCTGATGCATCCCTCAGATACTGTAAGACACGTCCCTAATACAGCAGAGCTTGGCGAGTTCAAATCACCATGAACTGTGAAAAACCAAGTAACCAATATGTTACTTTGCATTATTTTCCAATTCAAACCTCTGACTTCTGGATCGCATCTCCATCCACCGTGTGCTTCTCCTTCTCCTCCTTCTCCACAGCACCGACCCCCATAAATGATGCACGTGGGATTCGTGGTGCTAGGCAACCCAGAGGCAGGCCGCATCCCCACTCGGCTCACGTGTCAGGCGGACGCGTACCTGCAGCCCCAGACAGTCCCCAGGAGTTCCAATTACACCTCCCCCACTGGTCTCCTCCACCCCCAAGGTGTCTGGGATCCTCAGATCCTCACAGAACCTCCTCTAATGAGTCTCAGGTGAAACAGGACCCCCATACAACCTTCACGTCAATAGCCATAGGTCACAGCTTGGTCAGCTGGACTCACACGGTGCTTGGCTGCTATGTTAATATGACCCTCACACACAACACACACACACACACACACACACACACACACACAGGCACACACACCACACACACACACACACACACACACACACACACACACACACACACACACACACACACCAGGCAACTCCCCTTAACTTCTAGGTTGGACAGTTTCACTTGAAGTAGAATCCACTTCTCCATAGGAGTTATAATTGTATAAGAAGGTCAGTGTACCACATTCCACTCACATGACCGCCGCTTATGTTCCTTACATGTGGTCTAAAACACACAATGTTAGCGCACCTGTTTGTGTGTGTTTCCTTCGGTGCTCTGGTTTCCTCCCACACTGCAAATTTCAGCTGAAATAGCAATTTACTCTCAGGGATTGCATGGGTGTGTGACTCTTCCCCGAAATCTCTATCTGAACCCAGCATGGCCTGTATAGATGGATAAATAAATCAGCGCAAGATTTTTAGTTTACAGAAACTTATCGTAATATCTGTAGGTTAAAATGAAACACTTAATAGTACGCTGACGCCACCGGATACGACCAACAACATGCTGATGGGGGGGTGGTATCCGCACAAATTTTTTCCCCACTTCAAGCGCTGTCCCAACCTCAGTGCCGGGAAAGAGCCAGGAGATGCACCGAGGGGGAGAACCTGCCGATTGCCTCCCCTTACATCATAGCCCGCTTTGTTTTCTCCAAGGACGTTCACAAGATTTTGCCTTACAATCTTCTGCCTCTTCAGTTACAAACTACTGATTTATACCTGACTGGTGGCAGGAGGCATGAGTGCACGGGGATAAGTCACTAAACTGATGGTGGCTAGTTCAAGTCCCAGCAACAGATCTTAAACTCTTCTGGTGAGATGACCCTACGTTTCAAATTGGGTAAAAGTGAAAGCAGCAGACAAGCTAGGAGAAAAACTTTAAGGTCCTTGAAGTCATAACCTTAAGTTTCACCCTCAGTTCCTTAACCAAGGAAAGACCTGCTGAGTTTCCGGAACGTTGCACAGAGCTACTTAGCTTTAGTGAAGAGTACACTGCACAGCCGCCGCATTTCACCCGTGGTCACCAGGCCGCGTCCCACGCTGCTCACGGCGCATCGCCGCTACGCGAACTGACGGCCCGGCAAAGTGTCCGCAGAACGTCAAACCCATAACTCAATATTTCCAGAAACAAATTATTCTAACGCGGGACGTGTTACTTTCATGGTCTTGCATTATGTATTGTCATCGCAGCGAGATTTTTTCTCAAACCACATGGAGACGCTGGAGTTTAATCCACCCACAGCCTTCAGCTCCAGGTTCTACCTTAGTGCCACAAGAGAAGTGTCCTTCTCTTTTTGCCTCTGACCTTTAAATCCTGGTTTTACAGCCGGTTTTGTCTTCACTAAGTGTTTATTGACACTTTATTAACACCTCGTGCGACACTATAGTACTTGTACGCAGCTGAAGGCGCAGTATAGTATTTAATGAGCATTTTGCCAGGACGTCTGACTGTATTTTATTTACAAAACATTTGGTAAAACCACTTAGAAGAATGGACAAAAAGAGCATGTTGATACTTACTATTAAAGTGTCAGTAGGCAAAATTTGGTGAGGTTTCCCATCATCCTTTTCCATCGTGCACGCCGAGTGCTTTGATAGTTTTAAGTGTCGTAGTGTTTTCTGTCAATTTGTGGAGTGTCAATGACGTCTTCTTACCGAAAAGGGACGTTTTACGTATAAATGCCTTTTTCATTGCACTGCGTCATCCCCGTAAGTTCACACGTGTGCGTTACACCAGTTTCGCTGCTGTGAGGCCACGTGATGAAGCTTCGGCGCAAACAGTCCTTCCCCAAGTCATCCGTTGCTGCAAAGCGATAGCGTCGTCCGACACGTTCTCGACACTGGAGAACACCTGGGATGTTTTGCCTGCACCTTATCTGCACTTCCAGCTTGTTGCTTGTGAGAACTTCAGTTAAAAACAAATCAAGGAGAGCCAACACGCTGTTTCTTTGACTCGTTTCCACAGAAATGACCATAAATCAATAAACACTCTGGGAGAGAAGGTCCAACTCAGGTGTTAAGTGGAAACGTTTCTCCGGACGCTATCGGAAATTCGGTTGCCCCGGCAGGTAGCTTCTCCTGCAACCCTCCGCTGGGGGTCTTACGGTAATTGCCTCTGCCACGTGGGCAGAAAGTAATTTAGAGCCGGGCCTTGCAGGAGGCCCCCGTCAGCACCGGAGAGACCTCCACCCGCCGCAACTGGGAGTGTGGCCGGGCGGACAGGGGGGCCCTGAAGCCGTATCCAGTCGCCTCGTAATTGAAAGCAGCACCTCGCCGAGGAGATAAAGTCAGGCCTCTCCGGCCAGATTGATCGCTCCCATCTGAATTACGCCGCGCGGTTGTTAGAAGCCTAATTTGCTCCCTCTTCGATGGATACGTCCGCGTTCAATGGATACGGATTGCAGCCGCGGACCGGAATTTATTCAGTTATGCAAAGCGAATTATTACCTCATCTGTCACCGGTGTGGAGACATAGTCAAGTAGTGCGGCCCCGACGTGCCGGCTTGTCGGCCGCTGCGAACACGCATTTCATTACCTTTCTCCTTGACAATGTTTTGCAGCTAAAACTCCTCCAATTTTTCCTAAACAACGTCTTTCTGCAGCCTTGCCATTATCTACGATTTTTTCCCCGTTTTCGACAAAGGGAATAACGTATGAATGGTGTTTTGTTACCTGTATATTTTACTTTCCGTCGTTTTGAGAATTAGTACAAATACAGACTGCGTGATATTTAAAGACACGCATTTACTTCATATATGCAGACTATACTGCTATATACTACAGATGAAACAAAATGCCATTTTGAATCAGGGCCGCGGGGTTTTCTTTGTTAAAGCGGTTGGACTAGATCATTTACGCTGTAGCCTGAGCCCAAGGACAGTTTTGAGCTTAAATACATTTAGATTAAAACGAAAAGCTCCTTTCGCTGAACTGACAGCTAAGGCCTCAGGTTGTTCATCCACCCCAAGGCGTTCTTTTGTTTCTCTTACACAAAAAAAGGTGGCTTGAGTTTTTCCGATCGATTTTCCCCCATTTTCCACAAGAGGCAAAACAAAGAAAACACACAGCGGCGGAAATGAGAGGTAAAACACTCGCACAAAAACTCCCCGTTTTTTTTTTCATTTTTTTGTCGCACCGTGTCGGGAAGCGGCGATTACAGCCGTGTGAAGAGCAGAACAATTGAAGGAGAAGTGCAGCAGATCAAGGCCAGGGGTTTGGGGGGGGGGCTGCGGAAGAAAGGCAGAGACGGGGGGGCTAAAGTGCATCCGTGTCTCTTTCTTTTTTTTTTGTATTTTTCCCCAATTTGTCTTCCACTCCTGGCTGTTTCCACTTCTGCGTCTCACTGACTGCGGTGACACCCATCTGCCGGGAGACAGTCTCCAGCAGACAGCGCTAGGTTACACTCTAATAAACATCTGGGCTCCGTTTATGGGGCAGCGAATCACCGTCAGACCAAGGTAAGAGTTGGGGGAGGACTGATGCTGCCAAAGGCCTCCGCAGGTCTGAATGACAAAACACCCGACCGACAAATTCCGAAGGCACTAATGTGTAAAGGCAAAACCGATGAAGGAAAAGCAGAGATTTACAGAGCTGCGATTATGTTATCGCTTCAAAAAGGATAAGTCGGTGGAAACGTTGCCCCCGTGCACCCGTCACAGCTCGGCCTATTTTACGCGCCGCTGCCCTTAGCTGACAACTTCAAAAAAGCTTCGGAGAGGCTCCCACTGTCCACAAACCAACAACCAACAGGTCAGTAGAACTCTGAAGCCACCGATTATCTGGGTCTATGAGTCCATCCGCCCGTCAGAGGAACAAGATCTCAACCGGGAGGTGGGGCAGCACACATCTGGTCTGCGCTGCGTTGTGGAAAAGCTCCACCCCCTTTTTTACCACGGTGGCCATGTTTAACAGCCAAACCGAAGACAACACGAACGCAACAAAAACAACAGTAACAACCCGACTGGGTTTACGTGCGAGATTTTAAGTTTGATTATGGTGTTTTTTTTAATATTCAGTTTGAACCCCGACTGAAAAACATCTGCTAAGTTGCGTATTGTTCTTGAGGAGCAAGAGGACCTTTCTTTCAAAGCACGCCAGTGTGTTTTTTTGTTTTTTTTAACAAAGGATCGCTGTGGACGTTATCGTTGTGCACGTCTGAAAAACACATTAACCCGTTTCCTCGGCACAGCCCAGTTTCCTGCTGCTTTGGACGTGTTTATTAACTTCTCTTTGGTGAAACGAGGTTCAAGTCCCGAAGCCTGGTGAGCACAGAGCCCCCATGAGCCCATCTGACAGGAAGATGTTGGAGGTGTGTGATGCTTACAAGTGTAGCGTGGGAGTAAGGGCATCTCCTGAAGCCATCGCCTGTCCCGTCCACCATCTCAGACTCAGTCCACTGACGTGGATCTGAGCAAACGTGGTTACGATGAGAACCAGAACCTGATGTCTGAGAGGCAGGTGAAGATTGGGCTCATTTTGCTTCTGCGGAGGCAAGAGCTTATTCTTCCCGAAACTGTGAAGCGCTCACAGCTACAGCGCTGCGTTTCACGCCACCAGGCAGGACCGGTCAAGATGTCCAGAATGAGGCAAACGGGAGTCGGCGAAGGAGAAAAGCAAGATCCTCACAGATGGCAGAAAGAAACAGTAATGGAAAGACTGAAAAGGCGGAGGGATGCTTCTTCTCAGACTAACTCCATTTCGGAAGAGTTTGCTAAATTATTGATGCTCTCCCCCTCTGCAGTCATGCAGGAAGTACGGCAGGTTGTATATTATGTCTGGCAACATCAGAAGGCCTTGTGAGAGTCAAGGAGGACGAGGGCACAGAATCGGTTTTATGCAGGCAGCTCGGCTGCCGCCGAGCGCAACCTTACTTTACGTGATGAGCTTTCCATCCGAGAGGAACTAAATGTTCTCGCATCTCGCTGCTGACAGATTCATTATTTACTTACACGACATCCAAAAACTACATCACACAACAAGAGGGAGCTGGGGGGGGGGAGAAGCAATAGAGGAAATGTGTGGAAAAATAACGCCTTGTACATAACACAACAATATTACCGAAGCATTTGTCCTAAGAATATTTCTGCACAAAGTGTTTAAAGCAAACTGATTGTACTCCAACAAAATCTCAACACCACATAAAGCATACGCTGCCGAAGGCGTAATTCGTAGCCAACACCGGCTAAACCTATGGAATAGGTATTTGTGTTGATTCATCCAGCCGGAGTTTCTCCAAAGCAACTCAAGGGTAGGTGGTGGGATTGAAACCTGGGTGTTTAGCACCCAAGAAAGGCAGCTCAACTGCACCCTTGATCAAGGTACTTACCCCAAATGACTCCAGTAACATCTGCCCAGCTGTATAGAAGGATAAATCACTGTAAGCAGCTTAACACTAAGTTGCCTTTAAGAAACGTGTCAGTTTATTAAATACTTCTATACCCCGGATTTCCAGGTTCCGGATAAAATGATCATTATGTTTTTTATATTTTCTTATTTCTATCTCAGTGTCTCAGTAAGAGCATGACACCACGTGCCAGCACTGTGCTCAGCGTCTGTGTTCTCAGGCTTTGCCCCGTGTGGCCCGGGTTCAAACGCAGCTCGCACGTCCCTGGTTTTGTCGGTAACAGCCCGTCATATTTCTATTGCGTATCGTTCTCGTTTCTTCGTTTTTTCAATGAATTTGACTATTGAATGTTAGCTGCTATTACAACCTACAACAAAGAACAAAACGTGATGTAAGACAAAATAAAAAAGCAGCTACATATAAATACACAAATGCACATTAAGTTTTTTAGAGAGTTGGGGACATTCTGAAGAACTTAACTGGGGGTTCTCAGATGAACCGTGGAACAAATCTTAATATCGAGTATAATGGAATAGCGCCCCGATATCCAAGTTTGCGCTGTTCAAGCTGCTTCTAGTAACCAATTACATCGAGGGTACAGTTTTAAATGTAAAAACCTCCATTATGAACCGTAAGCTAAGATGCATATATGTACATATATTACTTAAAATGTGCACTAAACGCTCCTTTTGATGGAGTGGGGTCCCATCTAAGGTGTACCCCGTCTGATGGGATAGGGTCCAGACCACCAGGACCCTGCACTGGACAAGCAGTTAGAAATAATGAATGGACATGAAATGCGCATTGTTAACAACCAGCTGCAATTTCCCCCAAATTCACCCCTTCATTTCCAGCCTAGAGGTTTGGAATCCTTCTACAGCTGTAAGGTTGAAAGAATAACTTAGTCTCAGTCAGCAGAATCTCTCCGTGTGGCTCAGAGGAAAATCCTGACAACTGTTTCTGTCCTCTTATCTTTGTAGGCCCTCCTTTAGCAAGCAGGTCATTCCACCCTGGCGAGACCCTGCCTCTGTTTGCTCCCAGGGGTTGAATCAATAGACAGGTTAGTAACTAATATTTAGTTGGCATCCAGGTCAGTAGCAATTGACATTCAATGTCACGAGCGACCTGTATTACCTCCACCCGAAAGGAAGAGCGCTTGGGCAAAATTCTTTGAGCAACGCGTGAAGGCAGCTACAGACTTTGGCTCGGCCGCAGGTAAGAAATGTGCGGCGAAGGTGTGGTGTAATCACAGCACCACATTCTGCCTGCTGCGCTTAAATGGGCCGCGGCACCAGCGTGTGTCTCCTGTCGCAGTTTGCCTCCGAGGCACCCTTATTAAATTAAACCGGTGAGCTGCCGACGTGCCTGAACATCGCCGATCTCCTCCGAGCGTGGCTGACAAGCCTGGCCTTCCCTTGATCTTCAGCGTCACACCTGAGGAGATGCGAGTTCGTTCGGTTCCTCTGCTGGACGGCCGGGGCCATTTACGTCGGTCGGTGGGCGTGTCACACCCGGTGGGATGTGATGAAAAAGACAAAGAAATATGATAGCTGTTAAGTCGTGGTGAGATGCGCCACAGCCTTGAGCGGTACACGGCAGCAGCATTCGCAGCATCAGCCACCGACCTCCAGCGTTCACCAGCTCCATCAAAAAGCATCCAACCTGCCATGAAGGGGTGTAGCAGAGCTCACTGCGTCCACCGGAAGGGCCTAGGTTCTAATGCCTCCCACGGTATTACCACTGATCCAGGTACTTACCCTGAATTGATTTAATAAAAATTACCCAGCCATAAAATAAGATAAATCACTGCAAGCAATGTGACACTCTAAGTCGCTCGGCAGAAAAAGCAACAGACAAACAACTATAAATGAAGCTGCAACGGATTCTTCTGCTGGATTCGTGTGTCGTGCCACTTTAAAAGACAAATAAAAACGCGTTTGACAGAAAGAGCGACGCCTTTCACACATATCAACATATCAGCCAGGATGGTGTCAGGCTTAGTCAGGGCAGCCGAGATCAGGAGCAGCAGGACGTGGCGCTGAATACCTGTCAAAGCCACAGTCACACAACAGTCACGGCGTGATGAGCGTCACGCAGCATTTACTGCTGACCGCTGAGCAACAGCCCGACTTTCTAAGGTACGCATCGCACTACAAAGAAAACACTTGTGTGGCACACAGGTTGGGCACCTCCACACACCAGCACCTTCCCTTTGTCCTCCTGTACGAAACACCACGCAAGTGTCACCAGCAAAGTATTTTCTCGCTGCATGTACGGTTATGCACCTGACAGATGGGGGGTTTTTTCGCTTGATTTAGAGCAAAGTAAGTAGACTGAACAACAAACCATTTCAGATACAGACAATAACCCAAACGCAGCCACGCTGCTGGTTCACATCCGTTGAGTAGCTGCCTACAGGAGTGTCGTTCAAAGAGAACAACCGGAGCAGATGCTGTCGGAGAGAAATGGATCTTGAAGGAGGTGGGTTTTAAAATGCCTGTGGAAAGCTGGGAGGGGAGAGAGTCGGTAGTTCTGAGGGGCAGAGGGAGTCAAATCCGTCAGATTTCGGATCCCTCCTGAGTTGAGTAGGCAAGCGACCGGAGGGGGAGGAACACAGCAGTCTTGCCGAGGTGTCGCCGCTTCTTGCCGATTCTGTACTTATTAGCAAACTTTCAGCTAATTGGCCTACAAATGCATCCCCTTCAGTGTCTCAACATGGTTTCCACTGGTTACCAAAGGACTTCAAAAAAATAATAGTGACAACTATATACACTCATCTACGTATCATAAAGCTAAGCTGCTCCAGCTGGTGCCGATGACATAACACTGTTAGGCTTTGCGATTACATCTTTATTGAATAAGAACGCCTGGGGGAATCAAACTCAAGCATTTGTGCCATCGTACACCTGATCCGCCCGCTAATGAATCAGGTTTCCATCTGCTCTCAAACAACACGTTGAGTGTGGCTTTATGCACACGTGTGTGTCTCTGCGTGCGCCTGCGTGTGTGTGTGTGTGTGTGTGTGTGTGTGTGTGTGTGTACACAGGAGAGCCAGCCCTGCTTACGATGATGCTCCTATATGTGCCTCAGTCACACTTAGCCTCAGGTGAAAAGTGTTGACCCACGGCACGTGCAGGCGCCGACAGCCCCCCGTTTAAACAAGGTCTCCAGGATTTCTTCTGCATAACTAAGGGGTAGAGAATGAATGAAAGAACTGAAAACTACCAACGTTACCATCAGGAGTAGAGCCTCGCCGAAAACAGTTGCATCTTCCGTGTGGGAAACTGACAACAGTTACTTTAGTCATGGAAACAGAGTAAAACAGAAGTGATACTAGGGCCTTATTCAGAAATGCTCAAAATAGCCAATTTTGAGATTTTCCAAAGCATTTCTGCTGTCTTGGATCCGGCACTGAGTGAAAATCACTTTAACTTTGCACTTTCGTGTCGGTACCGCTAGGTTATTGGATTCGTACGCTCCTGATAAATAAGAATGGTGAACCACCATTAGATGAGGCTAAACTGAGATCTAACACTAGACACGAAACTTAGATTTGTGTCTAAAGTAACTTACAATGTCAGGGTTGCTCATAATGGCTTTTACTGTGTCAATTCAGGGTAAGTACCACACAACAGTGGGGATTTGAACCTGGGGTTTTCCTTATCATAAGGCAACAGCTCTAACCTCTACACCACCCGGCTTGCTTAAAACAACAAATCGCAGCAGCACAGATATTCCGACTGGTTTTAGTGGCAAATACAGAATCCAATGAATCAAGAGCAAAATGGGGCATTAATATAAACACACAAAACAGCAGCTAAAAGAAATGATGGCAGATTCATCTGACACGGAGTACGGGATCTACATCGGGGCAGTTTTATTTTACAGCACCACTCCAAATAACATAAGATGTTGTGATGACTTAAGCTGTTCAGGAACTGAGAGGATGATGCTGGTAATAAAGCAACAAGCTTCTCCTCGGGGCTAAACCAGCTATGTCGATATAGGTGGTGGGTATGAACTCCAGGGAAAAAAAAAAAATCACCCTTCCTTCGTGTTTTGCAGGAACTGATGCTGAAAGGGCACCGCCTTAGTTACGCTCATAAACCCAATATCCCAGAAGGCACAAAAATACCTGTCTAAGCACCCTGCATTGAGGCAGCAGGTGGCGCGGTGCTTAAAGTCACCGCCGTGGACTTGGAACACCTCCCTCCTGTTGTAACGCCCCCAGTCCGGGTTCTTACCCGAAATGTCTCCACTAAAAATGACCCAACAGCATAAACAGATCCTTGTTAGTCGCTAAAATAATAAATTAACCGATCAGCTGACAAAATATAAAACCAAGCCTTTCCTAAAAGGACAGGAGTTACCCTGTGCTAACAAATCCTCTCATTTTTCACAGCGCAGTCGTAACCGCAGCATGCTACGGCACCCCCGAAAGCCTCGAATACGAGTCTGTTACTTAGTGAGGCGGTTGTGTGAAGGATGCGGGCGCCGTTTTAACCGCAAATGTGGTCTTTTGTGCTTTCCAGCCAGTTTATCCAAATATGTTGCGGGAGCCGTTTAAAAAGCCCGATTCTCGGCTTACGGGGGCCGAAAAGGAACGCCGCTTTGTTGTTCGCACGCAGACCTTGGATGGCGGAGGAGAGGCGCCCTGACTCCGTGGAAGAGCGAGAGACGTGCCTGACGGGGCAGCTAACAAGGACACGCGGCTTTGTTGAGTCGGAGCTGCATCGGTCCGTTTTTCTCGACAGAGGTCCTTTTCATTGGAGATAACAGATGCGGAAACGTAACGTGCGCCTAATCTGCGCGTGCATTATTTATGTGACATTTTACAGCTAGCTTTGTCTCACTTGTAGCGGCACGGTGGCTGGTAGCTCCCGAGCTGTGATTTTGGATGTGGGTTCAAATCCAGCCCAGTCTGTGTGGAGTTTGCATGTTCTCCTTGTGTTCAAAGGTCCAGTGGCTTAACAAGGCAAGATAAAGCACTTCTGCACCGTCGGAAACCCTGCGAGCTGAAACCCACGCGATGCCACTCCGACGGCATCTTCAATGGATCCACCTTTACACACAATGTCGGATTATTGTCACGAAGGTGTATCTGCCCAAACCGATCCCACGCAGAGCGTTTGTATTCCGCTACATTAACGTCGGTTTGTCACTTCAAAAGCATTTCCAGGGACTCTGAGGTGGACCAACCCTAAGAGCGAGAGCGAAACTCCCTCTTCGCTCCTGGGCATCCTGGGGGGTCGTCCTGACTGGCTTCCTAATTTCCCTGCTTTGTAGCTACTGAACATATTCGCCGGCAGGTCATTAAGCAGCTTTTTAAAAGCGATGCCGGGTATTACCATTTTAATAAACGTTCCCGCTATCTGTGCCCGGCAGGGCGGGCAATGGCGGCGCGCGTAACAACGGCCGCTCGCAAACTGGAGCCATTTCGGTAATAGCTTTGGCTTCATTAACATCTTGTAATAGCCTGTTGAGCTCAGAGCAACACACCGGCCTCCTCCCTGTCAGCCAGTGCCAGCGTCCTGCCTGTCCAACTCGCGGACGCCACGCACGTCACTCCCCCGTTCAGCCAAGGCGACCCGGGTGACAAGCGGCGGTATAAATAAACCGTGAGCATCCCGGTCGGCCGATCCCCTTGCTGTGTGCGAGCGAGGACGTTTTCACACTGCGCATCACCGTCGGGCGCGAAGTCTGGTGGCAGGTCCTTTCTGAGCTCCCGCTTTCGCTTTGGGAACTAAAGCCACTGATGAATGCAGATGCTCTCGAGTCCTGTTTGCTGGCTTACATTTGCAGACCCCTTGTACATCTCGGTCAAAAAGCCCAGCTTCCCGTCACGCTTCGCCGTCGACAGCAAAGAGGGAACAAAGGGACTTTGAGCAGATGAATGATCTCCTGAGGTGGCAACGTTGCCTCTTCAGTGAGGCTCAATAACTGTCTTATAGCACGTCAGTGATGTAACTGTTTAAAAGAAACACTTAAGTCCCAGCTAAGATTAAAAAGGAAGATATTTGGCTCGCGCTCGGCCTAGTCAGCCTGAAACAACCCCCCACGTGGCGGTGCGGACGACAGCAAGCACGAGGGCAGCGGCTGGCTGAAAGCGGTTGCTTCGCACCGAAAAGGGCCCGGGTTTGCGTCCCACCTCTTGATGAGACAGTAAAAAATACCCAGCTGTACAGATGTGTAAAGTTTCTTTGGAATAAAAAACATTGGCTCATCCAATACGAATTATCGCTGCCTCGGCCCACAGATCTGAACTTGCACGCGTCGCGTCTTGAACCTGTGCCAGACTGGTACAGAATGCCGACGCACTGACAGCGTGTAACAATAGCTTGACAGGAGGGGAAAATGGAGATGTCGATCGCAATGGCCGGTGGCCAACGGATCTAGGACGGCAATGTGACGGATGGTCTGGGCTGGACGAGCCTTCCGAAGATCAGAAAAATAGCCCCGCAATGGCAACTGTCACAAAATGAGATAATACCACGAAATGTCAACCCACCAGATGACTCAGTTGGTCACGAAAGCGATGTCAGACATTTCAAATACCATTTGGGGTTTTTTTTGAGTCAATAGCGTCATAGCAACTACCACTGTATTAAGGATTCCTTTCCCCTTTTGAAATAACAGTAAATGATAAATAATACCAGTTTACGGCGATGCGACGGCCGTGGACGGTGATTTATTTTTATTATACAACACACTACATATACGCGTCTGTGATAACCTCAAGCATGAGAAAGGTCCCGTTCCGTGACGGTTAAAGGGAACAGCGCTCCCATGGCGTCAACCTCGTCCGCGAAAACTGTCTGTCCCCTCGAGGCCTGTAAAGGCTGGCACAGATGTGACGCGGCTCCTCCCTCGAAGACCTGAGCTGAACGGGAACTCACAGAGATCCTTCGGCGGCAGATGAGATTATAGAAGCGAAAGCTATTTAGACCTGTGTTCCACCCACCGCACAGCCAAAGACAACGGGCGGTAAATATCGGCGTCTGCCGGTCCGCGTCGCGCTGCCAGCAGCTTTTATTCACGTTCATTTCTTACGGCAAACTACCCGTTTATCGCTCGGATTTTTTTCGGATCACGTCGAACCCACTTGACCCTTTAATCTTTTGTAAATTTGCTTTCTTGCATTCGATCTGACAAGTAAAATAATCACCGATGTCGCCTGTTCAAACTTTATATCTGTAGTGTGTCCAGTCAGAGAAGAAAAGAGGAAAGAACTATTAAAAAGGGCAAAAAAGGATTGAATTCCATGTTCAAGAGTTCACACAACACACACACACACACACACACACACACACACACACACTGAGTGGTATCATTTCAGGCAAATGGGAACCATAAATTGAAAAAACAACAAGTAGTCGTGACAATGAGAAGGACTGAAACTGGTTACAAACATGCGGTGATAATATATGTTTTACTTTATAAAGTATTATAGAGGGCCTCCCTTTTCTGAGCAGGAACACCAGGTGTAGAAAGCCGTGTGGAACACAACCGTGTGGTTACACAGCTGGGAAAGTGCGGGGTAGTCAGTGGTGCTGAAGTGGGAAGTGGTGTTCAAACCCTATGACTGCAAGGGAACAGCTCTAAACAGGATGGCAACTGGTGAAGGAAAAAAAAGCCATATGTGTAAATTCTGTGGAATCTTCTGCATTTCTGCAGAAGGGACTTGACCAAAAGCGCTTTAGGGAGAAGCCGTCTGCTTCCTGCAACAGACAAATGGATAAACTTTATACACTTTGCAAGGAGCTTTGAAAGAAAGAATCTGTTGGCCGAGTAAACAACGTCATCTCGACTTTGGTCCATCTGGGAGGATTACAGGGGTGTTTCTGCATGTGGCGCCCCGTTTTGTGCATGTAAACCTTCATTCTCTGCAGAGAGAAGCTCTGCCTGCTGATATGTCTGAGGGGGAGCCAAGTGAGGCTGAAAAGAGCAAGATTTTGCTCTGCTATATTGGAGACCTTATCTTCCAGAGGAAACCGGAGCCCCACTTCAGTTTGCAGAGGATCCTGGGACCAGGTCAGGTTGGATTCAGCTTTAAAGAAACACACTAGAAGCAGATGTTTGCCATAGGAAGTGCAGGATTGCCTTAAGGTGGTTTTGAAAAGATATCACACATCTGTGAACTGTTTACTAGGCCATGTGCCAACTCTTGTATATTATGCATTTGTACAATTAACTAATTCCTTCCTATGAATAAACAACAGGGGTTCGCAATGCTAATGGTGGAAGGTGATATGTGTTGACCACTGGGCAACCATGAAGGCCAGGTTCTGCCCCCAGGCAAGAAACATTTCTCATCGAGGGTCCGTGCAGGAGCCTGCCTGTTAATGGGCACCGGACAGCAGGTCCACCGGTCTGATCAACACCACTCACTGGATTTCCGCTTAGCATTTACTGTCTGTCGTTCTGCCCATGTCCAGTGACATGTTCCCAATGAGCAGCTCCTGTTTAGTCAATAGCAAAGGCTTGTTTCCAGCATGTTAGCGCTCTACCCGTCCTTCCCACGTAAACACAGACACAAACTGTAAACAGCCGATTAGCCCTTAAATTGTGGCTAAACTTTCACTCTTCTTGCACTTTGGACTAAGTTCCCTTTGTAATTATGCATTTTTGCATAAATGATTCAGTTAATTATATGTTTTTAAACCCAAGCAGTTCTGCAAAGTCTATAATCTGACACATCAAGTGGACTGATTGTTTCACCAAAGCACTGTATTAGCAAAAAAGGATACAAGACTGGTCTTTTTTCTGGGACTCAAACCCAGAACCTCTTAGTCACGCATCCAATTTATTCAGTACAGCACCAGCTGACCTTACTCATTTGAGCTCGTGTCATATGGAGGACAACAAGATGGTGGGGGGGCTAACAGGGACACTGCACACTAAGGGGCTTGATCCAGCCTCCCACGCCGGCCCAGCACAGACACCCATTTCAAAACCTGCTGGGTATTTGGTGGGTGGGTTGGGGGGGTGGTTGTGCTGCTTTCCTGATAAGTACCTCACATTTCTCTCAGATTTTACCCCTTTATGCAGCTGGGTAAATTTTACTGTATAAAAGCAACTACAGCAGGGGGTGGAATTGAAACCAAGGGCCTTTGAATGCAGGGCGACAACCGTAACCACTACGCCACCAGCTGAAACTGAAGGCTTCTATCACACGTAAGTGACGCTGACCAGCACCACACACGCGTGTCCACGTTCACATGTATACGCGTTTACGCCCATTGCTGTATGCTTTGCGACACGCGTGAAACGGTGTACAAAGTGTTGCGACTTCCACACATCAACGATTCACGCATAACTTATCTCGGGAAGACGCAATTGAGCTATAAAGACCGAATCATCCATTACTGCCATTCTGTCAAGAAGCGCCTCGTCTTTGTGTCGGGAAACATTCTTTGAGGAGGAACGTCTCAGTCAGCGGTGGCCGTCGAAGACATCGAGCCCAAGGGAATTAGCGAAGTCGACGGCATCTGTTTGCTGCCAGTTTAATGTGTCAGATAGGCGACGTGGAGGTAATGAAATATGAAGGTGCTGGGGTTGTTACTGGAGAACCCTCCCGAGCAGAAAAGGAGGACAGGATGGCAAGAACGGATTCACGCAGGCTGAACCATGCTGTTTCTGAACCCGGCTTTGATGTGCAGTCGGGTTTCTAACGCAAGCTCGGCCCTAAGACGGTGAGAAGTTCTTCCCGCCACAACCTCGTCCTCCTCATTAGAGGGCTTCTCGGGGCTGGTTTTGTTTCTGCTGCCTTGTGCTGAGCAGGCGGTTGATCTGCAGCCACCGTTCAGCAACACAGGACTCGCTTTTGGCAAAATCGCAGCGAAGCTTTGGAATCCAACAGATGGGTGGATGCGCAGTTCTGACAGAGCATGTGAGGGTGCCGGGTTGGGTGTGATGGATTCTAATCCCATCAAGGCCAGTATAGTTGGAGCTTATCTCAGGGGGGCTGTCATGGGACGGGCTGCTATCGGGAGCCAGCAAAGACAGCTGCACAGGCTTGGCTTTGGGAACAATAGACGAACCGTAACCTTCCCCTACTCATCCTTCTAGAATTCTCCGTTACGCACAATGTCCCTGATCACAGGAGGTCCACACCGAGCCCATTTCCAAAATCAGACGCAGGTCCATGAGCATGAAGGGGAAGGGATGGATGAGAAACTCCAAGCTGGTGCTTCTCAGCACGTCTGAGGCAACCCAAACCCTCACACCTCCCGCCTCCGCATCTCTGCACGAACGAACAGCTGATCGCTGGCATCGCGGCGGCATTGAGGTCTCATTCTGACAGAGCGATCTCAGATGCCCCCTTCCTCCAAACTCAAAACTGTCTCCGGATCTCCACGCCTCACGTGGTCACATCCAGCCGTCACCATGACAGCTCTTTTATACGGCCACATCGAAATAAATAACAGGTTGTCAGATACACACCTGACGTGTTATCCGGTCAATTAGATGGAATGAAACGTCCTGTTTGACAGTGGTTACCAAGAGCCTACTTGCAAAAACACAAGTTAGACGAGAAGAAGCCCCTGGCACACCCCTGTGCGAGAAAAAGGAGAGACAAGCTGGTGAAAGGAGGAGGGAGAGAGCAGGTCAGATATGGGGGGAGGGGCGAGTTCACAAAGAGGAGATGGAGAGGATAGAAGCCCACAAACCACAGTGGAGGAAACTGAGGCAGAACATGTCTGTGGAAAATGTACTTAATAAAATAGAGTAGCAGAGCGAAACTGTAAGGTGTGCCGCACGCCTTGCACTAAAAAAACAATAATGATCATAAAATAAAAAAACTGTCAGATGTACTGCGTGGGATAAATTCTTTGTAACCATTATTTACAACAGCTCTGTACGTGGGGACTTGCCGCTTTCATAATTCATTTTACATGGATTTATACACTTGTAAAACAGGGCAACACTCAGTGGAACAATTCGGGGTAAACACCTTGGCCAAGGGATGTAGCAAAGGGGATTTTAGCTGCTACGCCACCTGCTGGCCACATTAAGATTTATTATGTTTTCCATGACTAAATAAATGCACAGTGGTGGCGCGGAAGGTGCTGGTTGCTCTCTGTCCCTGTGGCCTCAGACATGAACTTAAATCCAGCGCCAACTGTGGAGTTTGCATGTTCTGGAAGTGTATGTGTGTGTGTGTGTGTGTGTGTGTGTGTGTGTGTGTGTGTGTGTGTGTCATTGTCCTCTGATGACCTGACATCCCATCCAGGGTGTCACCTTCCTCAGGCCTCCATTTCCGGGATAGATTCTGAACAACCTAAAGCGGACAATGGGGTCATTCGTGATGGATGTCCAAATACATGAGACGTGTAGCGTGTTGTTAGTCCCTTTGTACGTCCTGTCGTAACACCCAATCTAGGTTTTCTTAAAGGAATATTTCACATTTCAGATAAGTGAACCGCTGGAACGGCCGTGGAACCGGGTGGTGGGCGGAGGATCGGAATGCCGCTGACGGACGCACCCCAGCAGAGTAAAGCAGCCCCGAACACAGTCGGCAGGGGTGTTTTAAGTGGTGAGCGTCTGTCTGCTTTGAGTTCACCTCTGACATTAATAACATACAGCTACTTAGAGCAAAATCTAACTATATCACGGAGGAGGTTGTGAGCTCAAGTTTAATATCATGTAAATATGTCATAGAACAGCGGGACATAAATGCGATTGACTTGCAAATATTACCATAACTCTGTGGTCTAAACTGCACTTGCTCTGGCTGTTTTATTTTGCTTTTTTCTGTGGGAACTACAGCAGGAGTTTCAATAACTGAAAATAAGTGCTTCAACAGCAAAATATTTTATATTAGAAATTCACACAGGTTTATTAGTGAGATTTATTCCCTTAAAATTCCAGACGGAATCTATGATCATCCTTTTAGACGCTTCTGTGCCAGGAGTTGCTGTTAAGCATCTTGGTGACAGTTTGGAAGAAGATATATTCTTATAAGGTAGAAAAAAATCAAGGGGAATTTTTGGTTCCGTCATGCGATGACACAGTGAGTAATAGTGCGGCTCTGGCAGGAATTAGCCAGTGGCGGCGGAGCAGTGACTGTAAGTGATTTACTGTAAATAGAGACACGTGACGTCAGGTCCGTCAGGAGAGGAAGGAGCCGTGAGCCCCTCCGGTAGGAAACTCACTTTAAAGAGGGAATCGTGCCACCAATAACCCGGGAACAGCACACAAGTGAATCGGAACAACCTTCAGTTTACTTCTCTGGGGTTTAGGGGTCAGCGACACTTTACAAGGTCAGAGGTCACCATCTACTCCTGGATGGTGCTGGTTTTGTCTGTGCCACCCCCGGTCAGACTGCCTCGTATCATTATCAGTTTGTGCTATGAGTTTCTGCAAGCTTTCTCCAAAAAATTCTCAGTTGAAATCCTGTCGTCCCCCCCCCCCAATTCCGGGCACAAAAGCCTACCATATTTATCCATCATTCGCTCACCCAGCAGTCAAATCTGCACCAGCAGTTCTCATGAATTATGACTTATTAATTCATGAATTACGCCCAAAATCCGATTACTGTGAGGAACACAATGGGGGGTGCACGTGTTTCTCTCAGGGTCCAAAGGATCTAGAAGCACCCGTATAGAACCCTCACCAACTAAGCCAGCAGGCCACCACGTTTTTCTAACGCTTGAAGGGGAGAAGCTGGTTATTTCTATTTACCATTTAGACAGCTCCTCTTCAGTATGTTACGCCTTTGTTCAAATTTGCTCACAATTTCAAGGCATAATTTAGTGCACATCTTAAAGAATACATGTCAGCAACTGAACTGCTCGATCTCATTTCATAACGGAACCGTTTACAGTTATTTATAAGCTCATGCTTTTCTCTAAAGTGATTTACAGTGCTAAGTTACTTACAGTGATTTACCTGTTTATACAGCGGAGTAATTTTCACTGTATCACTTCTGAGTAAGTGCCATGATCATAGGTACTCCATAACAAGTGGGGTTTCAAACCACTGTTGGCGGCAAAGTGACAGAACTACCACTAAACTACCTGCCAAGCCCTTCTGTGCTGTAACGCTGACTCTATTCAAGACGCTTAACCGCAGTAACAAAGACCTTTGCAAAGATGACAAATGATAATTAACTATATCTGATGTTTGATGCCCTTCAAGTGAGATTTTGTGTGGACCTCAGTGTTTGGGGGCTTGAACTGGTAGACAAAAAATAAAGCATGAAAAGGGGGTCTAACTCCACCCCGGATGGGTTGGAACACCACTTGCCCTTGTTTCCATCGAAGGAAGAAAACCAGAGAGAAACACAAAAAACTATTTCTGTACAAACTGACTAAGTGGTTCAGGTACTTTGTAGCCCAGGAGAGGTCTGGTCACGACAGGGCTGAGGGCTGAGGAAAACACACACACAAACACACTCGCAAACATGCACACACCCCATGCTTTGCAGCCACTGCAAGCCCACCGCACTAACGCTTACACCTGCTTAACATGCATTGACGTGGTAAAAACGGGCTTAGGATTTCCGAACACAGTGATATGGGCTGTATCCATGGAGACACGCCAAGGAGGCCACAGTCCCTGTTTTGCCTTCAGACCGCCACACTCGAGGCAGCAATTCACACTGCAGTTAAGGACACACTTGTATCTCCAACACTTCCACGCCAAGGTGGCACCTCGACCAAAGTGCTGGAATTGCTCTAATAACGCATACAATTATTCATCATAAGCAGAAAAAAATTCCATAAGCATTGGATTAAACCCTTGCCATGGCAACTAGGAATAAACCTTCAAATGATCAAAGTAGAAAGGTTACATTTGGGTGTAAACAGTCTGAAAGAGGATCTGAGGTGAATGCAGGAGGGAGATGAGATGCAATATCATGGACCACAGAGACGTGAATCTGGAGCTCCAGTCCAAGACTTGTGTGGACGGCCGCTTTCAGTCTGGCTCCACAGAACGGAGCGTTTGGTTACACAACTCCCATGAAGTGAAAACCGGCTCATTTGCAGTTCATAAAACTTCAGCATTAGTTTCCACAGAGGGAATGAAGACTCCACAGCAGTCATCTTTGTGACATGAATGGCTCTTGAAAATGAAGATGGGAAAAGCAGGTGGTTCACATGGGGTATTTGGTGAAAAGATTGGCCAGAACAAGCCCAAATACTTAAGGTTTCAGGCTGCGGGCCACTTGGAGGACATTCCCTCAGAGGTTAAGGTCAAGTAGCACCGGAAACATGTCCAGGATGATGGATAATACTGGAGCAGACTAGTAGACAGACCCATATCCATCACTGATGTAGGATATGGAGTTATGGGGGTTTCTTACTACAGCCGCAGGGTTTCCCCAGTCCTTCACCTTCGTTCCCTGCTGCCACCACGCTGATGTGTGAGATGACAGTATGGTGGGACCCAGGTGCAACCACAGGCTTTCTCCTTGACCTTCGTCAGCACTTCCATTTCTGCCACTGACCAACTGCCACACTGACGTGTGAGACAATGGTGTGGCAGCATCTAAAGGACTGAGACGCATCTCTCTTTCTCTCATCTCAGCACACAGCAGAGGCAAAGTCCCAAACTTCCAGCAGAGGCTTGTGGAACCTGCAGTGGATTCGCATCCCAGTCAGCTTTTCCCTCCTTGCCGAGCCTGACGGCAGTAAGGTTTAATAACACTCTGGGAGTCTGCTTGACAAGACACCCGCGGAGAGATTGATGGGAGTGGGGGGGGGGTCAATAGGAGATGCTGAAATCTCCAGTGGTGTGGAATGAAGACGGAATGAAACAAAACAAAGGCAAACTATCCAATACCTTGTTGGTGGGAATTGGGTACCTTCACAGCGCTGCTAATCTGACGTGTTTCACTCGGTAAATTAGTTTTTCATCGCTACTATTTATTTTCAAAACTCCGTCGCCCGTGATCTGTAACTCAAAAAGATTCGCTGGCATGGCTGAAGGATTTTTTTCAAGCGTAGGAGTGGAGAGCTTACATAATGAGATCACTATTAACCACTATTACCTCAAAGAGAATCCCGCTGGTCTAATACGCCTCGCATTTATTATTATTTTTTTTCACATTTTAAAGGTTGTGTTTAATGACTGGCACTCAGAACACGTTTCAGCCCCGGGGTCGAGCAGGTCGCACTACCTGAGGTCAGAGTGGCACTTAGAAGTCTTTTTTTGTTCAGTTTTTGCCCTCATTGCTTAATGGTAATGAACTCAATAAGTTTAGCAAAATGGCTGAATTGGACAACATTATAAACACAGTTCAACTTTTTTTTTTACATTAAGCAGTTCAGGTCAAGTTACTTGAATTGAGCTCTTCTGTTCAAGGGACGAGTGATGCTCTCATCTGCTTCCCTGCTCTGCTCACGCCTCAGTGGGTGAGGAGGTGAGATGCTGCAGATCCCGCCGTCCCAGGACACGTCCGCTTCTCTCCAACCCACAGACGAGGTGGCAGAAACTTGCTCTAGGGGCCAAACGGGAAGCCCCTTTGGGGACGTCTTCGGGTTGATGGGATGAATCTAAAGCGAAAGCCAGCCACGGTGCTGCCAGGTTACCTGCATCTCAAAGGCCCACAGTTTGGAACGGTGTGCAAGGGGGATGTGATGACCGTCGGGCTGGAGGGCAGCAGGGGGTCGGCAGAGCTCTTCGGCTTACATCGGTGGTCAGACTCGGGTTTATTCAGCCGTCCCTTCATCAAAGCGCCTTCTGACATTTCTGTGCAGACCTACGCCTGACCTTTCATCATACGCCAGTAAGTTCAATGAAGTACAGAGGAGTAGGCAAGAAAAGGGGGGTTAAACACAGCAGGCTAAGGGAAAGAAAGGTCAGAGAAAGAGGGGTTTGGTGGACAGTCCTAAGTCCGAGACAGTTTTCACATGAAGGCAACCGGAACGGGTCCCTGTTGTCAGGGGTCCAGCCGATGCCAAAGAACAAACGTCCGACAGAAAAGCTACGCTAACCTGTACGGCGAACCGAGCCGCCTCCTGCTTCTGAGCCATTCCCTCATCTGGCAGAGCAATAGCCGACAGCAGCTTGCTCAAACTAACCGCTCTGCGTAAAGGAATAAGTCGATGATGGGGTGAATGAGTGAATGAACGAAAGGCTCCGTTCCGACGGGGGCAAAGGAGACGCTGTATTGTGTACATTCTTATCCCTAATGGCCCCAAGGTGCAAAGGAAACAAAAATGACACGTCATTCTTTTCGCTAAGCACCGCACCACCAGCTTTGTGAGCGCAGCTTTGTGAACGAATAACCGGTATGATCCGTGAGGAAATAACGGCAACGCGGGCTGTAAGCGTTTCATCCATGCAGGAACCTTATCTGCATATTTATTCTTAGAAGTGGAGGTAAAACTAAAAATCAGCTGGCCTCTTTGCGAGCTGGCAGCCATATGGTTTATTTTCCATACTCTGGATGTGAAGTACACAGTGAAGCACATCAGCTGGTGAGCTCTGGAGAGACATCATAACCATAGCTGCTGTTTGGGTTAAGCTGAGATAGGGGGTAAACATTAGCTGCTCATGCAAAGACGTTGCAGGTCAACTATGACTGCTCTCTGGGCTGTACCAGGATATGATGGTCTTACTTTGTTGCTCTCCAAGCTCTACTGAGATATCATGGGTCACCTCTGGGCGGGTGGCGTCTGTGTAGAACCAACACGTAACTGGTCGACTTTGGCTGCTCTCCAGACTGTACCAAGACACCACGATTTAAACCTAGGTGCTCTTCAAGCCCTACTGAGACATCAAATATCAAACTTGGCTGCTCTCTGGGTGGTACTGAGACACAGTGGCTCAACTTTGGCTGCTCTACAAAGAAATACAGTTTCAGGTGAGAGAAAAGCAGCACCGTTGAAATGCAAATTAGACAAAGGCTGGATTATGTCAAACAAACTGAGAAATGGAAGAAGAGATGATATTAAAATACAGACTGACAGCCAAGTTGCATAAGAAAAAGGAGCAGGTCAGAGATTCCATATTCATCTCTCCAGTTTATCTGCCACATTACAGCCTGGATGCGTCTGTCTAGCAGAACTCAAAGGAACTTGGATGGATGTGAAGCTATTCTGATAAGAAATATTTAATAGTGATGGGATGAAGATAGACTGATGGTGGAAGTATAATCTGGCTGAAGAATATCAGTCATAGCCCTGCACAGTGCTCACCTGAAAGGTGCAGCGACGGCAGGTACAACGACGGGACACGGTGGGCATAGAGAGGTGGGCGCCGACAGAGGGCAAGAATGAGCTCGGGGGGGGTCCTCTTGCACAGCTTTACAAAGACGAGTAACAGACAAAGCGAAAGGACCCGGCGAATCTGTTCATCGGCTTCGGAAGTGATTTTTCGTAAACAAAAGTGTGACCGGGGTGTCAGCTTACAATTTTCAACGTTTGAAGGTTTAACAGATAAAGGGTTGAATTTATAATACGGACAGGCAAACGTCTCACACCTCACCTTCTGCTATTTATAACCCAACACCCTGCAGCAACATGCTTATGATACATTATGTATTCTGTTGTTTTTACTACCTATCAATGATGAAATGTTAAGAATGACTTTTGCTTCCACATATCGTGCTTGTGAAAGCCGAATTAATGCGCTGACCTTTACGTGATCTTTTTTTACCTTTTGCAAATGTGCTTTTTCAGAAATGTGATCTATGAATAAGTGATACTTCCGAGTATAACAGAGGCACTCAGAACACCAGCCCTGCCTCCCGCATCTGATCCACTTTTCTTTTTCTTTTTGCTCATCTATCGATACCGCGAATCATTAAGAAACGGCCGCACTTCCGGGCGCCGGAGCGGCAGATGGCTCACGCAGATATTACCGCGTCTGAGGACATCAGTCAAACAACAGCGGCTCGACAGCAGTCGAGAGCTCCTCTTCCGGGCGCTGCCAGCGCAGAAGAACGAACAACTTAATAGGACATTTCCAACTCCAGATGGCTGTCAGGCAGCGCGGAAGCAGTTGGGTAAAACAAGAACCAACAATGACAGAACAGTTTACAGAATGATTGCAGAGCTTCACTGTCACGCTACTGAATCGCATGTCATTTGGGAAAACAATACACCTCTCACCTAACAGCTGTAACAATGAGGTCCTATGCAGTTCCGAAAAGCCATTAGGATTCTAATGACTGTTAGTTTCAATTAAAACTAAAAGTGGCTCAAATTCTACCAGCACGCGAGCAACTGGTCCGTTTATGACTTGTTAAACATTACAGACCTAAAGCAGTGATTGTACTTGGATGGATTACATGCTTCATTTAGATATGCGTGGATATCTTCACTTCCAGCTGACCCGTCGCTTCCCTCCAAAGCGACTTAGAATGTTAGTTTTGTACACCGATCCAGTTCTTTGCGGATTTATGCGGCCGTGTAGTTTTTTCCTGCACGCCGATCGAGGGGACCTAGAGCGGGAGTGAAGGTTCGAACGAGTGGCCCGATTCCTGCTGAGCAGAATTACAGTCCACGCTTTTCCAGGCGGGCTCCTGCATGCGAACGTCGGGGAGCTAATCCAGTAAAAGGCGACACTGAATGAGGGGTTGAGAAGAAACACTGTGTGCATTGAATTAATAAAGCATAAGGAAACCCTGTAATTATTCCATGTGGGTGTGAGAAGAGAGCCTGACTGGCCTTCACTTCTTCCGAGCGGCGCGGGGATTTTAATGATTGTGTTTGAATAAGCCGGCGAAAAGCTCATTAAATTTAGACACAAACACTTGCATGTCGCCCCCATCAATTTTTGATATGGGTTCTAACCCCACCCCCATCACGAAGCAGATTACTAACCGGTGTGATTCGCTCTGACAAATGGATGCGGTTTGGACCACGGAGATCCCATAAAGCCAACAATCTATTTCCCTCGTCTTCCCGCGGAGACGCACGACTGACAAGCCGCGCGGCGCGTTGATGGATTGGCGCTCGCAGGCCGCGGGGGACGTCTCGGCGCGCGGAGTGGAGTCGTTCAGATGACGAGTTTACAAACCAATCTGGAGAAAGTGTCTCGCTTCCATTACATTTATGTCCTCTGGTTCAGAAGTTTACACCGAGAGCAGTTTCCCCACAAGTGTCACTGTGATTTCCAAGATGAATAAAGAAGTGGGATGAGATCACCCGAGGGCTTTTCCCTTTTTAAGAAAAGAATATGCACTTTTAATTACCATTTTCTGAATAACGAAACGCTGAAATAAGGGAAAAAAATTCTTTTTCAACCCATACACAATAAGTCATTCCGGGAGTCCATTTTGAGAAAGTGCTGGGGAATGTGAGTTAAAAGCAACAGAAGACGGTAATGGGAATCCATTAGGGATCTCCAGGTATGTCTTAACATCCCTCCAAAGTGTTAAACACCACAAAACTTTTCAGATAAAGATGCAATCTTATGGAACTTTGAATGAAAGAGAGAGATGTTGAAAGTCTTTGACAGTGCAAAGCCGACCCGAGAATCCAGCCTAAAAGCCTTCTTTAAGTTAGGGACAGTATTTTTGTATTTTTTTTTAGATTTTTTTAACTAATCTAATGAAAAAAGGCAGGTATGTAGACAATTCCCTGAGAGCCTTTTCAGATGGATGCTCTGTTGTCATTCTAGTATGTCCTCGGTCTCGCTGTGGTTTGGTCAGTTAAATATACATGGGGGAAGCCGCCCAATACAGAAAACACAAGGCCTCTGTAGGACATTTCACCCCCATCACAGCAAGACAACCCTTCTGGGCAGTTTGCTGCTACACTGACACAGCAGCTCCCGAAGTCACGCGTATGGACACACACACACACGCACACACACACACACACACACACACACACACACACACACACACACAAAACCACTGGCCTTATTTCACCCCCCATTCACTCCCATCACTTTATCTGCACTCTTTCCTGAGCGGAAGACGCAGTGAGTGTGGATGTCCATCTGGCGGAAACCTGATCCGTCTGCAAAAAAAGGATCTCAGAAGCTGCTAAATGTTCAAAGAAATTCGAATAAAAAGGGACAAAGAAATGTACAGAAAAGCTCCCATTAGTCCGGAACAAACAGAGCGTCGCATCTCAGAAAGGCATCTTTCCAAATAAGCCTTCCAGAGAGGATCTATTGGGTTTCACCTTCCAGTGTCCCCAGGGCACCAAGTGCCCCCTCTGCCATCTGGAGTCCTACGGCATCGGGGCCATTTTTCACACCGTGTCCCCACCGGGTGGCGTCCACGTGAGAACAAAAGTCACAGAAACAGCACAAAGACGTCGGCAATAATGCATGACTGTGCGCTCCAGGTGAGGTTCATAGCTGCAGTGTTTTACAGCACCTGGATGATGTCACGGGACATGGGTTTGATCCCTGATCAGACTGTGCGTGCATTGCATGTGTCTGGATGGAATTCTTCTGCTTCCATCCCACAGTCCAAAGATGTCTTTCAGGTGAACTCGTGACTTTAACTTGGTCATAGTTGCGTGTGTATGTGTGATGCTCTGGTGTTTAGATGGGTGAACGATTGCAGGGAGTTTGGTGCGGCATCTCTAGCAGTTTACGCCACTTCGGATAAAGGTGCCGGCTGAACTACGGTACACTGCTTTGGAGAAAAGCTTCCGCTAAATGGATAAATGTAACACGGACGTCTCCGACGATCGAAAACAAGGGCCCGACCTGCAGGGAACTGATTCCATTCAGGCTGTACACCTTGGGTTACGACCTGGACCGCTGCAACCCTGTACTGGACAAACACACAGACGGATGGAAAGACAGAAGAGGCAACAGAGCCTATGACTGCATGCGGTGCAGGCTGTGGTGTGCAGTAACGCTCTGTCAACACACAATATGCACCGTGGTGATTCGCACACTGCGACCGTATCTGTTTCAGTCTGGGACGAAGCAGACAATGCGGACGGTGGCGTTCCGCGGCCCGCGGCACGGTCCGCTTCAGTATGCGACGCCGCGAGTGGATGCAGCTCTAGGCCATTCATTATGTATGAACCCACTGCGAAAATGGCATAAGGAGGATCTGCCACTGAGCCTCAAGCCTGCAGTGAGTTCAAAAGAGCTTTACACCAATATGGCCCAGGCCACTGTGAGCGCAGTCCAGGCTGTGACTCTGGAAAATTGTCCCACTAACGCTACGCTGTGCACCACTGCGCCCACAACTGTCAGCCGTGCTGGACATCACCCTGCAAGCCCCTGCGCTTCAGTGCCCCGAGCAGGACTGTCGTCGGGCAAAATCCAGCCACCAGACCTGTTCTCTCGCTCCCTCTCTGCAGCGATATCATACACAGTATAACAAAGGTTTGCAACAAAAAAAAAAAACAACTGTCTTCTGAGCCTCGCAAACTTTCTATTGCTCCTCGTGTGGAGGAATGAGCTGCACAGCATGAGCCTCCTCTGAGCGTAATTCAATCTGGGTTGGGAACATGTTACGAGGAGCTGTCCGAGTGGAGAGGTGCTGAAGGCAAACAATGCTGTTGTGACCCCGTGGACCGTGTCATTGCATCACTGTGAACTCAAGGGGCACGTCGGCCAGAAAATAAGGGTCGATACGTCATCCGTATTGAGCGGCTCGGTGGCGGGGGCTGCGACCTGGGACAATTAGGGTGATATACAAAAAGTACCCCCCTGAGAGCACCTCAGTCCTCACGCTTTCACAAGAGCACAAATCAAATGTCAGAGTGTTATTGGCTTTCCTGCTCGCACACAAATAAGAAAGGCTATAAAAGGACCACCTCCCCGATTGAGCAAAGTGGGATTCTGTGTGACACCGCTGGTCCGGATACGTAGGAAGGAGTCCACACTGATGGACAGGACCCACAGGTCAAACTGATTCCAGCAACCCAGGGGGTGTTAAGAAATACTGCTCAGACATACGCGTGCATGCACGCACGCGCGCACACACACACACACACACACACACACACACACACACACACACACACACACTCAGGCAAGCAGTGTGCTGCTCCCCTGTGAACGACACCCCACTGCAACAAAGCACCGCAGCTCAGCGCAAAGCCATTTGTTCTTCAACAATTTATTTATGCACATTCTGCCAGTTTCCAAATTCTAAAAATAACTTATTAGTACAGAACTGCAATTATTTCTGTAAGACCAGTAAAGAAGATTCACCAGTGGGTTTTTATTAAACTGGATTCTCCGTCTACAAAACGTCCTGCTTATTAAGGCATTTGTGCTTCCTTTTTTATTACTTACATTTGCGCAGCTCTTCTTTATGTTCATATCTGCGCATATTTAGATTTATTCACTAACTCCGAGCAAACTTCCACTGCTATGTATATACAGTTGACTCAGAAAAGTGATTTTTTGACCCAGTGATTGAGTGATTGAATTTTGCAGGGAAAAGGAGGAACACGAGGTGAGAAGTTTAAGGTCCACAAGGGCCTTCCGTTGTACCCTTGGGAAAAGCCCCTCAGCGATTCACTCCCTGGAGACTGTAGATAACATGATCTCAGGGTGCCACCTGCGGGCCAGCCTGAACAATGCCCCCCCCTCCCCCACCGACGTTCCCCATGCTGGGCACACCTTTCTGTCAAGGTGGCCTCCCGCAGATCCCAGCTGTGCCACTGCCCAGCAACACCACCCGAGCCACAGTTTGTGGCTGTAGAAGCTGAGTTGTCGCGTCAACACAAGTTCCACCAAGGAGCTGCATCACAGATGTGGAGCATTTACTGATCTGCCAATGATGATTAGTGACATATTAAGGCATCGACATCTTTTCAAGGTGCAACCAACTGGCCAAAGCCAGACAAAATGCTGCCAACTGATCTCGTATAGGATTAAGTGAGTCCACCTCTCTGACAGCAGGACCTGCTGCTACTCTCAGCAATGGAACTCCAACCCTGCGTTGAACAGCTCTGCCGGATCAACCTCTGCACCTCGGGCGTGAAGTGTTGCCCTTTGGCACATGCCCAGCATGGGCAGCAGTGCCAAGGAAGCTCTCTGGCCAGAGAAGGCAAAGAGGGTAAAGTGAGTGCCAGTCGGACCCATGGGGGTTAAAGTGAGTACCTACCAAAAAGGTGGGTTGCACAGCGGAGGAAAGGAGGGGAAGCAGCGAACAAAGAAATCCAACAAAGTGCATCAGCACAGGCAAACGGTGCACAAAACGCATGGGAGACAGCGGCGGGCAGAGACGTACTGTACTTCTGGGACAATCCTCCGAGCTCCATGCCCAGACAGGTGACAGTTGGTGAGTTGGTCCTGCAGGCAAGGAAGAGCAGCTCCGGTGCGGGTGTTGCGGGGGGCGGGTAGGACGGTGGTCTCGCTGAGACAGCTCCTGGCTCAGCGGCGCACTCCTCCTAACCATCGCAGCCACTGAGCCGCGGATATATGCGAGCCGGCTTGTGCGCGCGTGTCTGTGTGTGCGCGCTTGTGAGCGCCGGAGGGAGGGAGGAGAGAGAGCGGAGAAAGAAAGGAGGGAGGGAGAAACAGTGAAATGAGGAACAGAGAGGGAGAGAATAGAGTGGGGGGCGGGGCGGCGGGGGGGGTCGCTTGTTTACACTTCAGACCATTAATAACCGAAGCCGCCGAGGAACGGCACATTACAGCTAAAATTGGTGGCACACACCTCCAGCGAGCCCTCTCGTTCTCCGGCTCGGCGAAGGTCTGCGAGAGGTGCCAGGGAATAGCAGCTTGCTTTCTGCTAAGGAGTTTTCTCAAGATACTGTTGGGCAGAACATGAAAGCTGCTTCCCCCACACACAATAGCAGCTCTGCTGGTTCCAGGACCGTGGCGAACCCCCTCTCCTCCTCTTGACGGGTTCCGACCACCTTCCCGGCGAGCAACCTGAACCGCTCTCCTGGTCAACACCTTTGTGTGTCTCATTGCTGTGGTCACGGTGACAAAGAGACTGACAAAGGTGTATGAAAAGAGGGCGAAGCCTTCGAAAGAATGTGTTCCTTCACAGCTTTTTCTCCTCCTGAAGTGTGTGAACACAACAGCACACACACACACGCGCGCACGCACATGCGCGCGCTGAATTTTTCATTTTCATGCATCTTTTTTTTCCATCCAAGCATATGAAATAACTTTTGCGCAGCAAATCAAACACGAGGCGAGGGAGAACACACCGTCTGTGTTTCAATTTGATTTTGCCTGTCCGGGTTATTATAACACCTACTGCAGAAAGGACTAGAAGGTCTCTCCGCGACTGAAACAAGAGCAGGCGAAGATGTAAAAATGAGCCGGGCGAATCAGTGCATTTCAGCAGTGTGTTATGACACCCCTCCTGACTCGTGCTGCAACGCGAAACACAGAAATGACTTTTAAATATTGCTGATGGAAGACTTAGGGGGCCTAAATAATTCTGCCCCTCTATGCTGAGACAGCTGGCGTTCAGCAACAACGCAATGCTTATTTTCACCCCTGAGATCCTCATTTAACTGTGAAGCTCATTTGCAGAACCTAGTAATGCACATTAGAACCTGCCGAATGTGGCCCTCCAAAGGTACGAGTCGGAGCGATTCTGTAACAAGACTCGCCTGGCCCAGTAAAACGGGTCCTCGAGGAAAGTCCGCCGGCCACCATCTCCATCACTCACACTGCAGGCAGAGAATAGTCGCCACAAAGGGATCAGCAGGCAAAGCTTTCAGATGCCCGACAAGCATCGGTGAAGAGGTGCGTTTTATTCGCCCAGCACTCCTCCCAACGTGGCTGCAGCCAGGCACTTAAACTGTGATCTATGGAGTTCAAAAATAAAAAGTAAAATTAATAGACACACATATATATATATATATATATATATAATATATATATAATAGGAAGATGTGGTTGAGATCGATTGCTCGCACTAAATTGAGCGCAGTGTGTATGTGTGTGAGGCCACCCTGTGACAGGTGACCCATGGACCACTGCAACCCTATCCATGACAAAGCAGGGTTTGATCATGGAAATATATATATATCTATATATTTTTTTATTGCATCGTGATTCACTGCTGTCCAATCCAGGATACTCCCTCCTTCGCCTGTGCCCTACACTCCCAAGACAGGCTGCAGACCACCACCACGGTGTGCTCGTGAGTATATAGTATTTTATCACCCTGCTGATGGTACAGTTACTTTCACCTGCCAAATATGTTTGCTAAATTTAGAGCTGGTGGGAAAGATGCACAAGCTTCTTACGGTGCAGCAGAGCCGTGTCTAATGCCCGATTTCTGATTCCTACCCAGCCTGAGAAATGTCGCTGAAAATGTATGTTTCCTCCGTGTGCCGTGGCGATGTTCTGCAGACGGCCACGCGGAAAAGCGAAGGCAGGCACGCGCTCCCCGTGAGAGCCCTTCACGAAAAACGTTAAGTCCATCCAGCCTTGTTCTCCCTCCTCCCTACAGATGAGTATGATAAATGAGAGAATGCTTTGTTTCTGTCTGTGTCAGCCACGGTCGCGCCCGGTCCGGTTTTACGTCCCACAATGGCTACGCGTGCAGCTGGGCGACGGAGGGAGCTGTACGGAGAGGTGTGCAGGCTTGACACACGTCTCTGGAAGCACAAAGCTCCTCTCGGTTCGCTTCGCCTGCCAGCATCGCGCCTCTTCACACGTGCCACATTGGCATTCGGCTCTGCCCTGAATGTGCGTTTTTTTAAGCCCCAGGACGGTTGCAGTCGCGCTTTCACAGGCCAATTTTCTATCCAGGACAATTAGTGCTGATAGCACCTCTGGCAAACCATGACCACCAGGGATATACAGCCTCAAAATAATAATGTGCCCACCTTTGAAATGAGACTTCAGAGTAATAAGGAAGAAGGAGACTCATGCATTTTGATACACACACATACACGTGCGCGCGCGCGCGCGCACACACACACACACACACACACACACACACACACACACACACACACACACACACAGAGGGCAAAGCTAAAGCAGACTTTCAAGCAACCACACAAAGATGTTTCAAAGACAGTTATACATTTCAGTATGGAATACCAACCAGGCAATAAGCTCATACTGCCAAAGGAAAAACTGTAAGTTTTTAAAAACAGTTTTTAAAAAAGGTACATGTGCTCTGTATGCCTGTTTTAGAGGTCGGGCCATGTTTTATTAACGGTCCGCTGCTCTTGAGAGCGGTTGGTTCTGCTTGGTTGTAAATGGGTCAATATTCTTTTTTTGCGGAAGCGGTTTACGGAACCCGCTCCTGTCGTTTCGACCAGCTGTATGAGGATGGGAGCCAAAGACAGTTGGCACACAAGGAAGAAATAATAGGGCCAGATAAGGGAGCGATGGGGCAGGGTGGTCCTGGCAATCCCTGCAAAGTGAGAGGCGTTTGTACGGTCAACGGGGGCGAGGCAGGGAAAGGCAGTGGGGCATAAAGTGGTCCTTAAAATGAGAAGGTTTTGCCTCTCAGCAGGGTGCTGTTTCCGGGCAGCAAGAGAAAAAAAAACAGGACAAAGACTCCATCCAATGAAGGGAGTGATGGATAAGGCTGGTCTTCTCAGCCCTACCCTAAAGTGGGAGACAGCTGGCTGGCAGGAGAGTTCTAAAGAGTTGCCAGAAGAGAGTGGTCCTGACAAGGCCGGATGGTCGTGCCAAAGAAAGAGCCAGAAAGGTGGGCTGACCCTACTAATGAGATGTGGAAAGTACCACCAGCAAGAGGAGAAAAATCAGTTCTGCTAATGTTGGCCAGAGTTGTCAGCGAGAGGAGTGACAGAATGAAGCAGCGGCACTTGCTCAGGAGGGCGGGTTTCAGTGTCTACCTCCTGCTGGAGGTCAGCAAGGCTGAAGTCAAGAGCATTACCATCCCGATGCCCTGTTCCCAAATCAAGCTATGTGCAGAAGCATCATTTCCAGTGGCGTTCATTCGGTGATGTCCACCCATTCATCTCAATGAGAAACTAAGAAATGGCCATAGATGCGGTTGCACTGGCCATTATGGAGAATTTCCATATCTGACTATTTTTTGTTTTTTTCAAAAGCAACACACAGCATTGTCAGCTGTATACTAATCTACAGTAGTTACAAAAATTTGACAATTTGTACAGCAAGGTAGTTTTCGCTGGAGCACTTCAGGGAATGCGCTGCGATCAAGGGTACGACAACAGGAGCAGGGACGTGAACCTGACCCCCGGTCATTTGATTCTAATGTGGGAGACACTACTAATCACTACACCCCCTCTTGGCCCATACCGTGAGATGGGATGTTTTTCTCTGCCTTGTTCGTACTATGTGGAATGGAAAAATCGCCAACGCCCAAATGCTGAAATGGAAGGAACTGACATCTCCCAGCAAGACTGCGAGGATTAGTTTGGTTTCGAATGATGAGTACATTATATTGCGCCCTATTTGCCACGGTCGCGAAAGAAAGGAAGCGAGACACAACCTGCAACAATCCGCGCGGGCAAACGAATGATCTGCAAGGCTTTAAAAGCAGCGAGAAGATACACAAACTGTTGCCCTTGTCGCTGAAGTAAGCGCAAACTCCTGGGGGGTGGGGGGGGGTGGGGTAGAAACCAGCTGGGAGCCTCTGCTCTTTTCGCTCTGTCAGATCCTAGCTGCTGCGACTCGGGCGTCAGCCCCACTGCGGAGACGCGACCCACCATGCCGCGGGGCACACGGCCGGCTCTCACTCCTTCCTTGCGGAGGCAACCCAGAACCATGACCGCATCACACCTTTTACCCACTACTGTACCACATGCTTCCCATCCAGGCGAGGGGGGATGAAGTTGTGAGGGGACCCGCTGCTCCCGTGCCACACAGACACCTTTGATCCTTTTTTACGCCGCCCAGAAATTGTCTGGTGATGCAAACGACTGTTCATCTGACAAGAAATCTGTCTGACTTTCCTCCCTCCACAACGCCCCCCCCATGCTACAGACCCCACGGTACGGATCAAAAGCGAGCTTGCAGCAAGCGTCGTCATGCTTGCAAGTAAAAGGTTACAGGTTCGCGTCCCAGGAGGGCAGTGCTATTGTACCCTTCTAGCTGTGTCAATGGTACGACTTACATAAGCACACAGCTTTGTGCAGCTATGAAAGAAAAAGTGTTGCAGGTCAGTCAGGATAAAGCATCTCAGGAGAAACTAAATAACACCGACCTTTCACTCTTGCCACATCAATAAATGCAGGATTTGAAGCATTTATCTGCCCCCATAAAAAGGTAAGACACAGCAACATTACTCACCACATTTATTCATTTAACATACGTTCCTTCAAAGCAACACGGAACAACTAATATGTAGCATTTCATTGACACCAAAGTGACTTTTGGCCAGAGACACTGTGCCAAACTCCCTACAATCTTCTCATCCGTCTACAGCAGAGCGACGTGGGGCAATTTGGAGTCACCGATTCGCCGAACGCACATATCTCTGGAGCATCCGAGAAACGCCAAACACAGAGACTATGCAAACTGCACGTAGACTGAGCGGGCATCGAGCCCACATCCAGTCGCATAGCCCGGGTGCCGTGGGAATCCGCCGCTACGTGCTGCACCGCCACAATCGTTATCCTTCACGGCTAGAATTTAAACATCAGTAAATATTTTGAACTTTGACTATACAACAATGATAAATCGCTGGCGGAAAAGTGCACACGAACAGGCCAGTCGTACGGTGGCAGAGCACCGAGGTCAGGCCGGGACCCGCCGCACGCTCAGCAGGTGGCAACCCCCCACTACCACCTCCATTATCTCTCTTTACCAGCTAAATATTTAATTATACATGCAGGTTTGTCACACTCAGCACCGCCATCGTGGCGCCGAGAAAAGGAAAATAACATTGAATTCAGAGCAAGGGATGCGGGGCTGGAACTGGGGCCACATTTTCAAGTGGAATTTGTGGTAAAAAAAAAAAGAGAGAATTGTCTTTTCACCCCCTGGGGGCAAAATTCAACATAAGAATTAGGAACTTTAAAAATGAGTCTTGATTTTCCTTAATAAAGCATGAGGACGCACTGGAACATACGTGAACCTGCTGTTTCTGAAGAGCGGTGCCGAGGTTCAGTAGTACACATTACTATGTTAATGGAATTTTCTGCTTGGTTTAACACATGTTAAATTGGTTCGGGGTTTAACACCTAAAAATACTTAGCACTGCTCAAAAGGTTTATTGGAAAAACATTATAATTTATATGTATGTAAATATATCAGCATAAGCAGACATTCTCGAAATCCAGACCTAATTAAGCATTTAATTTGTGTTTGTTTGTTGTGTTTTAAAGTACAAACACCATTTTACGCGCTTCTCAACCCAGTGCGTCAGCCACAGCCCCTTTGCGGCGCACTGTGGGAAACCCGGCCACTTACCCCAGCGTAGATGCGTCACTCGTGGGGAAAGAAAAAAAAAAAAAAAAAAAAACATGATTTTCCAAAAACACTTTTGTGATACAGGGGAATTCTCTGCGGTTTACGCAGTTCACATCACCATCAAACAGCCTTTTTCAAGGTTCACGTCTTGAGAACTGAATTTTAAAAAATGATCCATTTGTTAAAATCCCAGACAGCCATTGTACGGCCGCTTCTGCTTCAGCTGATAAGCCGCGCCATTGTTAAGGAATGGACTCCCACCAAAAGACGCCCGACTTTCTGAACCGGCTCAAGACAACAACTTTCTGACAGATCATATGGCTTCCCTGTCAAATCTAACCATTTATTTTCCTTCATTTTTTTTTTTTTTGCTAAAAAAGCTGCTTGGAAAATGGATAAAAGAAAGACCGGAGATCACGGTGTTATCTGAAAGAACGAGAACCACGGATTCATACAGGAACAGGACAGAGTTAGAAAAACCACGTGGTTGTCTAGGCAAAAGGAGCTCAAATAATTTGCTTAATGCTATAGCCTGAACAAGAATGTCACCGAAAGCAAAAGCGGAAAATCAAAAACATTTAAATGAGATACATGAACCCGGCGCTTCATTTACAGACAGTTAACACCAGGGCCTGAACAGAGTTCCAGAAAGCAACTACCATTATCGCCCGGCCTATTTCTTCTAAAATGCAGAAAAACATCCCTGGCTGAACAATATTATAAATCGCAACTATGAAATTCCGGGATTTGTTCTCCTGCTGCTTCCAGGATCCTCTTTGAAAACTGCAAGTGCTCCAGTACAAAGGGAACCTAATGTAGTCGCGATGCTTGAAAACTCACTGCATCTCTATTTAGTAATGGCGAAAGATTATGCCGTCGCTGCGGAGTAGGGGAGAAGTACAACAAAGGCGCAATAAATCACAGAGACATCTAACGTATGAATGCCAGCTAATGAGAGCGCAGAAATCATTTAAAACGGGAAAAAACAAGCAATATCGGGGGTAGATGTTGCAGACTGCTGCATTTCTGCAAGTGCCTTTTCTTACTCGGTTGCAGTAACACACCTCCGTGAGAGTTCCGTCCGCGGTCACTCTCGTGATCGGGCTGCCTTGCCAGCTAACAGTTCATTTACTGTTCAAACACATGATTCTATTGTAATGTCCAGTGAAGGTCCCAAGTGGCATAAATGCAATTCAGGCAATAAACAGTGGATATTATCTGCACCATGACAATACACTTTTAAAGGTGAGCTACCAAATAGCAAAGATACATTGGTCCTCCTGTATGGTAGCGCATCCAGAACACTGATTTAATAAACATTTCCTGACTTTTTAACCGTACCAAGTGAGAGTTACGTGGGAGTCGGAAATTTGTCTTATAAATATTATTTTTTTGACCGACACTTTCCTCGAAAGAGAGATCCGATGTCTTGTTTGTACTGTATACCAATTTTTTTTTACATTTATCATTTACGGATTTACACAACAGGGTAATATTTACCGCATCCATTCAGGGCCACTGCTTTGATAAAGGGTAGTACGATAGGAGCAGGGATTCAAACCTGGGTCCTTCAGATTATAACACAACAGGTGCAAACATTATGTCACCCGCTGCCCCGCAGCCGTGTTCACAGACTGTTAAGGCACATTTGAAGCCTTTTTGAAGATCCACCAAATGAAGCCTTGAACCTCATACGTGCAGACAGTGTGCTGTAGCCCGGAGCTACATCACTGCGGAATGAATAAACATAGTGCATTTGCAAGGTTGGCGTGGAAGTCAAAACCTTGCGGCCTTCATGCAGCGTGAGGTCTGTAAACACAAGACGAGAAATCGCGGTCCTGTCCAATACTCTTGTCTAAAGGGGAAAAGATCGGTAACATCAAATTTTGCCCTTTCAGTCATCCTCAGGACATTTTCTAAACCGCACACACACTTCGCGGACTCAGTTGCCTCATTTTTTGGCCATTTGGATTTCCTCCTGTTACTAGCAGGATGGCGAAGGATAATAAAGTCACAGGCCATTGCTTTCGGTTTTTTTTTTTTTTGCTGGCCAGCTGTTTGCTGCTGCCATCTTTAATGACCACAGCTCCTTTGCTGCTTTTTCCTTGATGCTGCGCTTCAAGTCCTCCCCCAGAGGCGCTCTGGATCCGTTTGGCTGCTTTTTTAACCTAAGCAGGACCAGCTCAGTCAGCCCTTTGTAATGAGTCAGTCCCACACACACACACACACACACACCTAACTATGCACATGCATGCAGACACAGATAATTCATGAGATGCACCAAAGCTTTAACCTAAAACATCTGATGCGGAGTTTAAGTGGCACGTTTTAAAAAAAAAATTTCTGCCAGGTAAGAGAGCAGTTTAAGGACGTGGCACTGCTGTAAAAATAAATTCTGGCAGAAATGTTTGGTAACATGAGCAAATCTACGAATGAGGTGATGCGAAAGGGATGAACGACAAAACAAAGGGAGCCGAGGGGAGTCGGGAGGAAACTCCAAAAGCACTTCAATGGGATGCAAATGGCTCCCCGCCGATGAAGTCGCCGGGTCCGTGGAGAAGACGGAAAAACCCACACGCCTGGCGAAAATGAACCCGAGAGATACCCCTGCCCTACATTTCAGAAATACTTCAGCTGGAAGCAGAAATGAAAGGCGTGCCGAGTGCAAAATGAAGCCGGCGTGAACATCAGCTGCAGACCAACGGGAACAATGTGCACGTCACGTGTGCATCGGTGCATCCAAACAACTCTCACATTATGTCTGACATAACCCCGTTTTTATAACAAAAATGAGGATTTCAAAGCAGGATTGTGGCGGCCACAGAGCAACATTCGAGATGGTGTCTGCGATTAAACCAGAAGAGCACTAAACCCACCATTTGTTTACTGTGCCGCTTAAAATATAAAGATAATGGACTTTAAATAGTCCTTAACACTACCATTTTACATCTTAGTTTGCTGCAGAGGGACACAGAGGGACATGTGCCCAAGTGGTCACTATGCACCACTCACACTTCTGCCTGCCTTAATGGCCACCGTTCCTCCACTAGACCTCAAGTCCATCTGCTCACCTCCCCCAGAGGCTGTAGGCCTTCATTATAGCCAGTTTTTTTTTTTGCACTTGCAAACTCACACCCTCAAAATGCTGTGCTAAAGTAACCCAGGTCAATATGGGACACGACGCACGTAGGGTTACGACCCAACCCTGCTTACTGGTTTAGACAGATGACACTGTGTGATGGGCTGTGATTTTAACCGAGGTACAGGGTGATAAAAAAAAGACAACGAAACACTGCAGTGGTTTGTGTAGCCCAGCTATGGATGGCGGCGTAAAAAACAGCAGTGGGAAAATGACCTGGCACATAATGGTAAAACACATAATGATAATGGATTTGAACGAAGCAACGTGGACCGAAGCAGCCCATTACATGTTCTGTCCCATTTTGACCCAGAAGTGTGGTTCTTTTAGCCCGTTTTTCAAGTGCAGTCAGTCCCTGTGGTTTTTCCCTGTCTTCTCATTGGTCACTTTGTCTTTTTTTAACAACAAAACGGCGCTGGGTCACAGCATCAGAAGAACGAGACACAGTGCAGGGAGGAACTGGAAGTGAATTCATATATAAAACAAGGGCAGGGGGGGAAACGTGTATGTCACAGGTAAGATCAGGTAGCACCAGCTAAGAGGGTCCAGGCTCGTGTCGGGACATTCGAGAATTGCTCAGAATTATCATACAGATGAAATGTTAATTTTACTAGAAAGAATGGGTTAGATCTTTAGGTAACTGACATATTTACAGAGGGAATAATTTCAGGTGTAGACAACTGTTAGAATAAAACAAAACTTCTTGCGAAACATGTAAAATAATCAGCACGTTCTCCATTGTTTTTATCAAAAAAAAAAGAAATTGGGATGTAGTTTAACAAGTTAATCGCTCTGGCTGTTCGGTTTTCTCAATAGTTGACCTAACCCTCCACTGGGTCCGTCCCTCTGTTTATGTTCCACTCATTTCCACATCTTCCAATCTTCACTGCCCTTCTACCCAAGAAATGCTGGCGTCTGTAACGTGTAGAACGGTGGGCACCTGGGTAAAATAAGTACATTAATAACCAAGGCTCAGATTTCTTGGAGGAAGAAAATATTACATTGGCTCAAACAGACAGAACAAAAGACTCTCCTGGATCCTCCTCTGATCCTCCTGATGGGCAAATCAATTCTTAAGTGTCCTGTCAGGCTAAAGAGCCCAGCTTATGAGTCACCGGGGGTTGGAGGCTTCTAGTGCTTCCAGAGAAGAAGGATGGCAAGGGCTGCCAGGCTTTATCACCTCCAAAGAACAACCAAGCCATTACAGTGCCATCCATTCGTCTGTGAGCGTTAGCGTCAGATGGTTGGAAAGGAGTCCAGTGAAGACTGTCATTGCTGGAGATCTTTTATGAAGACAAAGCCCAGTCAAACCACTAAACAGAATGTCATTAAGGAAACTGCTAACTATGCCTAGGGACTTGTTTCGTGGCCCCCACCAGAGACCCAGCCACTGTAGCATCTCGTCTTCTGCATTTTGGTGCTGCATTTTAGCAATTCAAGTTGTGAACAGAGACTTTGCATGTTCCGAGGCCTGCTGGGGAGAAGCTGTGAGATCGCTGGGCAGGGCGAAAAAAGCAAAACGCTAATAAAAATATCAAGCCAAGGAAAGGAAATAAATGTCACAGCACCTATAAATGTCGGTGGTGTAGTGGTCTGTGCCGTCATCTGGTCGCTCAGCAGACCCGGGTTTGAATCCCACTTGTTGCCGTAGTGCCCTCGATCAAGGTACTTATCTTAAATACGTCAGTAAAAATTTCCCGGCCATATAAATGGCTGAATGTTCGCTGCCCCAGAGAAAAGATCCAGCTGAGCAAATAAGTGGAAAATTTTCTCTATTCATCCTCCTTTATTAGCCACTTTATTCTGCTGGGACACGGCAGTCCGGACCCTATTTTGAAATCACTGGGCACTAAGCTACACTGCAGACTGGGCACCAGGCCACAGTAGGATGGCCATACATGTTCTCGGTCATTCGCCCACTATGGGCAAGTTACAGTGAGCAATTAGCTTAAAACACACATCTTTGGACCATGGAAGGAAACCCGCAAACATGGGGAGAATGTGCAGAATCCACTGGATTCAGAGCCACATCCGAACAGCAAGACAGCAGCACCACTTGCTACGCCGCTGTTCTACCGTTAAATATAACACCTTCATACAGCAGTGAAGAGCGAGCTGATTTCAGTGGCAACCCTCCGCTGAACAACAGGAGAACGTATTTCTTTTTCAGTCATTACCCCTCTGCCAGCGTGCCACACACATTCATACTTCAGGTTAATATCCTTTTATTCCGATGGCAGAACACTAGGTGTGATTCATACATGAGCCTGCGGTTTCAAGTGTAGAACATGCTGGAATTCAGGCCGGGAAGACCACACGAGGCTCAGCGAGTCTCCCGGTGAGATTTTTCACAGCGTTCTCGAGCATGGTGAACACAGGACTTAAGCAGATACCACCGGACACCCCCTTTTCAAACAAAAGATCAAATTAGTCACCGTCGGACATGCGGGGTGTAAGGACATATATGAGGGCCACCTTGTCCCCATGCGATCATTGCTTGTTGTACTCCACCGGGCACAATCGCTGCTAATAGTTCCTACCAACATATTAATAACTGTTCGTCGCTGTTAGAATAAGTGACGCCCATTAACGTTGTTTGTAGATCAGTCACACGGTCTTCTTCTCTCTCGGCGGAGAGTCATTTACTCCGAAAAGCTCGGTCTGGACCCGTCCCTGGAGGGAACCAGTCTGAGTCAATCCTGCCCTCTACTGGATGTCGGAGTCAAACACGAAGCAGGTCTACTGCGAAATGCTGGAGGAGCAAAAAAGAAATTGCGCTCAAAATAAGAGATGTTTGTGCTCCTCTTTTTTCCCCAGTAATGAACTAAACGCTAATGATCCGCTCAGTGTTTGTGCTGTTCTTTGCGGTTTAAACCCAGAGTGAAACATTTTACGGTAATGACCCCGTGAGTCTCGCTGGATTCCTGCACCGGCTAATTGTCGTGTTTTAGTGTGATGGTAGAAGGTGGGAGAGTCGTGTGTTGTAGCCCCTGTGCGATTAATGGGAGGGACTGAATCCAGTCCACGGTGCAGTAACTTACAGATGTGCCGTGAGCATCTCGAATCTCAAATTGGAGTGCAAACACGCTTTGCCTCCTCGCCCAGTTCAAACAGGCCCCCGCTGCCAGTCCAGGCACGTCTGAGGACTCCTAGCCAGTGATAAGTGCGGATGTGTGCTCTACGGTACTAAGACTGCCGGAAGACGTGTGCCTTTCCCTTCCGATTCCGTAGAAGTAGTAGGTGAGCAAAAAAAAAAAAAACCCACAACCACACAAGCGCAAAAACAAAGGAGGGTTTTCTGGAAATGCCCACACGTTCCGATAAGAATCCAGTTTCGTTCTGGCTGGATTTCATTGGCCTCAGCCCAAACAAATAATGGCCAATAATCGTGTTCTCCAGCAAGCTCCTGAGCAGATGTTCGGTTAAACAAACACACCAGCGCTGAAGTGAGCAATTAGACCCTCAGCTGCCCTCCCCCCGCCCCCCGGGGTCGAGCTGCAACGGTGGTGTCGGAAGTTAGGGTTCTCACCCTCGTGCTGTATCCTGGTCCAAAACACCCCGATCAAAAGCTCAGATTTGCATCCACACAGAAGGGCTCTATGACTGGAAGGAACTTGACATCCTTACGAATGAAATCTCAAAGGCACCACACTGTGTACATTATAAGACTGTCTGCTATCACCATCCCCAGCGCTGGAGCCCCTGACGGCTGTCAGAACAGTTGATACTGGTCTGCTCTTGCACAGAGTCGAACTCGGTCCTCAACTATTTTATGTTTCACCCTTCAAAAGTCATACTAGCAGCAGCAAACTGCATTAACCAATGTCAGCACTAAAAAAGCTGCTGTACCTCTGCCATAAATTGCTATTAATGTATTAAGCAACTTTTTCACTACCTGAGTCATGCGTCCCATTCTTGGTGAGTCAATGAGAATAAAAAATCAAACGTAAATGTATACAGTTGAAATCTAAGTTCCCACAACGTGTTTAGTCTTGAGGGAGAAGCAAAAACCGGAGCAATAGTACTCATTCACATGTTTTTATTCTGTTAACAGCCCTAAAAAACGCTGAGCTACTTACAGTGATTTATCCATCTAGGCACCTGGGGAATTTTTACTGAATCGGTTCAGAGGAATAACTTCGATCGAGGAGGTGGTGCTCCCACCAGTGTGCCTCGACTGCAAGGTGGCAGCTCTACACCATCTGCTGCCCCTGTGGCAATGTATATAAATATTGGAGGGCACATTTTTTCTTGCTTGAACATTATTATGGGGGCATGCCCCCCCTCCTTTTTACATTTATTGCTGAACCAAAAAAAGGGTCAATAAGATTTTAAAGGAAATCTTGTAAAAAATCTGTGCTGCATTGTTTGCCCTTAAATCTGACACCAAAATTGATCATCTTTTGCCTTCAGCTCTCAACTGGTGACTCCAGATAAATACTTCCTGAGACTCCAGAAAAGTTTTTCTAATTTAACTCCAGGATTTATAGGATGTTCTCAAAGCCCCCCCCAAACACATGGTTCCATTTAAAAGCATTAAAAGCAGCAGATGCGCATTATAAGGTGCATTGGAATTAAGTACTGCAGCACGATAGACTCAAAAGCGCCGTCACAATGACCCCCCTCTAAGAGTCGACCGTCCCCTGCAACTCAGATCTTGTCCTCTAGAGAGGACAAAATGAATGTCTGGGTTTCAAGAGGCAGAAGTACTTTCTAAAATATGCCTTCGTGTGTCTAGTTGTCCTTTTTTGACTCGTATTATTCTGTTTAGAAAAAGACTTTTCCGAGCTACTATTTTATTTCATGTAACAAAACTCATTGCATTGCTTCCAGGTATTATTCCCAGTTCAGAGATGACATTTGAAATGAGCCTTTTTTGTAATTCATTCTGCACTTAGGTTGTAATGAGAATAAACATGCTCGTAGCCCTGGGCTCCTCGATGGAGCCGCTTTGAAATCCACTGAATTGTGGGTTATTTGGGTCGCGTCCCTCTCTTTGACTGGGAGGAGCGCGGAAAGCATGCTCAGACGTTTTCTCCGCAAAAAAACACGTGGCTCGTTTCAAGACGCCAGACTTAAATCCGGCACGGTCCACTGACCACCCCACTCCCGGCCTTGCCGGGACACGCACAGCATTGTGTGAGACAGCGGCTGAAACTCCCCATTACGCTCCATTGTTCAGTTGATGTTCCCACCCCCGGCCTTTCAGCAGCCCTGAGAACGGTGAGGATTCCGTATCCTAACCGCATTTGGGCTTTAACATCCTTCCTGATCTTATCAGTTCTCGAAAACCGTAGCTTGATATTCAAACCCGCTCTGCGGGTAACCGAGGGCAGTAACCACGCGCTCCTGTCAGACGATGCCGATTTTTCACTTCTGGCTCCAGCTAACAGCGTAGCTGCATATACACCCTCAGCAGCTGCGTGGCTCAAACTGGTCACCTCACAAGCTTAGGGCTAACATAAGCTGAGATGACCCTAAATCAGGCAGGTGGTAAGCCACGAAAACCTGTCAAGTCCTTAAGAGGGACTAACAGCACTTTGCCATTATTTCCCAGCCAGCATAACACACGCCATCTCAACAAAACAGCCAGACGCAAAGGCTCATTACACAGCCCATTGTGGCCTAATGTCCCAGCCTGGACTCTGGAAAAGTGTTTTCGGTGGTTCGCACTCGGGCTTCCGTACATTTTACCGACCTCAGACACTTGCACCTATTCCCGTCCCACTTCTATGCGCCTACTTCTCAAAATAAAGGTGAAATTCCAGCCCATCAACTCTTCAGGCTGTCTGCTGCTCAGCCTGCATCCTCCTCCTACATCTGGAGCTCCTTATCCTTTCAAAGCAAATTACAGTGCACAACACAAAGGGAGATAACAATCTAGGTCCTGCGAGAAGGAGAAAAACAGCCTCCTTTGCTGGAAATAGACGGATACAATTTGAAAAGGCCTGCCGAACGGCACTCAGAAGCTACAATACAGCCGAGCGATGCGGTCTTCTTACACGCCACACGTGCCTAACTGCGTCTGGAGCCGTTTTCTTGCCTTTGACGCGGGACCTTTCGCTTTCCAATTCTTTTTTTGACAAACGGTGCACCTTTTCAGATTAGGAGAGGATTTGCAGGATACCATACTTTAGTAACATGTTGGGTCCAGCTGGGGTTACCAAATGCTCTACAGCCTTCCAGTAAGCGATTGGTATCAGCAACCCCAGGGCAGGGAATGAAGCCAACCATTGTCTCGTCTTTTGAGATAAATTTCCCGTTTTAACATTTTAGTGGTTTTTTTGAAGCCTAATAGTTATAACGGTGAATTTATTGTATTGTTTTTGTGCCAGATGAGTAGTTGTGTGTTTATGACAAGGGAGACAGTGGTGATGATGCAGGTGTGTTGTAGTAGGAGCCTCTGCCTTTGGACTTGAGGGATCTGAGTTCAGGTCCTACTCTGAGACAGGTGATTTCCCTGAACTGACTGTATGTAAAGAGGGAAGTCATTCTCAGAAGCTTAAAATTGTATTTTGTTTGGAGAAAACTATCAGCTAAATAAATTAAAATGATGTGTAGCACTCGAACCAGAAACCAGCCTTGAGGAGCTTTTCTTTATTATGGTAAGGGCATGTTGTAACTGTTCTGATTTTCATCACGTGTAAAGGTTGTTTTATCTGTAAAGTCGCAGGATTTTATCCTTAGAAATGATGTCATGCCTGGATGTTCTGGTTTCACTTGGCATTTGGTGCATTTGTGCGATCAAATCTGATTTTAACAAAGTATAACTGCAAGTTACGGAAAGTAGATGTTTCTGTTGGACGCCGCGCCGCGTAGATTCGGCTACAGATCCGACATGCCTGAAACATGCCTTTGGAGGCCTTAACAGCCCTGACGTCAGCAGCAACAATGACTGACTGAATAAATCAGTGGATCCACACCCACCAACCCACATACATACACACGCCCTGTGAGAATTTCAGCACGGGGGGTGTGAGTTCAAAGGTACACAGCACCTTCGCCAGTGCCAAGGAAACATGAACTCTCTATTCTGTAATCTCCAGGTACTCTTTTCTGTAATCCTGAACCTGTGATAGGTCCACAGTGCCTTTTAGACTCTGGATTACCACTGCACCTTTGTTCTCAATACTTTATAAACTCTCTGAAAGGTGAAAGCGCAAACCGATAAAAGGAATATAAGATACACAGTTGGATGGCTTAAAGTGTTACGCTGTAAAAAAAAAAAGAAATACTGGCACGCTGTAAAACATGCCGGTAAAGTCTCCCTCTTCCCTACAAAGTTAATTCATTCCTGAAAATGAATTTAAAAACCACAGATGTAATTGCCGTCAGTTTCAATGAATGAGTTTTTTCTCCTATGTGTTCCTGAGTCTCAAAACTGGCATCCAGTTGTGCCACAATATCAACGGCACTCACAAAAAACATACGTGGACCCGGATACTCAACGTCTATGTTAAGTCAACCTTTCGTGCAAAAAACAGAAGAGTAAAGGCAAATGAAAATAAAAAATGGACACTCGTCGTCTGGATAGTTCATACGGGACCATGACTACCGTGATTATGATGAATGAAACTAGTAAACAAGGGGTAGTGGAGGTTGAAAGTTTAAAGCAACACGTGCCAAACTATAAATGCAAAGAAAACTCAGTGGTGGTTCTGGTCTCAAGCTGCTCAGCTCTTATCTCCAGAGACTGTATAGTCATAGTTAACACTGAGGGATAACTTGACTAGATTGAACGTGTTTCAGTAACACTTTCCTTTGTCAGCCTAACTTAAAAAATAAGGGCTCTTTAGGTAATTTAAACCAAATATCGCCCGTCAGGTATTCAGACAAGACATCAAAGCCTTTCCACGTGCGTCACTGTGACAGCCGCAGCTGCCCAAAGTTGCAAACAAGGTGGAGCAATTTAGAAAACGTTTTTTCAACATGCCGTTTGTAGCTCAGTTAGAATGCCGATGTATTATTCGAGTAACCGACACCTGGAAGTGCAGAAATATTCCACTGCAGGAAATGCAATGATGACTCAACTTCCGCTTAAGATCATGCTTTTTAGAGTGATGTAGAAGCAGCACTTACCCACACTGATGACGTTGGCCCACAGAAAGCTGCCGCTGGACGAATCTCCGATGAGGATACGGAGTTCCGGGCTCTCCGTGGGGCCCTTGAGAACCCGCGGAGGTTCCTGCTGTTGGGTGGTCATAGTGCAATTCCCAAAAATTTGCAGCAAATCCCAAGTGCTATATGGTCACCACTGCTGTGTGGGAGCCTCAAAGGTGCTAACACGGTTGAGATCGCAGTCTCTGAAGACAAAAATGGTGGCACAAATCTGAGCACAGCAGAAGCACAGAAGAGAGCAGCATTCATTTAAGAGTGCAAAAAAGGGCCTTGGAGAGGTACATCCACAGTAGGACTTCATGGACTAGAAATGACCATCATTCCCTGATTCTGAGTTCTTGAGAGACAAAGATCATTTCTCACAGTCTGAACCTGAGGCGAAACTCTGGCGCACCACAGTAACCGCCAGACCGCTGCCGTCCACTGGCCAAAGGATTCGACTTTAGGGGACCCCTGATGCCGCTGCAGAGTTCCTCCCAGCTCGCTGTGGAAAAGGACCTCTGTCAGCCAAGCTGTACTACAAGGCCAGTCCTCCAGGGTGTCTCACGAGCACCTGGGGGGAAGGAAGCAAGAAAGTGGCATTAGATGAAGTGGGCCGTCGACATGCTACTGCGCCCCATCGGCGTACCGTCCGGCAGCGTGTGACTCAGCCCCGTTACCATGGCGAGCACAAGACAACACATGCAGTCTGTACACACATGCCAGCACTCTCCCTATTACCTACCATTTTATTCGGTTTACTTTCCTCCCACTTGTGTTTAAATCAACTGTACTTGCAGTCAACATAAAATAACAGGTCATTACTTTTTCTTCCTGACGTCTCAGAAATAAGAAAAGGTTAAGTGTACTAGGTGTATTTTTTTTCTATTTTATGAATGCAGGTTGCAAGAAAGAAGCGTGTTTGAAGTACGACAGATTTCCTAGTTTCTTTGAATCAGACACATGCAAACATCCCTCTTTACACCTCTAATTTGCAGTTTATTTCTAATAAATTTATTTTTAAGTTCTAATTTGTTTGTTCACCCCAAATTTTGTGCGGCACATAACCATGTGTGAGTTTGTTTTTTTTTTAAATCCTGTCATACCTAGACAGTTGTACTGCAAGTTATATTAAAACGTCCGACGACACGTATATATAAAAGTGAAAATTTGACATTGAGCATCGTGAGCAGTTGCACTGAAACCTCGAGAAGAGCGCCAAAAGAAAGCAACTGGCCGTCGAAGAAAAGAAACTTTGATGGAGGCAACATCCCTGCTGTTAGGAAGTCAACAGAGGTCTATTTATAGAATTAAAGGGATTTTGGTTAACGCAAAAAAAAGCATCCGACTCCTGATCCTTGGCAGAATATGTACTGAAAAGACCATTTCGAATTCAGGTAAGTTTGTGCAGGATTTATGCACATGTCCATATTACACTGGTAGGAATTTATTGGCCTGAGAGTTATTTCTCCCAGCTAATATTGACTATATGCTTTGAGGAATGACTCACGCAGTCGAACGGATTAAAATTCCACTGCCTCGCTTGCGAAAAGCAGCTGTCAGAGCGTGAACTGCAAAGCAAACACAAATGAATAAATGAAAGGAAATTACTGCGGGCCTCACTACACCTTGCGACATGTCCCCTCCTCTCACCGCATTTGATCTTTCAGGAAGTCTCTCCCACACGGCTGCGTCCACGCTTCCACCCATAGTCCTCCTTCCTCCGTCTTCCAAAGCTAACATCACCTTGGCAGGAATTTTTTTTCTTTTTTTGTGTCTTTTTGTGTGTGTTTTTTTTGTGTCTGAAATCTCCAACAACAGCAACCGTCCCACGCAAAGTTTTTGTTGGCTGCACCCCTGTGTCCCTCGGTTCGCTCTCAAACCACCAACAGAAACAAACTTTTTTAAGTCCCGTGATCATTTGCTTGATGTAGAAAAAAAAAATCCAAATTATTTTTAAATTGTGGTAAAATGGCACTGTTCTTTGGACAAATTCATTTTGCAGAGAACAACGCAGGTCCCAAACTGGGCATCGTTGACCACCAAGAAGTGCTGGTAGAGGTTCCTGCTTTGCACCCTTGAGTGGGGTATATATTGTATTTTCCCTCCGTGAAATGCTGAACTCATTTTTACATAAAATGACCTGTCGAACAAACATTTAATAGCATTGTGCAAATTTACTGCAGCCACAGACACGTGGTTTCATTTAAAAGCATGTTATACAGAGTCCATCCGGATCCAAAACTGTAGCCTGAACACTAGAAAGCACGTGTCCTCTAGACGGTGATGACAGCATTAACACAAAAATAAACTGGAAAAAAAATATTTTTCCCTTTGGGAGCCACTTGCTGAGGTCCTGGGTTCAAATCCCTGTCTTCACTTTAGTATCCTGGATCAAGCAAATTATCCTGAGACGGAGCAGCAAGAAAACCCCGCTCTATAAACGGGTCAAAAGCCGTCAGGTTGTGTAAAGGAATCAGCTGAATAATTGTTAAAAATATGACGTAAAAAAGATCTACATTTGAAAATCCTTGGAGAAAAAGAAGATAAATGCACATACACGTCTTCTGACTAAGGATCACGCAGAGTACGAGACTAAGGCTCCAGTCTACAGATTCCACATGCAGGCACAGTTTGGTTTCGGCAGAGGAGACACCCGTCCCGCACATCAACCCCGCCAGCTGCTGGACAGCATCCAGAGGCAGCGATCCGGCAACGGACGCAGTTCACCCTTTAATGTGTGCTTTCAGAATCAAAATAACTTTACCCGTGGGAAAATTTAATTCTGCTTAATTGAACTTTACTCATATGAAGGGCCAACTTTGCTCAGAAATCATAAAAAAAGGGACAACCAGTCGCAGGTGGGGGGTCAAAACCCTCTCTTTGCAGAGCACCCTTGATCAAGGCACTTACCCTGAATTGGGATGTTGGGAAAAGGCTAAATGTATAAATTTAAAAACAGTTCCTTCCCTACTGCCACTTTTTACACTCATCGTTCAAGCCTGTGTTTCCCCTTCTGGAAGAATTCCTCCAGAAACATGTGCAACTGCACGAACAAACTGTGGATTATTTGTCAATACCAATTGTTATTTAGCTGAAAATATTAAGCAAGGCGTCAATGTTAGATTATCAAAGTTAGGGTAATTTACCCATCTATATTTATTTACCCATTTATAAATCAAGGTATTCTTACTCTATCAGTTCAGGGTAAGGACCTTGACCGAGGGAACTACAGCAGGAGCAGGGATTCAAACCGGGGACGTCCAGATTAAACGAAAACCACCCTAAAAAGTGCATCACTTCCTTTTTTCCCGGGCACCCCTGTCTTTGGCAATATTTTACACTAGTGAGCACAAATAAAACTGGTATTGCAGTCAAACACAATCAGCGTTTCTGTCTTCAGCCTGGAATTTACAGCATAAACAGATAACACTATAGAGATATCAAAAATCGAAACACGTCAGTCACTATATTGCACCAGGGAGTTTTTTTTCCCATCATTTTGCTCCTTTAGCCTTCAACTACAGTTTTCATGGTTATGACAAATGCAAAAAACACATTATTCCAATGAAAATGAAGCAACAATATGGCAAAAACCATATTACTCCAAATACGTACAACGGTAATATTTAAACTGAGCAGGTAACAAACCCTACCCTCAGGGGGGCAATTCGATTTGTTTCTTTTCGACATGTGTCTCCATAAATAACCAAACAATAGACTAGAGTCACAATGCCCCCCCCCCCCCCCGAGTCCGCAGACTCACATAATCCCCTCCCTCAGGTGTGACCTGTATTGCTACTATCTGTTTGGTGTTCAGCGATGCTCAGTGGCCCCCAGTGACCCTCGGTGACCCCCAGACACAAGGCAAGGACTCCGTCATTCTCCGTAGTTCAAGGGGTAACTGAGGTACTGCTGGTGAGACAACAGGGAAGGACGGGAAGGGGCACCGATCCACGTTACCCCACTCATTCTGACCTCACGCCCCTGGTCCCAATCCCCCCAAAAGGGAAAACCACATCAGGCCACAGCTGAGCCTCCTGGTATTGCCCAATTTTCACAAGGAGTCGCCGAGAATGTGGGAAATTTCACTGCGTTTATGTCGCTTCATTGCTGAGGCGCTCCTTAAATATCAGGGCTGTTTATCTGTTGTTTAAACTGACCCCGGCGTCGGATAATATGATTCACGGCAGTTTTTCTCAGCATTTGTACGTTTTCACAGTTGTTCACTTTGCAGTTTATTTACTTGTTTATTCATGTTTATACAGGGTATATCAAAAAGAATTGCGCACTAAATACCATACGAACACGTAGCATACTGAGCATTTGTACGATTAAGAAAAAACCAAGAATCACTTTACAAATTGGTTTAGACTACATGCTCATCTGATACTTACTAAGTAATACATGTATGAAAATGTTCAATTCTACTGAATCACCCTGAATATACATCTATCTGTATATATAAAAGGACAACAATGAATTGATATAATGAAATCAGTGCTATTTATGTTTATAACCATACATATTTATATAGTTGCTCACTTTTTACTTTATATATAGTATATCTTTAAATATTATTAGTCCTTAATGAGATAATTATTAAAAGTTTCTAAATGAGATAAGTTGCACTAAGGATTACAGTAAATTCTCTACATCTATTTTTCTGAGACTTTTTTTACCAATTATTTATACACTTCAGTAAAGTTAACCAGTATTAATTAACATGAACTCTTTAGGAATATTAAATAATATTAAAATATGTGAATGAAACTCAGCTCAGTCACTGTAATTCCCCCCATTACCATCAAAGGCCTCCCAAATAGCCCCCCAGACCCTCACAAACATAGACAGAGAAGAGCAGTTGAGGGTGGAAACTTTGAATACTAAAATGAACAGTTTTCTCACCTTCTCACTGTGTTGTTTGCCCCACAGGAAAAGACTGTCTTCCACTTCACACATTGAATTCCACAAAGCACAGCTCTTGTTGTTTAGAGAAAAAAAAAATGACACGATTGTGGTGTCTGTAGAGATGGGAGATGGAGATAAAGGCTTGAGCGCAGACCCACAAGGCGCAGCTGCGCAGGTCGCAACACGTCCAGTGACATACCACCTGGACCCCGGTGAGCGAGCCGGTGTGAGGGATCACGGGAAGGGGAAAGTCTCCTGCATCCCACCCACAGAGGGGCTCCTCTGAGAGCATGACAGATCTACGGGGGCCATAATAAACCAAACAAGGAAGCACATAGTTGCTTGGAGAAGGACCTCTAATGGATCACCAGTTGGGTTTGTGCAGATGTGATTAAATCACTGCTTCTTAGCTACATGTTCTGCCCTGTAAAGTCATACTTGTATGTTATAAGTATTAAACTGCCCCGAAAGAGAGGTGCTCCTTCAAACTGTCTCACATAGACCGTGAAACTTCTAACATTTTCCCATTTAAGCTTCCGAACTGAACCGACCCAAATGGAATATGAACTGCAAAGTTTTTGCTCAGGAATCCTCAAAGAATGGCCAGTCAGTCATGGGTACAGTTCAAATCCCAATTCTTCTCATAGCACACTTGATCAAGGTATTTGCCCTGAATTGGGATGTTGGGAAATGTATAAATTCAAATCCAGTTCCTTTCCTACTGCAAGGTAAGTAACTATAGCAGGAGGAGGGATTCAAACGGGGGACCTCCAGATTATAAGAAAACCACCCTAAAATCCTTCAAATATTTTCACACGGTACAGCTGAAATTCTGGGATTACAACCTACACCCTTGGAGAACAAGGTCAGCTCCTTAACCACCATGTTTATACGCAGATTTTTCAGAAAGGACCAGCTGAGCACAATACCATAGTAACTGCATCGTCCGGGGAGGGGGGGGGGGGGGTCCAGCCATCCTTTTATTTACTGAGGCACGATTACATCATGTCCATTTACATGCTACACATATTACAGGGTATTATTATAAAACTGTGGCAATGCGCTAATGAAAAATAAACATGCAGTGACAGCAGGAGTCAGCTCATTTTGCGGTACTCAAAAACATTCGCGGGATGTAATTTAGCGTTATCGGTCCCTCAGGAGTTCGGAGTGATCGTGAGGTCGCTGAAAGCCATTAAACACACGTCCCTGAGTTTAAAGAATAACACTAGTTCAGATGTAGCAAAAACCCGTCTTGATAGATGTAGGGGTCAGTGCTGGGACAGGCTGTTGAGCCCACTGACCGCTGACACACAGCAGCCGTGGTCTTACTTTCATGATGACCACACATGACCACTATGAGAGCTGCTGGTGGAGAAACACCACCAAACCTCATCCGTCTAAAGCTTCGTGTTCTGCATCGGTGCATTTTTTTGTATGTTAAATTGCCTTTGCTTTGTGTTTAATTTTCTCGACAAAGATGCACAACAAATCAGTTCTGCTCTAACTTAAAATTCTAACAATAAGCTGTATTTTATTTACATTACATGAAGCAAAAGGGCAGTTATTTATATTCCATAAATGATGGTGGGAAATCTTTCCCTCTGAGACCTTCATGTATCATTTGGTCTCCTCCATTTACAAACACAGTTTGGGCAAAAATCCTATCATAACGCAGTGCAATTATAAATCAAAATCTGTTTTACCACTAAGTCCGAATCAACTAAAGCTCAGCAGATGCTGATGCTTCTGATTTATTTACAGGAAATTCTACAAAATATAATTACAATGCATGAAAAATGTTTTTCAAAAGCTTTTAGTTTGGGCGTGTTTCTTAAAAATGGCATTAAAATTTAAATTAAAATGAAAAAACCATTACCGTTAAAAATAACCAGAGAGGAAAAAAATGTTAATATCTTTGAAAATACACAACTTGAACGTTTGCAGCCCGAGGAGCCTGTGCTCCTGCCCCTCCGACAGACTCCAGCCCAGCATGTTTCGGCACTTTTTCACACAGCTGTTGCCCGTGCGACGCGGATCAGGAACACGGGTACCGATAAGGGTGTCCTCTGCAGCCGCTGCCGTGGCGACGCCTCTTCAGAAAGGCTTATCTGCCTCCTCGGCACAGACCGGGCCGATCTGTATGTCCTGCCGTAACAGATATCATCCACAACAGGCACAGCAGATATAATCTCACACAGATCGGTCCGACTTTAACCGACTCAAATTACCGCGTGCCTGTCATTACGGTGCAGGAAATTTTGGTTCCAATTTGGATTTTTTTTCAGCCTGAGAAACAGGAAACTTTAGCCACTCTCCTCCTTCCATCCAAGAGGAGCAGTTTAACATTTTGTCGTGCAAAATGCGCCGCACTAAACGATAAAATCGGACCACTGCATAAAAATTACGCTCCTAAACAAAGATCGACGAGGAAAAGCTCGTCCATCCTGTTCCTGGCTTTTCGATTTTTTTGTCTGGAACGGTTTTGATCCGTTTGAGGTTTAGAGAGGAAAAAGGGAGAAACGTTCAGACGGCATTTGAACCGAAGGTGTTTTGAAAAGGCACCGATCCCACGTGTTACGGGGTGGGAGAGCTTCATCGCATCGCTTAATAAAGTGAGCATTCACTGCCCCCCATGTCCCCGGTATCTGGCACCAGAATGTGGACACTGCAGGTCTCTGTTACCAACCAGCAGTGACCGGTCTCTGCACAATCGCCTTTTCTTCTGCTCCACCAGGAGCTTCACAGTGCCGGATGGTGCAGGTCTGGTGTTACACATTCGATCAAGTAAAAATGGGAATGTGTGGTGAATATAAACACCATCTATCTATCTATCTGTGTCTGTGTCAGTCTTTCTATTTGTCTGTTGCCCGCTGGGGGCTGGTTGTCACTCATGATCCCTTAAATTAAAGTTGATGTTCTTTACTGTTCAGAAAAATAAAGAGAAAAGGATGGGAAAAACTCACACTTACAAATACACACAGTGTCTGTCTTTTCTGACACACACATTACCTCCTACGTTACACGTTTTGCACACCTACAGCTTTAATAAAAGAAAAAGTCCTTCTCAGATCCTGCACATTTTACTTTTGCTGAGCCTGAACAGCTGATGCAAACACTGCTTATTGATTAATATTGACTCGACTCTGATTTTTTTAAATCTAAAAAGAGAACTACACGGGGCTTTTTATGTATGTGGGAGAGAAACTCATTCTACCCATTTTAAAAGTTCCTGGTGTCTCCAGCTTAAAAAAACAAAAAGTTTTTTTAAAAAAATCCACATTTTTACCAAAAATGGATTTAGAATATAGGAACAAGCGACACAGTGATGGAGCTGCTTGTCACACACTGTCTTTTAAAGCCAATAACATTTAACTGATCTAAGTTACTGGGGTGCCAATTTTTTAAAGTTTTCCTCTAAAGCTGGACTGAGTCTCATATATCACAGTCTACTATTTCTAATCACTGACATTTCATCTGTGGGATCCACCCAAAATCTCTGATGGTCTTGATCCAGCAGACACCTCTGCCATGTGCCCAGACACCTCGCCTTCTCATCGGCGGCACAACAAACGTGAACCTTGTACCGTGTGTGGTAATATCCTGTCATGGGATGTAAAACCCTGCAGATGACACACAACCGAAGGGTGTTTCCTGCATAAACACACACTTTAATCTGAGATTTATTGCCGACTCCACTCCCCTTCCCCGCTCCACACACACACACACACACATGCAGCCCCACCTGGCCTGTCAGACGGCTCTTGGTGGGGGCGGATTCTGTACCGGTCGGGGAGGATATCTGAGCTGGGAAGAGGGAGGCTTTGTGTGCGGCGTACAGTGGGCGCAATTCAGGGCTCAAATGTTCACACGACACTGGAAACCCCCCCCTCGAATGAAACGTGCATTGAGGTTTACTGGATAATCCACCACGGGGTAAAAGCCCATCTCTCCCGAGGCCTTCAGCATGGCCTCCTCATTCACTATATCGTTTCCCATCGATAACATCAGGCAACAGGTGTTACAGTGGGTGGCGCTGTCGCTGGGTTCAAGTCCCTGCTGCTGCTGCTGTGGTGCCCTTGATCAAGGTGATCACCTGGAACTAATACAGTAAAAATTGCCTGGCTAAATAACTGCAGGTAGCTTAACACCTTAAGTTTCTTTAGAAAATAACTGCAATGTTGGCATCAAGAGACATTTGTTTTTGAATCCCTTCTCCTGCTGTAGTACCACTGATTGAGGTTCTTGCCCCAAACTGAAACCGTAGAAATGACACTTTTGTGTAAGTTGGGAAAATTATTATTTGTGCAAACCTCACGTTCTAAGTCTCCATACAGTAACAGATCAGTGTTAGTTAATAAAAGTCTGCACAACTTCCCAAGAGGCCTAAAGTGAACGTTCTCAAGAACCGCAGTCCCAGTGATATTTGCATATGATAGTTAACGCTCCCTCCTGTCCCGCTGTTGTTTTACCTGGAGGAAGGTGCGAGAGCTTCCTGCCTGCGCCGTCCACCTGTAATGGGTTCTTCCGGAAAGCTGGAGAGCAGGCACCAGGTTCACTTGCTAGCATTGCACTGTCCAGCTCAATCTCAAACTCTGCTGAGCTACTTGCCTGACAAACGGCACACACACACACACACACACACACACACACACACACACACACACACACACAGAGAGAAAGAGAGAGAGAGAAAGAGCGTTGTTCCTCAAGACAACACCAGGAAGTTGTTTCACATCCTCTTAAAAGCACCTTTGTCTCAGGTGGGCGTTTCCTCCGATGTAGCCAGTACAAGTGGCAGTGCACGTGGGACAAGCAGCCCCCCCACAGCGAGGAAGGGAAAGGGTCTCCTGTTTATAACCATATACTAGTTAAAAATAAGCCTGTTTCTATCAGCAACAATAACCTCCTTTAGTTTTGTATGTTTGACAAATTTGCTCAAGTTACAAATGACATCACTCATCCTATTGTTACTAAGATGTTGCAACAGCAAATTCTGGCAGGTATGAGTAACGGCACTTGAGTATTCAGGTGTTTTACACGTTCAAAAATTACTTTTAATCTGTCACAGTGAATATGAGTTAGGCTTTTTAATGTACATTAATATTTTTAAAACTTTTAGGGTAGTATCTAGTCGAACGCTTTAATTTTAATATAGTCTAGATGCAGTTCATTGTTTGTCATGTCAAAGTTTGTAGAACCAGAATGTGGGGTGGTTATAGCTCCTGCCTTGCACCTCATGGGCTGGGGTTTGAATCTTTCTTCATGAGGTCAAGGTCCTGACCCTCGACTCAACCCTCAACTGTAGGAATACAAATTATCCAGCTGACTAAGATGCTGCCGCTCCCTCAACCTCAGGTGTTTTGGAGAACAGTGTTTGATGAATAAAATACTTTGGAAACATGTTGAATAGCAGTCATAGATCTCTGGTAGTTATTTATTGCTCTCCTTTAGTCTTCTGAAATGTTTGTTTGGGGAAATTTACAGCGTTGGCTCAGATTTACAGTAATTTACCCATTAATACAGCAGGGTAATTTTTACCACATCAGTTGGTGGAAAGCAGTTTGATCTCTGGCACTAGTCACCTTCCCATATTTCAAGGGAAGTTGTTATTCCCCCCTAAACAAAAATCACATTATGTGGCTACAAAATAGAATTTCATCATTAATATTACCAATTATTAAATAAGCTAAAACATAGAGCAGTCAGAGCTGCAAAGAATGATATATATTTTTCACGTGCCTGAAAAGTCTGCTGTTGAGTGACAGCAAACTGACAGGATCAGGAGAAAGTCAGACACCAGAACGCTAATGTGACACGCTCTCATCCCCTGAATGACCACACCACCTTCTGTGGTCACATCTGGGTTCATCTGCAGCAAGTACCTGGCGCCAAACCCTGCGGCTGTTTACAAAGCAAACAGATCAGTAATTGAATGGGGGGTCCGTGTGTGTTTGCAGCCATGAATACACTGCGATGTTTTCGTTTCTAGTGAGTGTGAGCATGTGACTGTGTGTGTGTGTGTGTGTGTGTGTGTGTGTGTGTCAGACTGAGTCAGGTTGTGTGTTAATGAGGATTGAGGAGATGCTGGCTTCTAGCATTCTGAAAGGCAGGAGCATGTTGACCGCTGGCCGAACAAAACTCTGTCTTTGTTCATGACAAGCTTCTTCGCTCAGGAAGAATATTAACATCCCAGCGACTGTGTTTGGGGGTCTTGAGCTTTTTCTTACTGAATGTTTTCAGTGACTGTGTGTTCGGGTTCTGATGTTCCTTTTTTGTGCAACTGGAACATGGTCAGATCTCTGTGACCATGTGGGGTTGTGTTGACTTTCCACATGGATCACTCTTCAGTCATCGTAGGCCCTTCCTAAAGAATTGGGTTTACGGCCAAACGCTGGTGGTCATGTATCTGGGTTCTTGGTTTTGATTCTTACTAAACATGCTCACAGTTAGACTTGTGCCACACTGACCGTGAGTTTGAGTTCCTAGTGTCCTTTCTTATAAAGCAAGTCCGTGGACAGATTTTAGAGGTCATGTTCTAGGTTCTGATCACTTTCCTTGCGGAAAATGTTTGCGGTCAGACATTATTGACAGTACTTTTGGGTTCCTGTGCCTTTCCCTAAAGAACGTGTTTATAGTCAGGGTTACATGTGAAACGTCCTTGGCCATATGTCCAACTCACACTGAACACTCCATACAGGGAGGAAGGAGGTCAAAGTCCTGCAGGACGCACCCCTGCGGTGCCCGACTGTCCTGTTGTTCCAAAGTCTACGTGTCAAAGCTAAACAAAACGTGGTTCGTGCTGCCCAGTTATGCAGATTTATTGTTATTGTCTGTGTTTATTATCACCACAAAGCTGGGAGGTTTGCTTTTAAAAAAAGAAAGCCCTTCCTGTCTGAGGGACATCAACCAGAGTGGTGGCAGTGTTGCACAGCCCTCCTGCAGGTGTAGCGCCGGCTGCGGCGTTTCCTTCCCATTGTGTGTGTTCTCCCAGGGAGACGGACGACACACAGCCCGGCAGCTGGTGTTTACAAGCCGCACGTGGCACCCCAATCCCTGGTGCCCAACTGCTGGAATGAGAAGGCAAGGATGTCAGAACGACGACACTCAACACCGCAAACCTGCTTCAACAGCACACTGGCTCCTCACCTTGCGAACACAACTGGGATCAGAAGTCTGTTCGTAATCCGAGTTGTTTATAACTCCAAAGTCCCTTTTACTAAGACAGTGTCAAAAAAAGAACATGCGGATCCATTGATTTACGAACAAATCAAGTTTTTTAACCATCTCGGATATGGATATCAATAATAAAAATGGTTAGTAATACTTTTTATTTTAATATTTCCAGTAACTTTAATATTTTTAGTAATTATAAAAATAATACAATAAACTGGCTTCTACCCCTCGTAGCCCAGGATGTTATGTTATGTTATGTCACGTTATGTTATAAATTTAGCTTGGGGTGAATTATATTTCAGAGATTCTACCACGGTTTCACATCTGAAACAGCAGAAGCGGATATTTTGCCACTGTTGTGTATTTATATATGTGGAGCTGGAAAGTGAAACTAGATTTCTGACCCTTCTGCACAGGCTATAGATCTGTCAAATATTGCTTGTCGTGGTGGTCCAGAGTCTATACCAGAAGCACTGGGTGTGAGGGAGGGTACATGCTGGACAGGACAGCAGTCCATCACACAGCAGTCACACACACACACACACACACACACACACACACACACACACACACACACACACACACACACACAATCCAGAGTCACCAATCCACCTGAAAGACATCTTTGGACTGTGGGAAGAAACCAGAACACTTGGTGGAAATACAGACACAGGGAACATGTAAATTCCACACAGACTGAGCCCAATTCAAACATCTGTACCTCCAGACCAGGAACTTTAGATTTTTTAAATATTTTTTCAGACCTCAGCCTCCACTACTGACCAGTTCAGCCTCTGTCTTCTTTTTAAATAAATGTATATCTGTTCAAAATGCAAACGCAATATTCAGTGCAACCCCATCAGGTTACAGGAGCTGAAATGTCCCACACACTCCCAAAAGTGGACACTTACCGGTGACCTGGAGCTGCAGAATACAGCCTCTCAGAGTTCATTTTCACTGCACCTCTGCTTTTAACAGTATTATTTGAATAGTGAGATCACATTATATGTTGACGTTTGTTCATTTATCTTATACTTTTCTTCAAGGTGACTTCCGATATGAGGTTCGTACAGCAATCTTCTTACAATCAAATACCTGTTTCTACAGGTGAGTAATTTTAAATGTATTAGTTCAGCATAAACACCTGGATCAAGTTTACTATAACAAGAGCTGGGAGTTGAACCTAGAACCTTCTGTTTGCAAGGCACGGGACAAAACCCTAAGCAGCATGAGAAATTCAGGTGGTACCTGAAATGTACAGTGATTCAGGGTCTGCTGACTAACCCAGCCTGAGATGTACCTGCACACACACCTGTAAATCACCTGTGAGTCACACTCTGCATGTAACTGTCACTGTCTCCTTATTTCTCAACAGAACATTTCAACTTTCCATCAACTTCCCCCAACATGTCTATGTGCACCTGGCATCAGTTGCCGACGCTTCCACAGCTGAGTAGTGTGACAAAACACTGCAAACTGATCCTAAAACTCTAAAACACTCTATATTTCATTCAACAGGGAAATTATTTTTTCCAAAAACTATACATGATACAGAGAAATTATTGAAGAAAAGTTACAGTGGTTACATTTACTCAAACACAGATAAAGTGAATGAGAAACTTTTCTACTTCAGCTGTAATTTCACTTAATCTTGTCCAGTGAGAGCGAGTGATATTATTCCTATTGCAAATATGCGTCAATTTTTATTCAAAATGATAGCAGTGCTACAGCTGTTTTACTCCCGGTTCATTTAATATCACCCTCTTCAAACTGCACACCAACTGCAACCTGCTTTTCTTCATCAAAGAGGGTTGGTTTGCTTGTCGCTTCCCCGAGGGGTAAGGTAATCCCTAACTCAGCGTCCCGTCCACAGTTTCACTCGGTTTCACTTTGTTTCACCCCGTTCCACACAGGCTCTTTAATGTATGTTTCAGTCATTACCTTCACAGTGATCCTGGTGTCCCACGGGGCTCCTCCGTGGTCACTGTCCCATCCCAGCTCCACGCTGCACAGAGTCACAAGTGGCTCTGGGAACAAAGCTGCTCCCACTGCCGGTAGCCTCCTCCTCCGTGATCATAAACAAACAGAAAAGACCATCCTAGGTGGTGGTCCTCAGCAGCTTCTGAAAGAGTTACCACAGGTCCCCAGTGAGCGAGTCGGAGTGACTTTTCTCACGGGGGGCGGAAACACACAGTGCGCATAAAGGGGGGGGGGGGCAGGAGGGCCAACAGCCTCACCTGGTAGGAGGTGTTCAGTTCATCTACTGGGGGTGTTCCCCTTATCTGGAGGGAATGCTGAGCTCATCTGATGGTGGTTTTCAGCTCACTTCGTGGGAGGGTTTGTCTCGTCTTTTGGGAAGGTGTTTGGCTCACCTGGCAGATGAAAAGCTGCCACTCCATTCCAGTGAGCTGCAATAACAAAGACATAAGAGAGGAACCGGTTGGGTGAGTTACCGGGGCCGCGTGATCCTGACTGCGTCGCACACAAAGGCCCACATGTCACACCAGAATTTGTCCCTGATACTGTTTCACCAGGGAAAATACCTGTGTGCTGCAGGGGTTTTTATCACTTTATTATTACAAACTCAGTGTTCCATAAAATAAAAAAAAAAATGCCTCAACGGCATTATTTCCGTTTGTCAAAAAGACTAAAATTGTATGTTTGTTAGTATGTAGCCAGAGCCTGTATTACAACATGCTACACTATACTAAGGTCTGGAAGCCCAGGGCATGAAACAGTGTAAACCCCAGATGGGACATCAGGCAACTAGAGGCAAATGCCCATATTTTTCAATATTATGATACATGAAGCCATTAATTTCAGGCATAAGGATAAGTGTATGACTTGAAGGTTGTTGATTCAATGCTCACTGTGTTCCTACAGTACAGCCCTTGATCAAGACACTTAAGCAGCTTAGTTAAAACATTTCAGCTACTTTCAGAAATAAAATAATAATAATTAAACCTAATATTGGCAGGATAATAAGTTCAATATTCTATTCTCATCGACATAACAGTTCAACCACTAGTAGTATTACTTTACCACTAGTAGCTTTTTAATAATAACCAACTCACTGACTCATCCAAAAATATTGAGGAAGAAGAAGAAGAAGAAGAAGAAGAAGAAGAAGAAGAAGAAGAAGAAGGACTACAGTACATTAGGTATATCAGTGGAGGACTTCTCGCTTTGCACCGCTGAGCGGCGCTGTGGCAATAACCCGTCCGCACTTTGCGCGCGTTGTTTGTCATGGCGCTTATCTTGCTCCCTCCTCAGCACTTCCGGCTTTGTCTGCGGCGCTTCGCGGGCTTCAGGGCTTTCTGGGCTGCGCCTGGAGGCCACATGTGCTCGGCGACCAGGCAAACAGACAAACAAAGACGCCGGCGCCCCACTTCGCGCCGCTGCGCGACGCCTCCTCTCGGTTTGCCCACTTTAATGACTTCGCCGCGGTTATTTGCGCGCTGGTCAACCTGCTGGTGACGATGCCGCTGCTCCCCGGCCGGCAGCCGCAGCTGATCCGCAGCAACCAGAAGGACGAGTTCTACCAGAGCTGCCTGCGGAACCAGGCCAACGAGGCCGTGCAGGGCCTGGCGGGCAAGTGGCGCATGTGGCTCTCGGCAAACCTCCAATAAACCTGTATTTGACCATGACCGGTTCATTTCGCTTCTCCTGCAGGGTCCAAGAGGTGGCTGCAGTGGAGGAAGGAGGTCGAGCTGCTGGCAGACCTGGTCTACTATGGCTTAACCACCTGGTCTGGTGAGGGGCATGAGCCCAGTTGCCTTTGCAATACCTTCTCGCCCTCCTCCGCCTCTTGCTACCTAGTGCTCCCGCTCAAAAGGCAGCCGGGTTCAGAAGTGTGTCATTATGGCCCTGATGTCCCTCGGAGCTGCTGAATCCCTTCAATAAGGGTCTCAAAACTCTTTAACACCAGTCTCTCCTGATCTTCTGACAGCTGCATAAATTTGCATCACGTCTTCTGTCATAGTCACCCTTGTGTTTCCGGTCAGTTTTATACGCAACCGTTGGTCGTATCAGACAGTCAGCGTGTGCTTTGGTCATCCTGTTTGTTGAAAACTGTCTTTGCTCTTGATGTGTTTTTGTTTGCTCTGAGTTTCACAGCACTTTGGAGAAAATCAGCTGCTAAATGTACATCCATCCCTCTGGCCTTATCTTCAGGATACCAGACTCTGGGGGAGGAGTATGTCAACATCATCCAGGTTGACCCTTCCAAGCAAAGGGTGCCCTCACGCACACGCCGGGGAGTCTTCATCCTCCTGCACACCTTTGTGCCCTACCTCTTGGACAAGGTCCTGGTCTGCCTGGAGAACGAGCTGCAGGCTGATGAGCTGGAGGCCCAGCCCGGTTGGAGCGAGGCGACTCGGTCCTGGAGCCCTGCCGCATACCTGCGGACCCGAATCCAACGAGCTGCGAGGCTGCTGACGGAGCAGCAAAGAAGGACCCTTCTCTCAGCTGTCCTCGTGGTCCAGCAGGGCATCGCCCTCCTGCACCGGTTTCACGTGGCCCTATTCTACTTAAGCGGGACCTTCTACCACCTGGCCAAGAGGGCAGCAGGCATCAGCTATGTGAGTAAGACAAGACCAAACTCCACCGAACTCAATGGGAAGCCCACAGACACCATAAACTGTGAATCTTTGCTAGAAAGTCCACAGAACCAGAACCCAGTCTTCTTGCCACAGCACTGAAGAATTGTTGAATCTGGGTGTCCTGCCTGGTTGCTGCCTAAGCGCTTGTTGAAAGCCACTGACAGAAATCCCACCCCTCCGTTCAGCACAGCAGACTAACTGAGGTGTTTGATAGCAGGGAGATAAATAGATAGGAATATGAAGAAAAATAAGTAGGTAAATAAGGGGGTCTTTCTTACAGTTTGTGATACGACGGTGCAAACAGCGATGATCTGGTGTGAGGTGGACAGCGGTGGTGGTGATCAGTCCTTGTGCTGTCCAGAATTGAGCAGACTGACAGCCTGCAGGAAAAAAATTTAAAAAATATCTGTATATTGCAGTCAAAACAAGGGCATCGTGTGAAAGGAAGCATACCTACAAAAAGACTGTTAAAAAAGGAAACGCAAATGACAATTAGTGATATTGATTTCTTCATAATGACACCTGTTGTTTTATGTTGAAGTTCTCGTGTTTGATCAAACAGGTATCAGAACAAAGCTACTTGTCCGAGTGTGAAACTTAGAGCTGGTTGTCTGTTCAGCAGTTGGGCAGCTGTTGATTTCAGACCGTGAAACGAAATCATTTTTTTTGTTGGTCCCTGTGACATTAGCTGTGACTGCAGAGATCATCTTAATTTCTTCTCTATGTATTTTTTGTCTTGGTTCCGCTATCCAGCTGCGGGTTCAGGGTGGGGCCGACGACAACCCAGTGATCCGCACCAGTTACAAGGCGCTCGGCGTGGTCTCCCTCCTGCAGCTGGTACTGACACTCGCGCTGCAGGTCAACAGCTTCAGACAGCGACGGAGAGCCCGGGAGGAGTGGAAACTGCACCGCAACCTTCCTTCCAGGTAGCTCCACCACGTGCTCCTCATACAGAGAAAATCAGACTTCATTCCATTTAGGTTTTATGAAAAAGGGACCTTTCTGGGCAGCTGAGAATCATCTTGGCAGTGGTGACTAAGTGCCTTCTTCTGGTGTGGGAATGCGCCCTCCCCAGCCCCCAGGCAGTGGAGCCATCGGGCACCAAGGCAGCCCGCTGCATCCTGTGTTTGGAGGAGCGGAGGCACTCGACAGCCACGCCCTGCGGTCATCTCTTCTGCTGGGAGTGCATCACCGAGTGGTGCAACAACAAGGCCAGTCACCCCTGTTTTTATCTTCATTTCCCCTCTGCTAAGTCAATAAAGTATAAATGTGTAAATTTGTGAGCTGGACGCCAAACAGTTCTGCTACGTCTCATGGGGGTCCTGCTAGTTTAAAATGGTGGCTGTAAGTGGGATTTATTGAGAACCTGATGTTCTGGTGTCCTCCCACCGTTCAAAGACGTGTGTTTCAGATTAATTAGTCACTCTACCCATAGCATGTACTTGTGTGGCCACCCTGCAATGGTGTCCAATCCAGGGTATAGTTTCATGGCCTGGTGCCCAGTGATTCCAGCATAGGCTCCAGACCATCACTGCCCTGACCAGGTTAAAGTGGTTAATGATAATGGATGGATGGAAGGATCTAATCACAAATTTCCTGACCTTGATCTGTTCTACAGGCAGAGTGTCCCTTATGTAGAGAGAAGTTCTTGCCCCACAGACTGGTGTATCTGCGCAACTATAGGTAGTGAACTTTGAGGACTCGTCGCACAAACTGTTCAAGATGGAAACAGACTTGAAGGATGAACAAGCACGACTCCCTCTTGTGCAATTTGTTCCGTTCTGCATAGTTTGTATGTAATATGAACTTAATAAATAATTGTATTAATAAATAGCATTACATTTTTTAGTATTTTTTTAACTGGAAGCATCTGTGGGTATTGAATCTGCAGTTTTATGTAGCGGTGTGTGGTTGTTCAGCTAATGCGTACAATGGTTAAACTACGTGCATCAATTAATTTGATTTAAAATTGGATTGTATCAGTCCTTTTAATTGATTTTGATCTCATTTCTGAGAGGTGGAGAAATGAAAAAAGGAAATGAGTTGGCATAGATGCTAAGATGATGAAATGAATGTTCAGATCTTTAATATGTGGAATTTTTGTTACCCGATAATACAGTTTAAATTAACTACAGTTGATATAATTTCCATTGTTATGGTTTTTATGTATCGCTACTTTTCTCTGTGAAGGTCATGGAGGGACTGGTTTTTACTTATTTTTGCATCTTGGTTATTATACGCATATTAACTGGACGGTATGTTCACATATGTGGCATTTCAGGTGTCAGCCGTGTGCAAATTAAAGCTTGTTCTGTAAAACATGCTGTTTCTCGGACTTCACTTACCCCCCCGTCTTGCCTTGCTGAAGCCAGCAGCTCACCTATGACACACAGATACATCACTATACAGCCCATCCTCAATTCTCCGAGCTATATGGGGGAGGGAGGTGTGTGGATATGAAGAAAATCCAGAAAATTCAAAGTTCAATTTAGCGGATTTTTTTTTTGTCACCTCGCTGTATATTCCTGCCCCGTGTGCTACAGTAGCACTTTTATAACCTACTGTAACGTGCCTAATATAAAATAAAATGTGTACTTTAGCTGAAACATACATGCAGTACAGTGAATTATATAGAAAAAGCAGCAAATAAGGCGCTGCTGATTCGGCTCAACGCAGCTACAGGAGGACTATGGGGCGCTGCACCGCCTTTGTGGACAGTAGAGGCAGTTGGATGGTTCTTTTCTCAAGCACAGAATTATAATTGTTTCAAACACTTTTATGTACTAATGAAGATTTGTCTAAAAAGGTTACAAATTAGTCAAATATATTTTTTCCTATATTCTGTTTAAAAATAGTCTTTTCGGAGTTATTGATGTTTAATTTTTTCTAAGCATTTTTGTGACAATACACACTTGTTTTGCAGTTAATTTCTTACTTTTTTAACCGTACAGCAGGTCTGAGGTGGAGGACTGTGGGACAACAGGTGGTGACTAATCTAGACGTCGTCCTCTTCTCCTTGTTTCGCGAGCTGCTGCCGTATATCCGGCACAATAGGGGAAAGATGATCACTTGGGGAGACCGAAGGGCATCTGCAAGAACTGATACATACCTGGAAAGCCCTGTGGGTGTTAAGTAACCAGCGAGCTGATCGGTCTTGCAGTTTATAGCGTCCGCTGGCGCTGCTGAAATAGAATACAGTGGAAAGAACAATATGACTGCCTTCATTGTATTACAGATCGAATTCATATTTTGACATTTTAATGTAACAGATTCAGATTGGCGATTCTTCACCTGAGCATTGTAGTTATTTATTACAGGCATCCCTCAAGATACGAGTCTTTGACCTACGACGTTTCTCATATATACAACTGAAATTACTTAATACCCTTTACCAAGTTACGACTGTATATTAGCTTGATTTATAATGAACAAGAACTATTTGCCTCTTTAGGACAATTATGTCTCTGAATTGTGTTTTTTCACCTTACAGGCTGATTTCCAAGAACACTTTGCATTTGTAAGTAAGGGGTCTCCAGCATTTTGTTGTCAGCATTTTAAAAATAAGTTGTGTTGGGTAAATAATGGTGTTGAGGAGCATTTTACTGTCTTCCTGAATTTCCATACTGAAGTTACTTTCTTGTACACTGAGGCTGGATGCAGAACTGAGAAGTGACATGGTGTAAAAATGAGGCAGCGGAATGTCAGGTCATCCTGGAAACTGGGGGCTACACACTCCTTTTCACTCGCAGGTCACGTTCTCCCTCATGGCTCAGTAAAATGGAGATGATGTGCAGTTACCCAGGCATTTGGGTAAAGGGGGACTGGAGACGCCTACAGGAACAGAGATGAGTTTTCATCTCATGCCATGTGAGGGTCACTGCAGCACAGCAGAGCTTCACAGGGGCTTCTGGGGATTTCTGCTACAGATGCCATGTTTGACTTTAATGTCTCTGACCCGACAAACACACATCAAACATCCAGTGAGAGCAGTCAGAGCAACTCCTTTCTACAGGAGAGGAGCTGCAGAGTTTGTAAAGAGACCTGAAGTCTCCTTTCAGTCTTCCTAGGCCTGGGTGGCTTCATATAGGTCAGTGCTGAACAATGACAGCAATGACCAACTGACAGTCAAAAGTTTGAGGACAACTGGGCAACTTTGTCAAAGCTTTGTGAAGGGAACGTGACTCATTAGTGTCCTTCATCTCTGGGACCTGCTGCACAAGAGCTGGGCAGCCATGGCGCCTCATTTCCAGATCATTCCTCGCAACCAAAAGTGGGATTTGTACTAGTTTCCAGCAACTGGTCTCACAATTTTTGGCACTGTCGTATCTGAGGGGCATCTCACCCAGTGGAGATCTTCTTCCCTGAGGTCTTTCTGGAGTCCTAGGTTGAAAGCAGCATGTACATCCCTGTCTCCTATTCCACAGATATGTCTTGATCCTTTTCTTTAGTACCAGAATAGAAATACCCTCCCCTCCACCCCCCGGAATAGATTCTGTGTGTGATCACCATCTCCCGCATGGAGGTCTGGGTTATCACCTCCCTCCATCAAAGTGACACCATAATGAAAGCAGCACATTCTGCACATCTCAGCGGTGCTTATTGGGCAAAAAAGCCCAGTCCCCTTGGGTTGAGAAGGTTTTTTCTTGTAATAAATCACAGCAGAGTTCAGAGATGCTGATGGAAAGTGCGAAAGGCCCATTTTCGGTGCCTCAGGGTGGTTGTGAACAATTCTCAATCGTTGGCTTATATGAAGGCTCCTTCCAGCAAGGTTTCAGCAGAAACAGTGGATAAGCAGAGAAACAGGATTTTCTGAACGCCTGGTACAGGTTGGGCAGAAGATCAGATTGTTAGAAAAATGGTACCGTGCAGAAGCCTAAAGCACAATAGACAACACACTGAAACAGGCTACACCCACGAACCCATCGGCAATCATGGGTAGAAAGACTGGGTGTGATAGAAGAACTGAGCCAAAGCTGTGACAGCAAAAGTCTCCAGCTGGAGTTCAAATAACACAATGGCAAAGTAATCACTCTCACTCTCTGCCACCACAACAACCTAGTACCCAAGATGCACCACTGGTCCTTGGGGCCAAATCTGGACTCTTTATCAGCAGTGTATGATAATTCCTGCAAGGAAAAACAGCGAGGGGATTGAGACCCGTCATCAGGCCCTGAGGGTGGGTTCTACAGCATGGCTCATCCTCAAACTCCTTTTTGTGTGAAGTAAGACAAGAACACCTGGCACAGCACTCTGGTGCCTCTCCTTTTTTGTCTGAATGGTGTTCCTCCCCCCAGAGTTCTGCAGATTCTGTTTTGATAGTAGAAGATGGGTAACGGAGACCCTGGGACCTGTTTAGGTCACTTGTAATAAATCACAGACAGATTTGGGTGCAGTGGTTAGATGTACATAAAGAGCAGACAGTTCTACAAAGTGGACCGGCAAAGTGGTGCAGTGGGCAATTTAGAACCTCCTGTTAACCTGAAATACATTGGACTGTGGTAGGAACTGACGCACATGGAGGAAACCCATGTAAACATGAGGAGAAGATGTAAAATCCACACAAACTGAGCGGGATTCAAACTCACAGCCAAACAGCCCAGGCGCTATGAGGCTGGAGCACCACTGTGCCACCTGCTGCTAAGCAATGAAATAGTAATAATAATAATACACAATTTATCATTTAGCTGCTTCGTGTTATGTGTTTGGACACTTCCTTGGTAGTGCAGGGATGATTCTCTGGGGTACAACACCAGCTCTCTACCTTGGGTTGCACCTTCACGTAGTTCGGCCTCGAGTCATACTCCGAGTTTTCTGGCGGGGCCGTTCAGTCCCGTCCGAGAAGCTGGACAACCTGCTTGACAGCGATCCCTCAGGAGGACAGCTTAGCTGCTTTTCTCAAATCACAGTGCCTTTGTAACACACGATTCCTCTTGCTTCAGCTGGATCCACGTATAGCTACATGTGCTGTACTCTTTAGCGCTTCCGACTGACTCGGCTTTCTGAAACACCCTCCACGTTTCAAGCATCAGCCTTACCAGCTTTTGCCCTACTGACCAAATCTACGAAAAACTCCTTTGTCAAAAAACCAACAGGTGTTTTCATCAATAAAATATCTGAGGCAACATGAAGGCCGAGGAGGCTGGGTTTCTGGGATTGGCACCAATGCTGTAATTGCGCGGGTGAAGGGTAAGCAAACCCCTGTTGTAATGGCAGTATGAGTGACTTGTTTAAGTACCCAGGGGAGCAGCATCTAACCGGGGTGGATAATTGAGCGACTCGGGGTCATTTTGGATGGTAGTTTCCACCTGGCGGCAAATAAAAATAGGCACTTTAACTGAGGGAACCGCTGAGCAGTGTGTGAGATTTGGTCTGTTTTACTCTTTGGAGAAAAGTGTTTGCAATATGAATACAGGTGTCCGCCCCACTCCCGAGAAAATCTTGAAAATCTCATAATTTGGAGACGAAATAACCATTAGGGCACAAGCCGCCCTTGTTACTTGTCAACACGAAAAAATCTCTCTTGCTTGATCGTGACTCAGTAAAGGATATTAAATAGTTTCACTCTCATACGCGAAAAGACATGAAAAGACTTGTATCTCGAGGGGTATCCTTACTAACCGCAGTAAACGGATTCAATAAACACAAAGTATTTTAGATTCCTTGGATAAGATTCTATGTAATATTATGATGTCAATGTCTTCTCAATGAATACTGTGACTTTAGGAGGAATTTTGGTTAACCAGAAAATGGGATAAAATGATCTCTCGTAACTTTACTACTGATTCATACACCTCAGATGCATATTTGCAAAGAATTAGGGGAATGTTTGCATCCCAGAGACACATCCTGGTTGTGTCCCCTCTGTGGTCTTCTTATTGTGTGTTCAAATTGTTCCACATGTTCCAGTTGGCTACCCTTCCTCCAGTCCTGGTTATAACCTCAGGCCCAGCAGTTCTAGAAGCTTCTTTTCAATAAGCTCCAATTACATCTCCCCCCATCGGGTGGGTAACGTCTTTATAATGAGTCCAGTCCAATAATTGGGAACGGCAGCAGATCAGAAGTAGGATTGCCTGTCGCAGCAGCGCGGCTCTCGCGGGGCCCTTTATCCTGTTAGCAGCATGTGTGGATGTTCCGCAGTTTCCACACGCGTCGGACGGCCTGTAGCTGCGTGTCACCCCCCATCGTGGTTCATCTCAGCCAAACACCTGCTCTGCTAATTTATATCTTCTCTTAGACTATCTCAGGACATCCCCACAGCTGCTCTGTTGGCAGCACTGAAATGATACTACACAACCTCATATTTACATCAGCAATGTGATGATGTACGTCAGATTAGCCTGTCTATACACACACACACACACACACACAACAGTAGTATTTCTACATATAACACAATCCCTCACTCTCACATATGCATCAGATGTAAAAGGGTCATTGCAAAGGATTATGGGGAATGTCTGTATGGTCAAACGTGTGTCTGTTATGTGCATGGATGGATGGAAGTGCCACAGTCAAATTTGGGTCATAGAACCCTACATAAAGTGCATAAACATGCAAGTTAATGACAACATTAGTGTTTTCGAATTAGGTAATTGATCTGAGTGTTTTATCGTGGCGCAGTCATGGGTTGATAGTTATACATACAGTACTGTGCAAAAGTCTTAAGCACCTGTGGGAAAAATGCTATAAAGCGAGGATGGTTCCAGAAATAATGCCACGAATACTTATTAATCAATAAACCTTCTAAAAAGTGCAGTAGACAAAAAAACCTCAGTCAGATCAATATTTGGTGGGACCACCCTTTACCTTTAAAACAGCATCAGTTCTCTTATGCAAACTTGCATGCAGTTTAAGGTAGAGGCTGGTAGGTTCTTCCAAACATCTTGAGGAACTGGCCACAGTTCTTCTGCACACTTTGACTGTCTCTGCATGTCCTCCCAGACTGACTCGATCGTGTTGAGATCAGGGCTCTGTGGGGACCAAACCACGTGTTGCTGAAGATAGTTGTGTATGACTGAGGTTGGGTGTTTGAGGTCATTCTCAGGCTGCAGAATGAATTTGGGACCAACCAGAAACCTCCCTGATGGTAGATAAGAATCTACCTGAACTTCTCAACAGACATTGAAATTGTATGCCTAACACTTTTGCACAGTACTGTATATAACTCTCTCACACTCTCTCTCTCTCTATATATATATATATATATATATATATATATATATATATAAAAATGTATGGACACTTACATAGTAAAAAGTAATAAATTATATATCTGGTTCATAAGTTTTGTTACTACATTGTACACTGCTGCATCTCAGTGGACAAGCTACCCTTCTTATCCTCCTCCTGACAAATTAGCTTGGACCTGTCTGCTGGGACATATTACTCGTGGGTGTGTGCGCCACCCATAGTGATGTCCAGAGAATGGATGCAGCCATGCTCAACATCACATACACTCTGCAAATGACATCAGTACATGTACCTATCCAAGCCTTATTTCAAAGACTGAATTTTACATTATCAAGACTGTAGGTATCATTTTTGGACTTTAATGAACTTGACTACTCAACATAATTTAGAGAAGTACCTTTGTGCAAAACTCTCCAGTGCGAAGGGAATGTGGCAGTACAGTAACGTACGGTACTGTATGTATGGGGTATGTGTACAGTATACACTGTTTACTGCATGTGTGTGTTTGTGTGTGGGGAGTGCTCTTCGCGACCTTTCCACCCCTTGTGGAGTGTGTGCCCTGTCCCATTGGCAGTGTGACATGGGTTCATCCACAGTGTATGTAAAACACTATTTTCAGTACATTGATATGTTTTTTTCTCAGAAAGTTCTGGAAGTGTTCTGGAGGTAGGAGATGGCAGGGCTGCATAGCTGTGAATGCATTATGTTTATGGAGAGGGACCTCAGGAGATGAGGCTGTCCTTCAAACCGGCTGCAAAGACACACCACCACCCATTCCAATACCACGTTTTACCATGTCTCCTTTCTGCCTGTTAATGTTATTACACAGACGGATGGAAGTGGGGGGGGGGGACAAAATTGCAAAGTAATTTAATACCCCTCTTACCATCTTTCAAAACGCTTCCTGGGGTTCTACTAAAGTCGTCCATGCTAACAGTGGCTCAGATGTGATGTGATGTAGTGGCTGGACCTCACTGGCAGGAGAGAGGACAGAACCGGGGCTCCCCCTGCTGGCGGCTGTGTTGCTCTGCACCCACAGGACCAGGCCTTCAGCATCGCTTAGAATTACACAAATCAGCAAAATGTCCAAAACCTTAGTCAAGATCCAGCTCTTTTTGAGTAGTATTTCAAGATGCTACATTAATTTTAATGCAGCTACTTTGGCTCAAAGAAACAGCCTACAAACTTGAAGAACTGAACTGACACAGTAGCCACACCTTATCCAGCTGTACAAATGAGTACATCAGTGTCGAATAATGTCATATAAATGTATAAAAGGTTTGACAGCAATCCCCTTTTTGTAAGCAGAACTTTCAGTTTCTGTCTTTCCAGTTTTAGGTCACGCGATTGTTATCGTAGTGTGCAATCGGCCGCAAGTGGATTCCGAGGAGGAACGACAAGGTTTTTGGCCACGATCAAAGGGGCCGGAGATTAGAGGTGCCCTCCGCTTTTCATCTCCAGGGCCTCTGTTATGGTACCAGATTAACTATTAACTGGGTAGACAGGTCTGCACGGCCCCCTCGGGCTCCCTGTGTGGGACACTGCTCACCAATGTAGGCGCCGCACCACCACTCCGCCTGATAAGGACGACTCAAATAAAAATAGATGTTGAAAGATCTGCTCTGGTGTCCGCAGGCCTCTGGTTGGTGCTTTTCTCAGACGCATGCCGTCCATCATAACACACCGTGGAGCTCCTAACAAAACCAGACAGTCTGAGGAACTGAGACTGTTCATGCAGTCATGATGCAGCAAAGACCAGCCTTTATACTGCTTTTACCCTTATTTCACTATTTTACTATTTACAGGTGTTTACAGGGGTTTTTAATAAAATATATGCAGCTTTGTTACTCAGCAAGTTGTGCTGCTGCCTCACAGCACCTGGGGTGTTTGGTTGTGGGTTCAAATCTAGCACAGCCTGTGTGGAGTTTGCATGTTCTCACTGTGTCTGCTTGGATTTCCTCCAGGTGCTCTGGTTTTCTCCCACAATCCAAACACGTGTTTTGGGTTACTTGGTCACTGTAAAGTGCCCATAATATGTGTGTGTGGGGCCAGCCTGCTATGGACTGGTGTTCCATCCAGGGTATAGTTTCACAGCCAAGTGTCCTGTGATTCTGGGATAGGCTCTGGATCACTGTGACTCTGACCAGGATAAAGTGGTTAAAGATAACATGATGGATATGCAGCTTTGCCCTCTTGAGTTGGTTGGCAGAGTTTGTTGCTCCTGGTTTGAGTCCCACCTCCAGCTGAAGTACCCTTACTGTACGTTGGTATAGAAAAAATAAACCAGCTGTACAAATGGGTAAATCACTGTAAGTAGCTTAACATCATAAGTCACTGTGGAAAAAAGTACCAAACGAATAAATAAATGTAACATACTCAGGGGTGTCCATTGCCACTGTGACTGAGTTCATCCATCTGGTTGCTGGTTGATCTCTTGTACTTCCTGCAGCTTTTCCAAACATCACCAACTTTGTAGGAGAACCCAGTCTTCTTGTAACATGTCCAGAGTGATGAATCTGAATGTTGGGAATCCTAAAATGTTCTGCAGTCTCATCCAAGTGGCTCGGTGTTTCTCCTACAGTTAACTAGTTTGGTTTGGTCAGTAAATACAGTTCATTTTGACGTTCCACACAACTCCTGCATCTGAACAGCACTGCTGTCTGGTGTTGATCTCCACTGTGGCATCTTACAGGTTTGGTCCAAATGGACTAGAATCACTGAGAGTCTTACACCAGGAGGTCACTGACATCTGGGTCGATCTGCAGGCCTGGAGTCCAGATAGGTAGCTGCCTTGCACCACTGGAGCGGAGCCACTAGAGGGAGGAGCGTGCAAAGAAAGGACAACAGCATTGCCCTGCAGGGGGAATTTTTCACCAGCATGTGAATTCCTGGATGTGAAAATAAATAAAGTAGATTATGCAACAGATGGTTGTCCTTTTAAAGAAACAAAAACTGTCTTTATGTAAATTAAAGTGGAAATATCTCAGGAATGTGCTACTAACACAACTGCCTTTCATCTGGATCATCAAGATCTCACACTTTTCATTTTAAATCCAAACCAGAACTGAGGTCCTGTCTGTTGTTTGCTTACCGTAGTAAATATGTGGTAATCCATTTCACTGTAATACATCGGGGTGGGTTCGTGGCAGAAGGTGGTGCACGAGGAGCAAGAGAGACATGGTGACCGGGCTGCGCTATTGGTCTGGTTCTGCTCTGCCAGACGGGCGGCACCTTTGTCCCATTCACTGGCTACATTATTGGACAACAGAGTCCTGTAAATTACAGTTTCAGATTGTAATCATTTTCATAGATTCAATTTGTTTGTATACAGTAATTTGTTCCATTTTAACAGTTCAGAGTTGTCACTCAACTGTTGTGGTGTGTACAGCCAAGGCCTCACCGCAGAGCTAGTCCCTCCTAATAGACATACAGGGCGCTATTGATTCACATCCACGTTCCCAAGTTCATGCAGACAGCAGTCCTGAGTAGGTTCATCAACCAGACTGGATGGTTAGGCGTTGAGCCTGGAGAGACAGGGGAGGAAGTGGTGCATTGGTTAGAATTCAGCTATGAACCCCACCTCCTGCTGTAGCACCCCTGATTGAGGTCCTTACTCTGAACTGGTACAGTAAAGATTGCTCAGCGGTACCAATGGTACATCAGTGGATGCAGGTTAATTCATTGGAATAAAATGTCCGTCCATCCATCCATCCATCCATCCATCCATCCATCCAGTATTCTTAACCATTTATTCTGGTCATGGTGGGCTAGAGACTATCCTGGAATTATTGACCACAACCCTCAGAAATGTCACCTTGGAAGTGATGCCATAGTACCCCCCCACACACACACACAATCATACACTTTACATAATTTAGACAGAAACATGTGCCTTTGGACTGCGGGAGACAACCAGAGCACCAGCAGAACATGCAAACTTCACAGAGAATGAACCAGAGCCAAATCCACACCTGAACAATCCAGGCACTTTGAGGCACCAGCACTTCCCACTGCACCATCGTGCCACCCTGTCTCAAAAGCAGGACATACAATTTACTCTTATATAGAGGTCTATCCTGAAGCATAGTCTGAGACTTTTCAGACGCTACAGATAAAGCAAATGACAAACCATCACATATAACACATATATGAAAGAAACATTATATATTTGAGAAAAGAGCGTGAGGGTCCTGGAATGATGAGTGAGGGACACAGTTATGCTCCACCTGTGCAACTTGCTGATGACTAAACTGTCTATGTATATTTATATTTATTTAATAAAATGATGCTTTCTGAAGCAGCTCAGTGTTAAGCGTCTTCTGTCTATTATCTGGCTAAATTCAGTGTGAGCAGTGACATTGCTGGGGGGCAAAAAACGTTGGGGTTTGAGACAGCAAGGATGGGAGGCAGCAGCAGGGTTTTTTCAGGTGTGGGCAGAGCAGCGGACTGTCACTCCCTCTCCACTCTCTGTCTATCTCATTCTCTTAAGCCCCTCCTCTCAGTGAGCCGGGACACCTCTTGGACACCTCCTGCACACACCTGCATGTTCTGAGTCTTCTGGCAGAGGTACTTAAAACAGGGTGTAAGTAAGAAAGTCTAATAAAGGTCCAGACCATGGTGTTGGCGCTCTCTAGATCACCAACTAGATGTTCTACATGTAACAGATATTCAACTTCACTGCTTCTTCTCAACACTAACTATTCTTTACCACGTATCCTGGTCAGGGTGGCGGCGGCCTGACGCTAACTATTCTTGATTTCTATCTGTTGGTGCATCACGCGATGCTTTGATACATGATTCAACAGTGGTACGCCTGCTACCTTTTTATTAAATAATAATTTAAATAAATTTGCAAGTTGGGGACCCACTGTATTTAGTCAGCTTTGTTTCATAAGAAGTATGAGCATTTTAATAAACTGCTGAAGAAATATCCACCTCAGTCTGGTGTCTGTATTAAAAAAGAGTAGTCCAGACACCACCATTCCAACACTACTTGTACAATTGTGGTCATTTTTTCTCACAGCATTTGGGACATTACTGCATTAGATTTAGGCAGAAAGTGGCCAGTTTGACCCCAACAACCTTTTCAACTCGGGAGGTGTCTGATTCAAGCTGTTGCAGAGAACAACATGGAGGTAAATGTCCCCATGAAAAAAATGCTGTTTTACTGGCTGGTAAACCTATAGTATGAACAAAGGCAACACATTTTCATGAGCTTTTACAGTATTTTTTGTTGACCAGCCCTCAGTGATGAGATTGCAGAGCATGAAAGATTATGGTTGACAGCGTGGGACAGCTGTGCTGGACGAGCACTCTGCTCCTTCCACGTGTGTGGTGGTACGATGCCCTTTGGCCTAATTTGGAGCAGAACAGCAGGACAACTCGGAGGGCTGGAAGCAAACAGACGGGCAATGCAGCGAGCGAAGCCGACAGAGAGGGAATAGGCGGAGCTCCGCAGCCCCGGGTTCACAGGGTTTGTTTTGCTACCCCTCCTTCTCCTGTTTCAGTGCCAACCTGCTGCTGCAGTTGCACACGTTGCAGAGCCAAAGGAAAAATAACCCTACACGCATGCAGAGAAACTTGCTTTATTTAGTCATTCCTATGCACTGATTTTATAGGTACACGCATACCCCGCTGTTCCAACTACTGGTTTCCCGAAGTGACGGGGGGGGGGGGTATATATTAATATATTAATATCCGATTTGAGACATCCCGGTACAATGATTTTTAGTCGAGCAAAGCCGAGGCACACCAGAAATATATTAGAAATTCGTACAAGTACGAGTGGGTAGCAGCACTGTGTCGAGGATCTGTGTCCACAGTCTTTGGCCCATGTGGCCCGTTTTTAAACGCGCTTTTGTTATTTCGCTCACTTCTACTCAGTCCGTAAGTCCCCCAGTAACAGTTTGTTACAGCAATAGCCCAGTACAGTAGGTAAACTGTCCTGTTTTTATATTGTTTTCATTTCTTCCTTCTTACATAAAACTGTTAAATGCTTGCTGCTATTACTTCTTAAAGCAAAGAACCAAACTATGATGCTGCATAGAAAAGTAGCTGCATATTAATTACCTCATTAATTGTTTGTTAATCAGGCAGTTGGTGCTTAAAGTGTTCTTTATCAGACTGAAATAGTTATTTTAGATTCTTAGGATTATTTTGGGGAAATTAATAGGGGTTTCTCAAATGAACCTGGAATGAATAATAATTTTTCTCATAAGAAATAATGGAAATAACATCCTTATATCCAAGTTTGCGCTATTCAAGCCATGTTTTTGAACAAGTTACACCCGGATACCAGTGTATAGACGTACCGTACACATCAAATAGTCCAAAATGGACTCGAACAAAGGGGCACACTGATAGCTTTCCACCCCCCACGCAGGGACCCTTCTGAGCCTCTGAGGTGCGTATCATAATCCGTATCAATCGTCGACTGGATGTTGACAGAAGGAAGTGAGCAAGTGCATTGGCAGCACTGTGCGTTGCCTAAAGTACCACCTTTAAGTGTCAGAAAGTACACCTTGTGTTTTATCTTGCTACTGTTTACAGTTGTGCCCATATTATTGCAATAAGCTTACATACACACCTGTACCTGAACTGTTCATACAAAGCAGTAAGACCCGGATAAGTGCTCTAAACGCACTGTTGAGGAATGGAGCACTTAATTTTATATATATGCATGCATGCATCCTCTAATGTAATATAACTGCACTGGACTGACCCACCCAGGGTATAGTTTTATAACTCAGCACCCAGGGAATCTAGGATTGGCTCTGGACCGCTTAACCCCTGACCAGGATAAAACAGTTAATGATAATGGATGGATGGCTGTTCATTCTCATTTATTTTGACCTGCTTTGTGTTGTATTCTATACAGTATACAATATGCAGTATATTGAGCATTTGTAAGATTAAGGGAAAAAAAAAACTTTCAAAGTAACTTTATAAACTTCGTATGATGCTGAGTAACATATTTATGAAAGTGCCCGGTTCTTGAATCGCCATGTATCTTGATTTAAATGGAACTTTAAAAGCACACACGACATAATACTAAGCAGATGATATCTTTAATAACAGCAACTAAAAGCAGTCAACTTTAAGTAAATTATTGTTAAGTTACTCACAGGGCTAAAATAAATCACTGTTACAAAACAGCACTAATGGATAGAGGCACTTCTGTACTTACTTATTGTACTTTTCTTCAAACACTGTCACTTTATGACTTACTATTTTTAAGCATGTTTTGGACAGTATTTGTATTGAGTATCCGTCTTAACAATTTTTTTAACATAGTATTTTAACATGGTATCTTAGCCGGTTTACATTGTATAGAGCTGCGCAGCCGATACGCCTCGTAAAAAGCCGGTTTGAAGCAGCCTAAGCAAGTTGCACATAAAACCTGTTTTACGATGGGTCTGCACGTGACAACAGATCCTTTTTCCTAAAAATTTGCCCAGGGCCATCGCACACGCTGGATCTGGAGACAAACGCTGGCCCTTTGTGTCTTGGCTGAGGCAAACCCAGCGGTCTGCTGTTTTTCTGCTCCTTTCCCGCTTCACCACTTCCCTTCCACCGCCGATCACTAGGACTCCAGGGTGTCCTTCAGAAAGCAATATGCTGCAGGAAAAACCGCATCTTCGACCCCCCTGCCAACTTTGCCACCTGCTCCTTCCCCAAAAAGAAACAACTACTCCAAAGCTATCAATAGCTCAGTCTCTATATGCAGGACTCTTCTCAGAGCAGCTGCCGTAATACAAGGTTCACTTAATGTACCTCAAAAGGCGTCCCACAACCCTCTGGGGGTCCTTTCAATATAGCCTTTATTGGCTACATCATCAGTGATGTTCCACACACAACCTAAATCCAGATCATCTCTGGCTCTGGCTTTTTTGGAAAGAAAAAAACTGCAGATACACAAATATATTATGAATTCCTGTATTTGTATTCCAACACGAAACTCTTAGTTCCTGTCATATGTGGCAGCCTTCAACAGAGTTAAAGTCCCCTAGGGGGTAAAAGGTAGAAAACTGAGCAACTCTTAGGCGACAGAATGGCAAAAGCCCCCCCCACCCCATTTTGTACCTCCACTGCATTTACATAAGATGCAACTCCTCTTATAGACAAACACTTCGAAGCCATCTGTCATCTCACAGGGCATGCTGTCTTTATGGAAGGGCCCAGCAAGCACATTCACCAACTCAATCTGCGGAGAAACTGAAGCTCATCAACAGATCACCAGGGCCAACTTGGCTTGGATTCCACGTGCATAAACCCGTAGTGGGACAAGAGTTTTGAGCAGGTTGCACACAGCCATGGAGACCGCAGATAACACTCAATCGTCAGGTTTATCAACAGACCATTAGCTATCGTGCCACTTCCCATTCCCAGAGCTGCAACGCAAGATCTGCTGATGAAAATAGCGCCAATGGCTGCTGAGTGTCGACATAGCACTTGTCAGGCTTTACACGCGGTGGTCTGAGGTGAAGAAACGGAACCCTCTCACTATGGGTCCAACACAACTTGGACTTTACCCCAGTGCTATTACAGTCAGCACAACCCACATGTTGAAACAAACTCATCCTTATCTTCTCCTGTTTTCGCAACAGGAAGACTTTTTTTGGAACACCACACATACAATAATTCATTTTTTATTGATCTTTGCATACCATCGCCATTATAATAAATAGATCAGCATAAAACAAGTAGAAATATATACATGACAAACACAACATTGCGCACTTCATTATGGCTTCATACAAAACCAAAATTAAAAATCACAAGTGAAAGACACTTGGGCAGTGAAGGTTATTAATCAAAAAGCTTATTAAAAGTCAAAAAGCTTATTAAAAATAATGATGCGGCCCTGCAGTCTGATGAATGGCCATCAGCTCTAGTACATCCTTGAGCAACACCAAGTAAAGCAACTCAAAATTTTGGAACTGTGTGTGATAAGAAACACGCTTATTGCAACTGGTACATTCATCACTGCGAGGGCTAAAGCATCGTACAGGTCGTAGGTTCAGGAGAGACCTCTCTCCTCTGAGGAATAGCCCAGATTCCTCTCCAGTCTCTCTTCCTTCCACATCCTAACACTACAAAATAGCCTATTGAAATTGAGATTTCAAAAAAAATACATCCATCCATCCATTATCTTTATTCGTGTGTCTGAGGGTCACGGGGGTCCGGAGACCATCAAGGAAGCTGGGTACCTCACCCACTGGGGATGCCAGTCCATCACAGGGCAAAAGTATATACTGTATAATTGATTTTTTATGCTGAACACTCTATTAATGCTAAGGTACAAAGACACTGGCATCTTATAGCAGCACCAGTGCGTGTTTGAGCTTATGTAAATGTACATGTGCTAGTGTGTCTGGGATGGGGGGGGGGGGGTCTCTGTTATTCCACAGTCTCAGGGGGTGAATCCAACAGCTCAAACATATCATCAATCACCTGCCAAAGGCAGTTGTCCAGCGGGAAGTCGTTGTCCACCAGATTGACGAGGTAATAGTTGTCGTGAATGTACTGAATTATCATCCGTGACGGTGACTCTTCCTCGTACAGCTTAGCCCACTGCTCAATCCAGAGGGCAAAGGCTTCATCCTGCAGCCAAAAAAAAAATCCTCAGTTGTCTTCTTGCAGAATTATTATTATTTTTTTACTAATGAGCTATTTTGTTAACCCTCTTATCCAAACTGACTAATAGTATATTACCAGTACTTAAACTCATTCAAGTCCTTGCAATGAATGAAAACGCTGCTCTTCTCTTCAAAGGAGAAGTGTGATCCTACCTTCCAGTACATGAAACTGACTGGATCCACTACAGTAGGTTGGACAATCTCTCTGCCTGGAAAGATGCCCCAAGTGACAGCATTTGGCTGCATGTCATGGGCATTGGTGGTGTTCTTCCCCTGGAAATGGCATGCAATGATTTAATCTCAAAATTAAACTTAATTCAAATACCTTTTATGCAGCACTCCTCTTACTAGGGTGAAATCTGCACACAGACACAACAAGCGTCCTTATGGTTCTTCAGAGACAAAAAACATGATCCAAGATTTTACCTGGACGTTGACAATGTGATAGTTCACACGGGGTTCGTACTTCTTCAGCACTTTGAGAAGTGCAGTCACATTTTCACTTGATGTAAAAAACTCCAGATATGCCTGTTGGCGTTGAGCCATGAAAGTGAAATCATACATTCAGAATATAAAAGGTTTGTTAAAGTTCAGTTTCTCAATTGTGCAAAAATCAGTGGCCAAGATTAAATTAAACCACCTTTCAGGAGCACAAATAAATCTAATTTGTGGCACACAGATTAAATGTGTACTGAACAATGACAGCCTAAGGATCATGTTATCTTGTCAACGAGAAGTCTCACCTTCTGGAAGACGTATCCACCAGGGGGGCCCCAACCCACTATGGGGTCTGAAGAAGGCTTCCCGTTGATGTTAGGCTGCGAGTTGATGGTGAGAATACCACGCTGATTCACCTTCTCCAGTTCAGCCTTCAGTAGGTTAGTCTCAGGAGCCAATGGGTCATCATTCCATGGCAAACATATCACCTAAACATAGAATCATCCAACAGTTTAAAAAAGCAGGTGTCCTCAAAACACAGCCATGGTCTTTGGTACAAGAGTGGGTACAACAGCACACTGGTGAAATTATGTCACCTTGTGTCCACTGCGGTTCGGCCGGGTCGTGATGTAGTTGGTGAACACCTCAAAAACACTCTCCTCACTCAACAGCTCCTCTCCCCACATTTTCAGCAAGTCATCTTTAGATGACTTGCTCTTCAGGTAGAAGAGATAATAGTCATTGAGCTCCCCAAAGGCTGGAGAGGACGAGTTCCCCCTAAGAGAAAAGCAAGGCATCATCTAAATCTATACAAGCACAGAACAGACTTCATGTAGGAAGAGAAACAAATACCATCTCCCTACCATCTCCCATTGGGGAATTCATCCCATTCTTGAGTTCTGTAGATGTAGCTCTTAGGTCTGGAAGACCAGAAGATTGGTCTAACATCCTCCACCTTGCGCTTGGGGTTTGCACTCACTGCCCAAGGGAGCGGCCGCCTTCACAGAAACAATCATCAGATATGAAACTCACACTTGAAAACACAAGCAGGTAAACCTACTTTGATTAACATTTGTTCATGGAGCAGGAGAAAAGAACCATGCTTCTCATTCAAACCTTGGATCCTCGTTCCACAAGCCCAACTGCTTCAGAACCTCCATGGTGGCCACCTCCCGGTTGAGCGTGTAGAAGTGCAGTCCTGGTACATCACCACTCTGCAGCAACACCTTGCACATCTCCACCGCCTGCTGGATGCCATAGTTGCGGATGGCAGCATCATTGTCCTTTATGGGCTCAACCACCTGCTTCATCTCCTCCGGCACCTCAAGCTTTGATAGCTTCACCAGCTGCCGTAAGGACTGATAACCCTTCAAGGGCAAAAAGACAATGTTAGGAATAATAAAAACAACTATTTCCTGAGAAAACCTGTAATCCTCACATCTGTTGAGGTTTAGAACTGACTGCTCCATTTTGACCTGCTAAGATGATCTGTACCTGGATGGGAAAGATCCCAGGCAGGATGGGACATGTGATCCCAATGGCCCGACAATCCTTGACGAACTTAAGGAAGGTTTCAGCCCGGAAGAAGAGCTGCGTGATGATGAAGTCCGCACCGGCATCTACCTTCTCCTTCAGGTGCTTCAAATCTTCATTGTAGCTCTCTGCCTCAGGATGTCCAGCAGGGTAGCCTTTGTCAAAATAGGACCCACAACCATAAAACCAGATTCACTGAAAAACCAGCTGGTCAATGAAATGGCCACTATTCCATTGTCACCTCTCACAGTGTCCCTCTTTAGCAGGTATTCTGTGGGTCAAACCTTGTTTTCGTAATAACAATAACCAGAAACAAAACTTACGGTCTTCCATTACAGTATGTGCATAATTTGTTGAACTAAACATTTTTTAAAAATCTCAGTCAAAACAAAGCTCAGAGTACCAATTTTTTTTTTTTTTTAATTGCAACTTTCATACAATACATAATATGGATGGTTGATCAAGAGTGATGGAGTACCTGGCTGTTGTCTGTGCTTTATTCATCCTTTATGGATTCAAATTTTAAACTGTTATATAAGGTATTGGTTTGTCTTAGTTTTGTTTTAACATTATTTATGATGACAAAAGGTGGTTTTAAACTATGATAAAAAGTCACAAGATATGCCCCTGGCTCCTTGATATAATTATTGGGACTAGGACAAGAAACAAGCTTATTGACTTGACACCTTTCTGCTTTGCTGTTAAACCAAAACCCAAACTATCTTGAGGTCATGGAACCCACGCTGTTCACTTTGACATACTTAGGAAAGAAATGCATTTTAAAGCTCCGGTCTACAGCTGAAGTTCCTTCTGTAAATATGTGAATATGAGTGTTTAACCTCCTCCTGCTTGAAAAATTAACATTAGACTTATACTGTAATTCAAATCAATTTTGGAGGGTCTGGACACTGTTCTGGAGGTAAATGGACAATGTATTATGACTCGGTGACATTCTGTAACCATGTGATCCTCACCCTTCTCTGTATGTAGATGGAAGTGGAACATCTCAGTATTAACTGTACTATTGTGACCAATAAAAAAAGATTTCTGAGTGTTGCTTTCTAACTGACATGAGTACTAGACCCCTGAGATGCACAGGAGCAGCCACGCCATGAGCGGGAAGGCTGATAGCTCATTGCGCAAGTTTCAGGGTACAAATTGGTCGAATTCATATAACAAGAGCCACATGCTATGTTTGGAAAGACTACTTTCACTTAAATATGTATAACAGCCAAAATCTTACCAGCAACACAAATGTCAAAATAGTCATCAAACTCCCAGCGGATGTGTTTCACCAGATCTGTGGCATAGTTGAAACCACACTCTTCTTCTTCCCACACATCTGCCAAGGGATCTGAAAAGGAACCGTATTCATTCTTCTGGTCAGTAATTTCAATGTCAGCCGTGCCATAATTTGACATAAGATTAACTATATAACCCTTGTCACACCATCATTCAATTTTATTTGTAATTGAATTACTGTTTTTATTAATTTCAGCTGTGAAAAATTTAAAGTTGATGTATATTTACTCAGAAGGTGATATACTGATTACAGTCACTGTCTTGCAACTGAGTAACATGGATTCAGATCCCTTCTCTTGCTGTAGTCCTTTTCCAAACTACTTACATAGAACTACATTGACAGAGTAAAAATTACCAAACACTACAGATGGTTAAAAAAGGCAAGCAGCTCAGTGTACCAAGATCACACTGTAAACAACCGTGGAGAAAGGATTCTACTGAATAATAGTTAATAAAAATGAGCAGCTCTACCTCCCCTCAGAGCCATGATGTTTTTAAGACCAAGCCGTTTGGCCTTGGACAGATGTGCCGTGATCTGTTCTTTGGTCTGATTGCAGCAGGTGATGTGCAGGATGCTCTCCAGGCCACAGTAGTTGACAGCTGTGCTGGCAATAATCATGGAAGACGTCTCCTTGTCTGATCCTGGATCGCCGGCAGGGTGCCAAGTGATGTCAATGAACAGAGGTCCTCCTGAGCCCATGCGATCAAATCTACAAAAATCAATCAAAAATCTGATTGGTCCCTTCACCCCAGCAAGACCACTGGACTCCTCCACTTCTCCACTTCTGAATCAGTGGTCCCATCACAAGGGGGTCAAATTGCAAAGTTTGTACTTTCTCAGTATTGGCCCCAACATGCTGGAATGAGCAGCATCTGTCCCACAGACCTGCTGAATCTCTTCCCGTGTTCTTATATTGCTATGCCAACAACCATGTACTGACACTAAACAGCAGCGACTGTCTATATGGAACCCACCAATGGGATAAGGCAGCTGATGCCCCAAAGGGGACCTGACCTGGAGATGAGGTTGACAGCACCACTGGAGGTGCGTGGAGGGAAGAACTCGAGGGAGAACCAGCGATCGCCAGACTCTATGCGCCGCTTCATCTTGTCCCGTAGACGGTCAGCACGGTCGGAATCCAGCAGTGGAGTGGAGCATCGCGAGCTGTCCTTGGAACTCTCTCCACCACTGTTGCTCGCTCCGCTCGAGTCGTTCTTTGGGACTTGCCAGCCACCATCCACTCGCTGCACCTGGTTCACCATGGTCTTTAGAAAAACATCAAATTAGCTCCCAAAAAAAAAGGGCACCTGAGAAATTTATTCTTATGTGTCCAAAATAAAATGTGCGTCGAGTAACCCAGATACCAAAGTTCAAGTTACTGTAATGGAAAGTCATATCAAACCACTCAGCCAGTCATTATGGTTGTTTGGTTTGGAAAGGTGCAGACAACTGTCTCCAAAGTCAGCAAGAAACTGAGGTCAGTTTAACCAGCAAAATAAAGCCAGGTGAACATTATTGTGTAAACTTGTGTATATAAATGAGAGAGAGAGAGAAAATGTGGACAGATATATCTGCATCCCACTGTTAGTAGCATTTCAGCTCATTTCCACATAAACAATATTTAAAGGTACATATTGCTCTTATGATGTCAGCTGAGAATAATTAATAACATGTTGGTGATATTTGTTTTAAATTACTCAATTTGTAGATAAGTTTGGAAGTAGAGGCACTGAACAGAACACGTGTGTCACACTGATAATGAGACACAGATTCATTTATAATCCGAATGATCGCGGCAGGTTTCCTCTAAGCGTTTCTGGCAGCCCGAGTAACACAGTAACACCGTAAATCCAAACAGCACTTATAGTGGGGGGGAAAAATGACTGCTGGTACTTCACATAGAGGCATGTTGTGTGCATCGGTGTGTCGCAGCAAACTATGAAGTTCTGCAGTGAATAAAGGATAGTATGAGATACTGCTGATTCCTATTGAAATTTGGCACAAAGGTACTTCTCACCCTAAGTGAAAAAGCAATAGAGGTAATATTATTAAAGCAATTCAAGAAAGGTATCCTGATCAAACTTACTACAACTGTGGCAAGAGGTGAGTTGGAATAGTTATGAGATATTTCTTTAATAAAGCAGAATATATTTTGAAGGAATGGTAAGAAAGCAGCACCTTGAGCAACGTGAGTAAAGTGCACCCTGTGTAATGAAATGTAGCTATGAGGCTGTTAAGAATAACGTCCATGTATTACAGCAGGGTTCTGCTCGAGAGCAGCAAAGCCAAAGAATCTGGTCAACCGGAGCCCGAAACAAGACTTATGGGAAGTAGTGGTACGCAAGAAAAAGTTTCGTTCTCCAAAGAGCAAAAGGCAGAAGTGTCGGTGGCTACTAAGTACCACCGAGTACCGGCCACCTTCGAGCACTGTCCCCATCCCCAACAGGGCACAGATTTCCGAAACATGTCAGTATCAGTCATCTGATCGCACAAAGGAAATAGGGAGCTAAAGATACCGGACACACACGCACTTTAGGTGTGTGTTGGAGCTCACAAGACACAACAGCACGTGCCCGTTGCTCCTCACAGAGGCGTTGCGGTGTGCCGTCTTTCACAGGACCGCTCCTCGATCGCATGTGTCCATTCATTCAATTAAAAATCGTTCATGCCAAACGGACAAAGACGTTCTCGTGAACCGGAAGACACGACCGCTCGTGCTGCCCTTAATGTTATTATCGTAAAACCTACCCGACAACGTCTGCGTTCACGCACCGTCCTCCTGCGGTACTGCGAACGGAAGGATCTGTGCGCGTTCTCGTCGCAGGCCGAGTGAAACTTGCCGCTAGCTCGCACGCACGCGTACACAAACGGCGGTCACGTGATTCGCGTGCCGCAGAACTTCGTCTAGCACGATCGCCAGCGCAGGGGGTCGTGTGGCTTGCGCGACTTACGTAACGGTCTGTGCGGTTAGATCCCCCACAGGGTACGACGCGAGTTACTGTTATTAGTAATAGTATTGTTTATTTGAGTGGTTTGGAGAAGAGCGGAGAGAAACAGTCCTCCTGAGACACACCCTTTCATTCGATGTTCTCTCCAGAGCACATCAGTGTTTAGGCGCCTCTTCCAGGGATTCCTGTTCAGAACATTCTGTCGTTTCAAACGACGGCGAAGGGGGGATTTGGACCTCTGACAAATCCTTGGCTAAATTCCAGTAATGTTCCGTACTGGTACACAGTGTAAAATCCATGATGCGAAATTCCACTCGTGTACACACTTAACCAGCTGTTTAACCATGGTACAAGAGGGCCAGGTTCATAGTTCCTGTCTGATGTCAGTCATGTTTAAAATAGCAGCGAGTGCAGAAACTACTACAGCATTTTCTTTAAATCTGAACTTCATCTCTAAACCCCCGGGAAAACACACAAAGCAGGTCAACATATAAGTACAATATGAATACCTTCCATCTTTTATCATAAACTACTTTATGCTGGTCAGGGTCACGGTGGTCCACAGCCTATGGCAGGATCTCTGGGTACCAGGATAGTAAACCAGATCCTGGATGGGACACCAGTCGATCGTCTACGTCTGTATTTTTGTGCTTTTTGTGACAGTGAAGTATTTCTAACCACTGATTTAGTATTTTTTAAGATACAGTATTAACCTAAAGAGTAAAATCTCAATACAGCACGTAAATAATGACACATTAACTAGAAAATAGAAGTGTTTTAATGTCCAAGAACAGTTTAATGCTCTGGATCAGTTAAAGAATGGAAACCAGCAAACTGAGCTGGCCAGTGACCTTGGACTTAGTGAAAAACTCCTTGGTATACCTTGTGTTTGTCACATGCACATTTTGTTTGTAATAATCAGTCTATTTCCTATACACCTAATAAAAGAAGTTAAAACATTGTTCCCCTTTCTGTTCATACTGTAAGTAAAACACCAACCAAACAATATTTTTCGTCATTAAGCTGCCAATAAGGCGAGCCTGCATTGTACGTGACTTTTTGGACCCACTTATATCACTTTGATGACTGAAATCTAATCTTATTTTCAACAACTAAGTTTACAGAACAAATAGATATGTACTTTGTACACAGACAGATTTTTTTCATTAAAAAAGCCACTGATATTTGCAACATTTCAAAGATTTGGACCAGCGAAGCATCATACTACAATCACATAATATATAAGGTGGCAGATTTTTAGTTTTCTAGTAACTGATTATTACTAAGCAAGTTTTTTAAATTGTTTTTTTACAAGATCACATAGACTTTAGAACAAGATTTGGCAGTAATCAATTTTGATGCCCTCAGATGACTGCCCCCACTTGTTAAACTATATAGGTTAAACATGTGCAGTCAAACAGGTTCTGCTCTTACCTGCACTAGCTGCCGTGGCCTGATAGAGAGGAAAAAGACTTTCTCACTTCCACCTCTTCCACCCCCTCGCAGCGTCCTCCTTTCTCAGTCCATCTCTTGCCATTCCTGCAACCTTCCATTGCTCATCTGAGACTCGCTTCCTCCTTTCCTCTGCAGCCCTTGCACTATACAGGTATCCCTCCACTTAGAAGCGTAATACACTCCTGGATTTCAGCTCATAAAGTGAAATCTCATAAGTTGGAGATGTAACGTGAAATAAATACGTTGAGTCAAACATATTTCGAGAAGCGAGTACGTTCCACACACATATGTGGGCCTCTTTGAGTGTGTCACTTAAATGAATAAATGGGAAAATCCCCTAATAAGTGGCTCTAGTTATTCATACGTGAACAATAAGCCTCATGTTTGGTTGTAACTCAGTAAAGGGTATTACATAACCTTACTTGTACATGACAAAAACTTCTAAGTCATACACTTATACCTAGGGTGTTACCTGCATTTGGAGTTGTGGTTGGAGCAGAACTTTTTATGACCAGATGCCCTTTCGCACGTCAACCCTCAACATTTCCCTGTGCTTGGGACAGATGCTGGCAAACCGTTTTTTGTAGACAGCGCCTTCATTGGTAACGCCAAGACAAGGAAGTGCGCGTGTATGGCTTTTGACGGAAGCCAACCGAGAAGCAGGCCAAGAAAGAAATGGACTGAAGGAAGTAACCATGGAAATGCATAACGAAAACATTTAGAAGAAAACGGTCAATGAGGGGTGTCCCTGAAAAACACCATAAAACCGATGGTGAATTTATGACCACTGTATTTGGTTGCTCACCAAGCAACCTCTGCGTCGTCCAGACCTACCAACTCAGCTATTCATTGTAACTCCAGTGGTCAATATCACAATAAGAACTGTATGGGACCACAGCACACAGGGGACAGGATCCAATCCTGCAACCACTGATAAATACATTTCCACAGCTCCCTTCTACTATCAATAAAAGGGATGTAGCACACCAGTATGCGGACCACTCCAACATCCTGGATTATGAGCTGCAATAGATAGCTTCTGCATGCCACCTAGAGAAAAGGGACCTTCAAGTAATAAATATTAAAGCTTAAATCTGTTGGCTCGACTGCAGATGGGTCAGGTTTGCTGCAGATAGAGGATAACTGCGGAAGAATCCTCAGCGACAATGTCATCATTGAACGTGTGAATATTCTAAGTTGGGTTTTTTAGTTTCACATCACTTCAATAATCTTTTCAAAGCTTAAAATATGCAGGGTACGCGGTTAAGGTTAACGGATGGATCGATGGATACATAAAAAGCATCACAATGTTTACATAAAGTAGCTACTCCTTTTCTAACACACAGACAGGTAAATCAATTAAAAACAACGTTTCGCATATATTTCTTATGTAACGAGGCGTTTTGTGTAGATATTGTGAAACCAGGCACATGATCGCTGTTATCCGTATATCCTCATTTTCGCATTCAGAATGTGGTTCTTCTCCAGGTGTCAGAAGCCCTTTGAAATATGACTTTTATCTTAAAGGCAGGTTTAACTGTTACAGAACCATAAAAAGGCTTCTGGAGACGTCGTTTTACACTTTGTACGATGCATCAGACACGTTAACAGACGCTCTAAGCGATGGACTTCGTCTATCATTACACGTTTTATTATATTAATAAAAATCGTGCCGACGTGAGAAGACTATCTACAGAAATCGCCTGATTTTATGCAAAACTGTCAGGCTTTCAAATTTGGAAAAAAAAATGTCCCGCAAAATGACTGTTAAAACAAGCGTCAGTTTGTTCACCTAAGGTCTCGATTACCTGTGGAAACATTCATTTTCTATTATCCGGTAGCCACGTGAAGCTGCGAATCTGTAGATAGATGCTAAAGTCTGCTTTCTTTGGCGCGCTCGAGCGTATCCCGTGATGCACCATTTCCGAGTTTGGCCTCAGAACGAGGCGAGGCCAGCGGGCGTCCAACGAGTGACCGACGCTCCTCGCGTCACATGATACTGTTGACAACAGGCGGGTCACGTGAGGCGGCGACCGCGGCGGGGACGTGTCGCGAGCCCGGCGTTGTCAACGGAGCGCGCTACTGGGGCGGGGAAGATGGCGTGCTGCCTAAGCTGCGTGTGTTGCCCGTGCTGTTGCAGGGACGGCGAGACCCGCACGCCCGAGGAGCTGGTACTCCCCGCAACTTTACTGCGCTGTTTGTCAGGCTACTAGTCGGTTATTTTTTTTACAAAAAGCAAACAAGCGGGCGCTAGTTAGCTTAGCTACATGGCTGGGAAAGCTCCACCCTGCGTTAGCTGCCTTTGTGGCTGTTAGCACGTTGTGACCGTGTGTGTGTGTGTGTGTGTGTGTGTGTGTGTGTGTGTGTGAGAGAGAGAGAGAGACACACAGTGTGCTGCTGTGAATATGTTGCTCTAAAGTGTTTTAACTATGTAGACAGTGTGTAGGCGCTTGACAGCAGTACAGAAACAAAGGTGCCAGTGGCTGTCACAGTTTAGTAACTTGTCGCTGTTTGGGGACTGAAAGGAGGGCAGGTGGAGTAAAGGGTCTCATGAGTCAGTTATCAGTAACGGGTCATTGAATGGTCAGTGAATTATCATAAAGCATCTGCAGATGGTCAAAAACGGATCAATAAATTATCAGTAAACTATCAGTGAACAGTCAGTGAATTATTATTATTAAAGGATTATTGATCAGTAAAGGGTCAGTGAATGATCAATGAAGTATTGGCAAACTGTCAGTAAATTATAAGTAAAGGACTAGCAAATGACTGGAACATGATAAGTGAATGATGAGTGAATGGTCAATGAGTTGTCAGTAAACTCTCAGTGAACAATCAGAATTATTTGTATATTATTATTATTGAATCATTATCAGTGAATTATTAGTAAAGATATGGCAGCTAATTGACAAATGATCAGTAAAAGATCAGGGAGCGATGAGTGATCAGCTAAACATTAGTAAAGGATCAGCAAATGATGAGGGAATACTCAGCCCATCTTGCCAAAGTTCTCCTCAGCAGTGGCTAGTTCTGTATGTGCCACTGTTTGTTACATTTACGTTTATTCGTTTACCAGAATGAGCACATGGTATGAATCAGCACAGCTGCACACGTCCCTTTGTTTGCTTGTGTTCTCTCCATCCATTCACTGTGAGACAAAAATGTCACCACCTCCAGGCAGAGCACTATTAATTGTAGCATGTTTTGCGGTTATTGAACCAAAGTACACATTCATGAAACATACGTTGTGGTGCACATTCTGGTTCATGATTTTTTTAGTGTCCTGAGGGTGTATAACCTGGCCATTCCATGGGTTGTAGAAATGGAACTCAGATTTATGATGATTTTATCATGATTTTCTAAATTTCACTACCCCCCCCCCCACCCAAAATACAGCTACCCATATATATTAAAACATCTCATGAAAATTAAAAATATAATTTAATCAAGAAAATATTTTGTTCTATTATACAATTGTGCCAAATATTCTTATCAGGACAATGTACCTCAACTTTTGTATATTTTTATTAAATATTTCGAGTTTGCAGCATGTAAGCTTTATGGTGTTTTGTTTTGTGAGTTTATTGTTCATACACACTGTGCTGTGTTATAGCATAGACACATGTTCTTTTCATATTGTTATTTCAGACGATTCTTGGAGAAACACGTGAACCCGAGGACGAAATCCTTCCGCGGAAAGATTACGAGGTGGGAAGGAAAGGGCATATAAGAAATTCCTTAATCAAGATCCAAAGTGCATCTCAGTTTGTGCTAAATAACTTCTTCTGCCATCTTTGAGCAGTTCATAATAATGTGACTTTTCATGTATGCTGCAGTATTAAAATGCTAACTTTGAGCTCTTCATCTGATGACAGAGTTTGGATTATGACAGGTGCATCAATGACCCATACACTGAGGTCCTGGAGGGCATTGACAATAAGGTAAAATCTCATTTAATTTTAGTTTTAATCACTTCTTAAATGCGTAAATTGTATTCTTGTGAGTGTTTTTGCACACAGCTGTTTGTTAGTTGATAGTTTTGCCTATTTTAATTCTGCAATGAAGTTTTTATGCACCAGATGTTGTCAAAATGATTTTTGTTCTCTGCATACCTTTTCATGTCTTTTTTAATTTTAAAAAATCTTCTAAACATCAGAAGGCCAAAAAATATGAAGCTGTCAAGTGGATGCTTGTGTTTGCCATCGGGGTGTCTACTGGACTGGTGAGTGACACACACGGTGACTGATGATGATGATGATGATGATAACTGCTTGCTTTTAAAGCTTTGTCTGCCAAACTTTGCAGAAAAGATCACCATAGTCAGCCTAAAAAGAAAACAGTTTATCATTTTGACTTTCAGAAACATGCAGCCCATTGTTGTAATTTTTCAGGTTGGCCTTTTCGTGGACTTTTTTGTCCGACTCTTCAGTCAGCTTAAGTTTAATCTGGTTGGAAAATGTATCCTTTTTTAATTATATGCATATTTGTGCAATGTTTGCTTTGTCCTCATGGTCTATGAACGAGGTTCCTAACCTGGGATCAATGAAGCCCTTAGGGGAGTCCGTGAATGGGCTTCAGGGGGTTGGAGAAGTTAAGGCTTGCTTGTACAGATTCGTTAAGGCAAAAGAAAATTGTTTAAATAAAAAACATGCTATGCTGTTAATATCCGTGACTTAATTCTGTTAAAAGAAAATCACATTTCAGTATTTTTTTTCCTATTTTAACATTGTACTGAGTGGAGAGTTATTAGCTTTTATTAGATTTTTAAAGGGGTCCATGGTCAAGAAAAGGTTAAGAGCCCCTGGTTTAAATCCTAGTCAAATTTTTCCAAGGGGTACAATGAACCTCAAAAAGTCACCATGGTCTGTCATTGTTCCCTTGACGGGTTCCCTGAAGCCGTAGAAGAGTGCAGTGAGAAGGGATGCCTTGCTCTGTCCCTGCTGGAGCTGCTGGCCTTCAACATGACCTTTGTCTTCTTTGCCAGTGTGTTGGTCCTCATCGAGGTGAGGACGTCCGTCCCGTCACCAAACGTTTCTGTCTGAGCAGATCTCTTTCACGTGGTTTCAGGCCTGGTCTTCACAAAGGCATTCTTTTACTAACATGGTGCTCTGGAAACTTTCTGGTAAAAACATTTATGGACATGTACTTGTGCTTAGTTGTTTTTGGCATGCTGTCAAACTCTGTCTTTATGAGAAAAATGAAAAATTGTGGGTTTGAATCCTGTTGTCATCTGTCTCTCTTCACATGTTTCAGATGGACTGGCGACATTCAATTTGAATTGGTTTTTGTGTGTGTGTGTGTGTGTTTGGTGTCCAGGGTGTACCCTGCCTCACGCTCTGTTTCCAGAGTAGACTCTAGACCATATGACTTGGCACTGGACAGATAATTATTGATAAAAGATGAATGGATTGGTGGATGATATTCTTGTGTCCTTTCCTGTAGCCCGTGGCCGCAGGCTCTGGTATCCCAGAGATCAAGAGTTATCTGAATGGGGTGAAGATCCCCGGCATCGTTCGCCTACGCACTTTCCTTTGCAAAGCCATTGGAGTTCTTTTTGCTGTGGCTGGAGGTACAATATGTGTCTGAAGACCCATCATATTGAATGCTTTAAAGATGTGCTGCACATCACAGACATATTGACTAGATGAGGGACTGATGCCATTCTTTTCTGAATAGAGAGCACTGACACCCCTCCCCTGTTGATTTATTGAATTCAATAGAGAGGCGTTGGCTGCCCCAAAATGGGGCGAAATGGATGATGTCATAGTTGCAGCATTGCAGTATAAATAGGCTTTGATCATGTTTATTATTCCCAGGTCTGTTTGTGGGGAAAGAGGGGCCCATGATACACAGTGGGGCCATTGTGGGAGCAGGACTCCCTCAGGTACGCGGTTCTTTTGAACGCTGTCTCACTGTGCAAGCAAAGGACTGCAGTATTGACATTTTTGTAAAATACAATACACTTTATGACAAACACATTCTGAGTCGTAGAGCTAATTTCATTCCATTAACTTTTGATTCCCTCCCAGTTTCAGAGCATTACATTTAGGAAAATCCATTTCAACTTCCCTTATTTCCGGAGTGACAGGTGAGTGTCTTTTTTTGCATATAATACTTATTTTATGAGAGTGCACAGCTTGTTAAGATGCTAGTGGTTAAGAACTAAGCTGTGATGAAACTGTGATGAAAAGGCTGCACACTGCACTCCCAGGAAGGCACCTGCTGTTAGACAATATAGGGGGTATTTTATGTTAATTGATTTATAAAAATAACCATCTGTATAGTGTTTATAGCATTTATACTGTAAAGTCACCAGATGGCCTCACTCACATGGGGTTTCCTACCTCAGGGACAAAAGAGACTTTGTGTCTGCGGGTGCAGCAGCGGGGGTCGCAGCAGCATTCGGGGCACCCATTGGCGGAACACTGTTCAGCCTGGAAGAAGGCTCCTCCTTCTGGAACCAGGCGCTCACGTGGAAAGTGGTGAGTGAGCAGGGGCTGTGAAGACTGAGCTCATCACTCCCATTGACAGTCATCTTTACATTCAGCCAAGTGCTTGTTGCTCTCAGTGTCTCAGAGTCTCAGTGGAACCTGAGCAAGACATGGTTTGTTGCACAGAAAAAAAATAACTAAAAAGCTGCTTTTTAATTTTGAATCTTTATTTTAAAATTAACATATTAATTTAAAATCTTAGTTTATTTGAACCAGTCGGGTCCTGCAGAGGATTACAGAGGTGACTGAGTGGATTAGCGATAATATTGTCCAGCCTTTTCTGGGATGGAAAAGAGTTACTGTGGACAGCAGGTGATGTAGTGGTTAGAACCACCACCTTGCATTAGAAGATCCTAGGTTTGAATCCCCATTAATGTTTTAGTAACTTTGAGTACGGTACTTGCCCTGACTTGATATAGCAAAAAATTACCCTGCTGAATAAACCATAGTTAGACAGGTAGACACATGGATGGCTAGAGAGATGGATATTTGAGCAAATAAAAGCTTTAATGATGATTAGCAAAATATCCTCCTACAAACTTTACATTGTATATCACTTTGCACAAATGTGTTGCATAAATTAATAAAATAAATAAAAATAATGATAGAAATTCTTGAGCTGAGTTGCTGTTTTACGCAGTCCGTTTCAACACACAGCCAGTCGCAACTGTACTTACTTATCGGCTTATTGGGTTACATGATGTAAAAGCTATATAAATCAGAAAACAAATCCATAATTAATGACCTACTCTTCTGTCTGTGGACATGAAACTTTGAGGTGCAGTGTCTCTGTCCTCTCTGTGCTGTCTGGTGAAATGTCAGGTGTTGAAGCAAATGGATGACCTTACTTTAAAAAGGCTGAAACTCTTCGGCTCCTCCCTTTGATTCCTCCCACTCCAGCTTTTCTGCTCCATGTCGGCCACCTTCACACTGAACTTCTTCCGCTCTGGCATCAACTTCAACAAGTGGGGCTCTTTCCAGCTGCCCGGGTTGCTGAACTTTGGAGAATTCAAGGTGAAGCCTGCTGGGGTTACTGTCTGTTCTGTAAGATGGGAATGGCCTTCTCATCCAGTTCTTTTCCTTATACCTTCCCTTAACTGGTTAGTTAATTAGAGTCTAAAGGCACACTAGTTCTGTGTAAGCAGTAGTAAACAGACCTTAGAAGACAAATACACTCATTGATCTGTGAATATTTGAATTTTTGCATTTAAGAACTTGCTGAATTTATGCCATCTTAGTCCATTGTTCATGGCTGTGTGGTGCAGTGCATAGTGGGAAGAAACATGATATTAGCAATGAGAGTGGCTGTTTGGGCTGTGTGATTATTTACTGTTAAAAATCAATCTAATCTGAATCTGTCACTGGGGAAGTTACCCTCCTGCCTCACAGTTTTCTTTAACTAGCTAACTTGATTATTTATTATGTTATGGATAATTTTTGGTAAAAGAGAAATAATATTTTGTATTAATCTGATATCCTTTCCTTTCTCTTCACCACAGACCTGCACATAAATACATGCAGTATTGCGTATTGTGTATACTAGATATACCTATGTTTGTACATTTTTTGGGAATTTAAAGAATTGTGTTGTGATAGAAAATATGTATCTTTATGTATTTGAATTTTTGGGTGATTTTTAATTCTACCTGGGTCTTGCTTGGAATGAGGTAGAATTTTTGTTGTAAGAAAGAGTGGTATGGGTATCCTTCTCTATCTGAACTCTCACTATCCAAACATAGACGATAACAAATTGCAAATATTTGTACCGTTTGACAGAAAGTGCACGGTTATAAAGTTGTTCCCAATAAATGTGATGTGCTCAGTGGGTTCCTACTTCAGTTCATTACTCACCCTTGGGAGAACTGGTCGAGTTAATAATGGGAATTATGCTGGAGCAGTGCACTGCAATCATATCTCAGCTGTTCTCCCGATAAGAGATCTCATGCTTGCATAGTTTAAATGTGTTGTGCATTATTGCCATTATTTCCCACACATTATTAAGTGAAAGATGCATTAATTGATTAACATTATTTAATTGTTTGTTTACATTATACTACATATTACTGCATTATACTGAATATCCCATACAGCACCATTGCATACTGTGCACAAAAACATATCCACAAATGAGTTCATTAACAGTGTTTAATAGTTAGGTAATTGGTGTTTTAAGTGCTTTATATTACATAGAACTCATTGATAGACTGTTATAAAGGTGCTTAAGAGTGTTATAGTGGTATTTGGAGAAATTGTTTGGGGGGGATTGGGATGGGCTGGGAACACATTATTTTTCCCATTAAAAAATGGAATATAGGCTCCTGCTCTCCAAAATATTTTCAAGATTAGATTTGAATAACAAGGGATACCCGTATTTGACATTTCAATTGATTGAGTTTTCACCTGACATATAGATTTACAAGGACAACTTAGTTTCATAAACTAAGGAATGGGTGTATTGTAGTATTCAGAGGTGTAGAATATGCTTGTAAGTAGGAAGCAGACTATTTAGCATGCTGGCATGTATTACCAACAGCATTCAGCAAGTTATAATTTTCAACTATTTCCCACCGTTTTATGCCTGTTTAAATTCCATGTGCTATTTCTTATTGAGTTTTTGAAAAATGATGCCCCCTGAGAGACATGTAGCCTTTAAGTCCCAATCTAGTTCCTTAACCGCAGTCCTTTTATGGTCCCTTGCAGTGCTCGAATGGTGATAAGAACTGCCACCTGTGGACAGCAGTAGATCTGGCCTTCTTTGTTGCCATGGGCATCGTAGGCGGCCTGCTGGGGGCACTCTTCAACTGTTTGAACAAGAGGCTGGCCAAGTATCGCATGAGGAACGTGCACCCGAAGGCCAAGTTCATCAGGTAGCTAAAGAGAGTCATAAATGCAACAAATAGTATTTCACACACTGCGTTTACATGGGTTAATGGTTATCAGCACGAATTAATAAACATACACTTTTGCCCTTCACTTTTTATTTACTTTGCGCTTGAATGCATGTTTATTTCAGTAAGTTGTTTTAAGCAAATAATCATTATGCAACTAGTATTTTCAACCTTCAATAATTAAAGCAAATGCTAAAATAACCCAAGTGCACTTCCTGTTTGATTTTATTTTCAGTGACAATTCATTAATATTAAATATTTAAAATATGTAAAAAAATTTCTGTGTGCTCAGTCACTAGTCACTGATATGAAATGAGGTGGTGAACAGTGGTTTTGTGTGTGGCTGCTGTTGTGTCAGGGTGCTGGAAAGTCTGCTGGTTTCCCTGGTGACCACAGTGGTTATATTTCTGGCCTCCATGACGCTGGGTGAGTGCCGTGACCTGTCCTCACCGACGTCCAACAACACCACAAGCACACAGGTCAGTGTAGCCCACCTTGATTCCACCCTTTGAATCTCACTGTTATTTGAACCTCAACATGACACCTCCTCGCTGTGTGGTATATCAGATAGGGAAAATGTGAGGCTGAAATCAATATCAAATGGAACTGAAATTTAAAAAAAATAAATTCTATTTCATTGACTTGCTGCCACATTTGTCCATGGTGGTTTTGGGTGCTAAGCCCTTTACATTCATTTAGCTATTAATACAGCTGTTTATTTTTACTGTATGAGATCAGTATAGTCAACTAGGATACTGCAGGGGAAGGGAGATTTGAACCTGGGACTGTCACATTTTGTGGATCCCTGACTGTAAATACTCTTGACTTGTTAATGAAGCTCATGGGGGGCCATGTGGCTCACATTAAGTCTGTGACACATTTTTTCAAGAACATTTTTTTATTTAAATACCAATTGCTCGCTGAATAATAAATTTGGTTTTGTGATAATACCATGGAGTATAATGTAAACATATAAATTAGTAGGTTTGAAATCAGTGACCAGTCGATGTGTTGAACAACCTGTTGTTTTTTATTGTGGTGATTTGCAGGAGTCATTAAGTATATAATGATATTATATTTAAACATTTGTGTTTTATTGACTTGCCTTGACATGCACACTGTTACTGCAGTATCAATGAACCTCTGAAATGCACACCTCTATTGTTTATTTATTCATAGGCATCTGTCAATGACATTGTGAACTCCACCATAAAGCAGTTCTTCTGTTCAAATAAGACCTACAATGACATGGCAACACTCTTCTTCAACCCTCAAGAAGTGGCTATAAACCAGCTCTTCCACCAGGATGGTATGTCTGTCAAGCACACTTCAGTTTTTCCAAAATACCCATTCTGCTTTTTTATTTTTTCCATTGCACTTTTCATTGTATTTCCATTGTTTAGTGGAACAAATGCATCAGTCCAAAGGGATGTTCTACAACTTTATGCACAGCATAAATATTTACATATTTTCTCATTTGTAATGCTTTGATGTTTCTCCTGCTACTCTCTAGGTGGAGGTGTTGATGGGGCTACGGTATGTTGTGTTTTGCAGGTACCTTCAGCCCAGTGACTCTGACCATATTCTTTGTCCTCTACTTCCTGCTCGCCTGTTGGACGTATGGGGTGTCTGTGCCCAGTGGCCTCTTTGTGCCCTCCCTCCTGTGTGGTGCTGCCTTCGGGCGCCTTGTCGCCAACGTGCTCAAGATGTAAGCTTAGCGTTGGTCTACTAGTTGTTGCAGAAACGCACGCATAAGCACACAATCATAGAGAATATCTCCTAGACTAGACCGTCTTCATTAGTTGCACAACAGACTCCATCATGGGACAGAACATGTAACTCAATCACGAAAGTCATGACTCATGGGTGTTATCTTTTTGTTTATATATTATTGTTCTATATATTATAGTAGCATGTCCTCTTAAGGTTTCTGAGATGTGCTTGTTATACAGGATTGAGATTTTACATCTCGTGTCAGCAGTGAAATGTTTAAAAACACTCAGTCTTGGTCTTTAGGCAAGATTCCTAAGGCAACATCTGCCTACCTCCAAATATGAGAGTAGCAAGAACAAAGAGAGTCATATTGGCTGAGATGTCACCCAGATTAAGGTCATTGTCAAATGTTGGGGAGCCAGGACACAGATGGACAAGTTCTGATAATATAGACTTGATGGAAGGCTGCTACACCAGCAAACTCCATGAGAGAGGCTACATGAAAGACATGAGGGAATTATGCATATGGAAAAGACTGTCACCCACACTCACAGGAAAAACAGCTGGTCACCCGGCACTCAAAAATAGTCAAGAAAGCCTCCTGTCAAAACTGGAAATTGATGACATACACTGCAGATGCCAAGACTCAAATCCCATACAACCACCAGTAGAACACATTCAAACAGAATCCAGAAAAGATCCTACGATGGAGTGTGTGCCAGTCATGCCAAAGAGTCAGCTGCTGACATAAGAAAAGAAGATCATGGCTAAGATAACTACTGTCAGCTGCTGCACTAGGCTTCCTAGACTGGGTCACAAGCTACCATCAGCTGGCGGATATGAATGCAGCAGTGTCTACAATCGCAAAAACCACCATTACGAAAACCTGCAAACTGATATATGCTGCACTAGGCTAGAAACCTCAAGATCTCAACTATCCTGGAAATCCACCAGATGACTGAGCTGCAGAAGGGTATCACTATAAAGGGCAGGTGCAGGCTACATACCACAGTGGTATGTCCATCACTGTGGCCCTGCAGTCTGCTAAACAAAGACTTACTGCACAGACAGCAAGACTGCAGATGCACAAAAGAAGCAGAGACCAAAAGAAGATATGCCCTCTTCTCCAAAGAACCATCTCAAGGTTACTCTCAGTCGCATTGCAATAAAACATGCACTGCAGATCCAATAAAAAGCTGAAACGGAACAGTACTGGAAGGCCATATGGGAGATGGAATCATCCTGCGACACCAGTGTACAGTGGCTGAGACCTGACAGCAGAGAACCACAATTTCTCACCATGGGTCTGCTGTGCCTTTGATCCCCGGGGTGGTGTCCGGCACACTGATCTTTCTGTATTCTTTGTTCATTGGCCACGGTTCTCCTCTTTGAGTCTGACCTACTTTCCTCTGAAATTCTGCACCGCTGGTTTTGTAGAGCCTGTGCTTTGATTGCCGCCGGGCTCTGAGCAACAGAACATGGTGTGTGTTTGTCCTCCTCACATGGGTTCCTGTTGGTCCTTGGTGTTAACCCTGATGTGGGAAATGAGCCCTCTCTATTGCTCAGAGCTACTGAATCCCTCCCAGCATTCAAGAAAGGTTTTAAACCTGTCTCTTTTCGAACCCATTTCCTGACAGGCACGTGAATGAGCCGAACACCATCTGCTATGAATAGCTGTGTATTTGCTTTTTCATCCCAGTGCCCTCGTTGCTCCGTTGTGACTGGCCCTGCATGTCTTGCACTGCGCTCACGTTATGCTCTTCATCTCTCTGACCCAGAAACATCGGGATGGACATATACTCAGGAACATTTGCTCTGATAGGAGCCGCCGCCTTCCTTGGAGGCATGGTCCGCATGACCATCAGCCTGACTGTCATTCTCATCGAGTCGACCAATGAAATCACATACGGGCTGCCCATTATGGTGACCCTCATGGTAAGAATACTGAGAAAGCCAGGCATGTTCCACAGTAGAACAGCACTCATAAAGTCAGGGCTCGGAAAGAGTCATTTCACCAATTACTTTTAATAATACATAATGGAACTTTATTAGCTTTGACCCTTCCGTGAGCATAAATGTAACATTTTATAGCTAAAACATGGTGAAAGTCATTTAATTCCCATTTGACTTTATGAAGGGAATCATACAAATTTTGAATTAATTGGTAATAAAGTTAGATATAAATTTAATTGCACCCTCAGATTTTTCATTTTCATTTTCAGTAATGTAGCTGCATATCTTTTTCAGAAAATTCTTTATTAAAATGTTTGTATTTCTCCTTGATCTTTTGTACGGATAGAGATAAGTAGTCCTTAAGGAGATTGAGCTTTTTAGGTTGCAGTGATATGATTTTGTGTGTTCAGGTGGCCAAGTGGACAGGGGACTTCTTCAACAAAGGCATCTATGACATTCACATCAAGCTGCGTGGCGTGCCCCTACTCGAGTGGGAGACGGAGGTGGAGATGGACAAGTGAGAAGATGCCCGTGGTCCCCTGAATTTGGCAGCCCCGTGTTTCTTCTGTGCTGAGACCCAAGGTGACCGTTCTTCTGTTCCAGGCTGACAGCCAGCGACATCATGGAGCCCAACCTGACCTATGTGTACCCCCATACCCGCATCCAGTCGCTGGTGAGCATTCTGAGGACCACTGTGTACCACGCCTTCCCAGTGGTAACAGAGAACCGTGACAACGAGAAGGAGTTCATGAAAGGCAACATCCTCATCAGCAACAACATCCGGTTCAAGGTAGTACCACACTTGTCCACTGGGTGGTGAAAGAGTGTTGTGTTCTGTCCTTTTGACTTGCTTTCTGGCACAGCAGACCTGTTCTGTTTGTGTATGCATGCGTGTGTGTCTTTTTGACAAATCACTGTTGACCAGTTTGTATCTGAACCTTCCAGAAAAGTAGCGTGTTGACCCGGGCTGGGGAGCAACGTCGCCGCTGCCAGTCCATGAAGTCCTACCCGTCCAGTGAGCTCCGCAACGTCTGTGATGAGCAGCTGGGGAGCCAGCCTGCAACAGACAACCAGGACATCCTGGAGCAGATGCTGGAGAGAAGGTAGTGAGAGGGGAGTTCACTTGTCAAGCCAGGTGAACAGGCCTGACTCTGCAACGGTTTCATGTTTTTGTTAGGCAGACTTCAGAAACACCTGCTTAATATCAGAGGTTATTAGTCTTAGGTTTGATGTTGAGAATTGAACTCCCTTTGTCCCTCAGGACTGCTGAATCCCTCTCAGCATTTAGAAAAAAGGTCTCAAAACCCATATCTTTTGGACCCATTCCTCATTTCTTGACAATTACATAAATGAGTCCAACAATATCTGCTATGATCATCTATGCACACTCATCCTCTGTTACTGGGTCTCAGTATCTGTCTTTATCCAGTCTGCCACTTTAGGACCTGGCTAACGGCTAACAGTCTGGTACGAAAAGAATTGAGACCCCGTTTGAAAATTGCTCAAGTGGTTGTATTAGAGAGACTGCGGGACACAATGCATTGTGGGAAGTGCATGCTTACATCTTTGTATTTTTTTTGTACCATTGTGCTCTAATTTTCAAATATTTCTTCTAACTAAAAGTGACAAGCTTCATGTTCCTCAAGCCAGTCTTTACATACTATCACAGCAAGTTCATTTTTTGCAATCATTATTTTTAATGTTAGTCAACTTGAATGTGTTATACAGCTTTTCTCTTGCATCATTAGGAATCATTTAAGGTATTTTTGGGCTGAATATGTGATGGGTTTGGAATGAACTGGAATTTTTCCCTGTAAAAAATATATGCATAATTTTGGCCACCGGATAAGTAATTTTGTTAGCCAGTTTTTCATATTCCCTCTATTTCTGAGAAACCAAAAAAAAGACCTGATATGTGTCTTTGCTATTTGAATGTCACTTCTATGTGCAGCTACTTGAGAGGTGAAAAACAAGAGCCATGGTAGTAACAGACAAACAAGCTGTGTTTTGATTATGCTGTGGTTTCAGACACACGCCGTACCCCAGCCTGTACCCTGTGGAGTCGCCCAGCGAGGACTGGACGATGGAGGAGCGATTCCGGCCCCTGACCTTCCATGGCCTGATCCTAAGGTCACAGCTGGTCACCCTGCTGATCCGTGGCGTGTGCTACGCCGAAAACCAATCGGTTAGTGTTTCGCTGCTCTGCATATGAGGAACGCTGCAAACAAGTGCCGATCACCATTTGCCACTATATCGTTTATGTTTGTATACAGTCTGTTTTATTTATCTTTACTTGACAGATTGTCTTAGCAGGCCACACTTGCGCATGATGAAAATACTGTTTCTTCAGACAATCAGCATTAAATGTCAGCTAAGTAGTTCTAACAGTGTTTCCATTATGCAGTACAATGCATTTATTAGTTCAGTGCTGAGTCATTCTCCTGAGGCACCATGAAGGGGTGACAGTATTAAAAAAAGATGCACTGCTAACCCTCTCTCCTGGGTGTGTTGTTCTCAGAGTGCCTCTCAGCCGCGGCTGTCGTACGCCGAGATGACAGAAGATTATCCCCGCTTCCCTGACATCCACGACCTTGACCTCACGCTGTTGAACCCGCGCATGATCGTTGTAAGTCTCGGCCAGCCACACGGCTGCACAGCTCTCAGGAGCGCAGACACAGACCAGCGCGTTCAAAATCTTTGACCACCATTCCTGTGTTGCAGGATGTCACTCCCTACATGAATCCATGTCCCTACACGGTCTCCCCAAACACGCGCGTGTCCCAGGTGTTCAACCTCTTTAGGACCATGGGCCTCAGACATCTCCCTGTGGTTAATGCGGTTGGAGAGGTACTGGATACCACCTGTTTGCATGACCTCAAGTGTGAAGACGTGCGTGTGTCTTCTGCATAGTGGGAATAATCACCGGGTGTGTGTGTGTGTGTGTGTGTGTCTGTCTATCTGTCTGTCTGTCTGTCTTTCAGATAGTGGGGATAATCACCAGGCACAATCTGACTCACGAGTTCCTGGTGGCCAAGCTCAGGCAGCACTACATCACCATCTAGTGGGGGCACCGCCGCACACGGGAGCTGTTCATCCGGAGCAGAGGCAGTGACCGGGAAGGGGCGGCATTCACGCTTTTTCCAGAACCTTGGTCATTCCCGCCACGAGCCCGATCCCGACGCTCCAGCACGGTACTGACCACTCAGCACGTTGTCACGGCGATTTCCGAACCAGGGGCCAGACTGTGTTTGTGTGCAATTTTTAATTTCTGCTGGTTTTAAAATGTGTCCCAGAGCCTTTTCTCTCACTAAAGAAGGAGCTCTGCAGTGCAGTCGGTGTTTTCCACATAGCCGTGTCCGCTGTCAGCCCTGCTTTACTGTCACGGTGCTTTTTTCCCAACATCTTTTATATTTATGTTATCCAGATCCGCACTGAAACAAATTTTAATGAGCAACATTTCTTGCTATTTGTTAAAATGTGTTTTTTTTTCTGACGAATATTAAATGAGGACTGTTTGGGACAGCAGAAGGAACAATTAGATAGGGGGCATTACTCCTACTGATAGCTGTGTTCTGGACACAGTGCGAGACCGTAACTGAACACATATGTTTACTTATTACTATTATTATTATCATTACTGCTGTTGCAGTTTATTTAGCTAGCTACTTTGCCCGTGGTGACTTACAGGGACTGATAGTCTCAGATACCTCCTGGAGGACTTGGGGAGTACTGGTCATGTTTAAGTTCTTCCATTTAAGCTTTTGTTGTTAAATGTCGATCAGGGAAGAGGTGTGCAGGTGCAGGTAGGGACAACTTTCACTACTCATCTGAAAATTTTTGGAAATAAAATTTTTTTCTCTTTGTATCACAAGTGTTGTGAGAATTGCAGTCTGCAAGGTTGCACACGTGATGCCCTGTGCAAGGTGCACGTGTCCTCTGGGTCACGTCCACAGCGAGGAATCCAGAAAGAGGGGAATGCGAAGGCCACCGTAGGTGATTTGCAGTGCACAGGCAGCACATATTTAAACCTGAAACATTCCTCTTTATGTGTTTGTTTCATTTTCACACACACTATTATTTAAGCTAATTTTATTTTTCTAATTTTATTTCTTTTATTTTTTAGTATTACACTGTGAACTGCTTTAAATGAACTATTATACAAATAGCGATTAAAGGTAGAATGAAGAATGACTGGAGTAGCTGTAGCCAGCAAATAAATTACATAGATATTTTTTTCAAAATAGATGTTGATCTTGCTAGTAATGGTCAAAATTTCTTTTGAGACATTTGTACAGAATCTATGTTTAAAGCAGTGTGCATCCATAAGAAAAGTGAGCATTTTGCCAGACAACACTTTGAAGTGTCAGAGAATCTGTTTTCTGTCACTGCTGGTTCACTGCAGGATTACAGTGGTCCTGAGTGTATCCCGGAAGCTTCCAGAGTGAGGCAGGGTATACTCTGGACAGGATGTCAGTCCATCACAGGACACTCTCTCTCTCTGTCTCACTCTCACACACACACACACACACACACACACACACACAGACACACACACACACACATACAAACACACACAAAACTGTATTGCTGCTTCGCTTAACTACCATAGTACAGTCAGTGTAGATGATTCTGGATGGTGTCCAAGCACTAAATTCTCTGAAGTGTTTTCTGTGCTTTGCTGCTGATGTAACTGTGCCTCTGTGTTTGTTTAATTCATTCTAACAGCACACCAGACTGCAGGCTGCCTCATCATAAGCTGCTGAAGTGCGTTATATAGCAGTGTAGCGTCTGCTGTAACCATGGTATCTGCTTTAGAGTGGCCCCCTGCAGGTTATAAAGCACATATATTAAAATGGATCCTCCCTTAAAGCAAGTCAAAGTCTGAACCTATGTATTAACTTTAATAACTGTTATAGCGGGCGATTGGAGTGAAAGAAGAGTTAACATAGTGTCTGGGTTAATAACTGAGTAATTTACCATGCCCTAGAGTTCTCCTGGGGCTACTGTAGTCAGACACCTTTTGGTCTCTTCTAGTCTTTTCCAGTTCCTTAACGGTTTTGGCGCCAGCTGAATTTCCTTTTTTTGCTCATTTGAGCCATCCTTGACATCCCAGGTCACCCGTGTCCCATCCCTGAGCACCTAATAGACAACAGTGTCTGCCCCGGTCCTTTCTTCCCTGGTCCTGGTGGCCCATGCCGCTGTGTGCAAGTTTGCCTCCATTCCGACTTTACGTGTGAAAAAAGTCAACTTCGCAGCAGGTCAGTTACAGTTCTCTTCATTCTATTAGTACAGTAAATATAAATAAAGTGCCCCGGTACACTGGACCGACATAGACGGTGGTCCTTGAGGTCTGGAGCCTGATGACCATTGTGGGGCCAGAGTCATGCATCACTCGGACGTATGAACCGTCTGGTCAGCTAACGCTCTAATTCAACAGCAGCTTGGGATCTTTTAGCCCTTCTGTATCCTGCTTTTTACTGCATACAAGCTCTTAATGAGGCCCCGTTCGGGCCGCGCTGCACCTCGCCTCGCCATGCCATTTCTCAATGATTCATGAAAAGAAATCCAGCAGAGCAGGCTGTTTGTACTGAGAATAAAACATAAAAGTGATGACTTTGTTCACCTGTCCCCATTTAAAGGGATAAATCCCTTTTAAACATTTACACGTGATTAATAATGTAATTAGTAATTAAGTGTTTTGGGCTTTGAAAAAATTCAGATCTGAAATGATGTTTAAACTTTGAATACTGTTATTTACTATTATTTAATGGCACAAAATGGACCAAATGAACTTAAGGGAACGTATTGCAATTTATTGGACGCTTCGGCACAAAAAACGTTTGTTTTTGTTGTTGATGTGGCTGCCAGACGAGTGTTGTGTAACAGGACAGTCGAGGCGGATTAATGTGAGATTCCTGGATCGGCGTTGAGGAGCGCCGACAAGAGTGTGACATGTGAGTGACAGAGCGCCACCTGGAAGTGGCACAATATTAATTCCGCCTGTCCAAAATTATCAGTGCTGAGCGCAGGTTGTGTGATACAGAGGCGGCCTTTGGTACATATCTTATTATAGAACTTTAGTGATTGTTAGTAAATGGCACAGGCTGTTAGTGTGCCCTGCTGGGCTCTGTTTGTGGAGGGACACAAAATGCCAAGAAATTGTACTAAGAATCCCAAGGAGTTTAGGTTGTAGGACTGAACACTTTAGAAATAATAGGAAAACCTATGTATGTTGAAGAGTCGTTGCTAGGTAACCACAGTGTCAGGGAGGTGTGTGTGTGGGGTCGGATCGGGGTGTTCCTCTGGACAAACGGTCCTGTGGTGGTAGATCACGCACGATGCTGAGAAACTCATAAGGAGAATGTATGTTTCGGGACATTTTTTCAGCTGAATGATCAGTTGTGCGTTGCTTTGCGAAATGACACTTGAGGTGCACCGTCGTTGATGGTTTGCAGCTTCAGCTTGTAAACAAATTCACTTATTCAAGTTTGGGGGAAACTGGGAAAAAAAAGTCAGTAGATTTAACTTTAAATTATATAGATTCCTTCAGTTGTCAGTGAATTTCAGCAAATGTCCTCAATTATTGTTACACTTTTGGCAAACATGGTGTCCAAGAACGTGATAAGTGTGTTTTTTTTTTTATTTCTATTGTTTCTATGGCCTAGTAGTGTACAGGGGTTATGATCTTAATGTTTGGGGCATCCTTGTGTTAAGATTATGAATGATCCCTGGAGGTCCGGTTGGAAAGTCAGTCTTGTGATATATAAAATCGATTCGATAAAATTAATGTATTTGTATGGTGCAGGTAGTCCTCCACTTACAACATGCAACTTACGACTGCCATCCAGTTAACTTTATTTTGTTATTTTCAGGTCCTGGCATCTGGTCGTAATGTGAAAGTATAAGCGATCAAACTGCATATGCCGAAATCGGCCGGTGGCACCACCACAACGCGCTGTATTTCTTATCGGGCGGCCCTCAGACGGCATTTAGGTGTCTATCAGTGATTGCGATTTGTTTAATAAAATGTTTTATTTACAGAACTTTTTGTTGTGATTTAAGTTACTGTTTACTGACAAAGGTTAGCAAGCCAGAAAGAGATTGTCGTGGTGGTGCTGAAAAGAGAAAAGATTTTAGAAATGAAAACTGAAAGTAAAAGTGCAGCAGAGAAATATAATAATGTACTGTATTTATATGATTGTTTTCTGTCAGTATTATTTTAATGTGAATAATGTGTGAAATTAGTGAACACTAAGCCCTATACAACATAGCATTCCAGCATGTTAATGGTTTATAAATCCTTGTGGTTTATATTATACAATATAAAGGGGACATGTGACTTACAACAGTGGACGTACGATGAGTCAGAACAGAATGTCTGTCAAGGACCACCTGTATATGGTTGACATCCTTTTATTTCTTTTTTTTAAGTTTTAAAAAAATGTACGAGAGCAGATTTCCCAAAATGGGACAGCAGTGTAACTTCTCTTCTTTATTCTTCTTCACAAGAAAACTACGCTGAAATAATTCCAAGTTAGTTTGCCTTTGATTCCTCAGTTAGAAAACCATTGTCTGTGTTTCTCATTCTTCAGCTCTCCTGCTTTTACTAATATGTTTGCAGTATCGAGAAGTTGTGGATATCACAGTGCTCTACAGCGCTGCGGCATGGAGTCGTACACCACAATGTGTTTCAGCCGCTTGATAATAACTTGAAAGACAAAACACTCTTAAATGCCAGTGTTTCCGGTGTTTGTCAAAAAAAGAAGTTTTATTTAAATCAAATGTAAATGATGTCTTATTACTGTTTTGTATTTTGGTTTTCATTAGAGCATTTATGATTTCACTACATTGGCTACAGTGCATTTAACTATTAAAACGTGCAAATAAACTTAAACAGACCACTAACACGACTGGAGCCACCTTTCCCCTCCTTTCATTATTGTTGTCCATCATTATTTGTGTTTAATTATTTTCTATGATCCTTTATAATGTTCTGTGCAAACAACCCAACTGGGTGAAGTTCTCTGTAAGAAGTTTCTACTAGCAACAGGGTGATTTTTTTTTTTTTTAATGAAAGTTGTTGATGGTTTTCCAGAATCATGCTGAGATTGCAGCCCTGCATCTCTGTGGTGGCAAAAATATGCAAACCATGTTGGAACCAAAGCACCAAAACAATAAATGTAAGAAAAAACAATGAGCTTCTCTCGCTCATAGTGTATCAGCTGCACAGTGTACTGTTATGGAGATACTGTAAAGTGCTAGATATGTATTCATAAATAGAGTTGATAATAATGACAACTTGAAAGTGCGATCAGCTTTAGGTGTGTGTGTGTGTGTGTGTGTGTGAGTGTGAGAGAGAGACAAACACTGCCCGTCTAGCAGTACAGTCCTCGAGGCTCGATGGAGGCGGGCGCGAGTGCCCTGACAGTCACTCGAGGACGAGGCCTGCCATTGTTCCCTCTTCTCTAATTAGGTGGGATCGGATGGGCAGGGGCGGCGGGGGGGGTCACTTGCACCCCAGCCGTCACACATCGAGCACCTCATCAATATGGAAAACGCACGCTGGGCCGTAATTCGAAGAAGCGCTGACGCGGGTCTCGGCTCGGCCATTGAACACAGGGGCTTCTGTACAATAAAGTGGCTTTTAATGTAAATGTTACTTAATCCAGCAGGAAAAATGGGGTTTTGTGAATGATGAATATCTACAGTCAGAATAATAAGGGAAGTCATTTTAACAGCCCACATGACGTCTTAGCGGGAAGGCGGCAGAAGAGCTGAGCCCTTATCTAATGGTGCCTTTCTGGCTAATATGTCAGTTGCTTCCTAATGTTTAGGGGAGGCGATGACAGTCCTGTTAATAAGGTCCCTCCACTGACGCCTTTCCCACCTGCCCAGGTGTGACTTGAGCACAGGTGAGACAACGGACCTCAACAGCCCTCCAACCAATGCAGGCTGTGCACATGGCAGGTGGTAAAATTTAACTAGTAACTATATGCTTTTTTTAGGTTTTAAAAGTCTCGTGCATAAAATGAATACTGTATCTGTAGTTGCTATACATTGTCCTTGCTTATATATAGGTTTATATACAGTTTATTTTTTCTTTTTTTAAATTACGTTATTGTCGCTTGGTGACCACTATTAGATGCCGAATCCAAGCAGTCAAGTGTACTGAAGGTCACAATATGTTGCCTGATGTGAAGTGTGGAGATGTTCTCAAGTTGTTTTGGTGCTTCTAACCTAAAAAAAGGAGGAAATGTAGAAGAACATTAGGAAATTGAAAAAATGCACACGTCATCAACCTGAAACCTTTGTCTAATTTATATCCTTACTGTTCAATAGTGATTTGCCCATTTCTACAGTAGCGTGTTCTTACTGTAAGAATTTAGGGTAGGTACCCCCCCCCCCACAAACACTCCTTACATGATTTATTGGTGCAAAACGAAAGTCGGGTTTATGTAAATTATCAATCAGACACGTTATTTTTACTTAGAATATCTCCATAAACTGTGCGAAGAGCCTTTTATACTTTGAGAATATATTGAGAATAACCGGGCAGTTAATAATTCTCAGCGGCACCAGCGGCTCTGTACCTCTCTTGGGCCCGCAGCCCAGGCCGCTGGAGGCCCCGATCCGGTCGATTCTGACTCCGAAGCAGCCGGACAGCGACTTGCTGCGCGCCGACACCAGCAGGTCCTGCAGCCGGTTCTTCTGGGCGCGGTAGCTGTCCTGGGGGTCCCTGCCCTGGGGGTCCCTTCCCGCGGTTTCCTTGTCCCAGTCCGGGCTGCCCAGGCTCTCGTTCGCCTCCTGCCGGCCGTCCTCGTAGTCCGGCAGGCTGTCGGACGGCTCGTCGGCCGCCAGCGTCTCCTCGAACTGCTGCAGCAGACTCTGCGCAAAGGCGCGTCCCCGTCAGCGCGCATTCACGCCCGGAGCCCCCATTCCCGTGTTTTTCACTTCCGGTTCCCGCGCTTCGGAATCATTGTCCCACTTTTACCCAAAGGCCCCCGACCCGCCGTGGACGTGAACTTTTTCGTTCAGTGACGGTTGTAAAGATACAGCGCAGCTCAGCAAATAGAAACGTGACATGGAAGGATCTGGACTGAACTGGAGTGACATGGAAGGATCTGGGCGCCTCCTCCCTCCGACCGTCCGGTCCATTTCACCCCGGCTGCTCGTGCTGTCAGGCGGCCGCTCGTCCCGCATCACGTTTGTCCTCAACTACATTCCCCGCAACCACATTTTCACGCCTCAAATGAGTGTCTGACAGCAACACGTCACATTTTACTCTCTCTCTCTCTCTATATATATATATATATATAAATATAAATAAAAGCCTTTTAATGGCTCTTTATTACTGCAGTGCTCATCTATTGCGGTATTAACTGGGAAGTATTCGTTTCTTTTTAAGGACTATAAAAGTGCATTCCGTGGACATCTTCACCTTCCCTTTTTGTTTGTCTTACAAAAAAAGCTACTGTTGCTATTATTATTATTATTATTATCATTATTATTGGCGATCCCTTTTAAAGGGCACCTTACAGCGTTGCGCAAAAACAACAAATAGTTCCCGCTAATGTGGACCGAAATGTGCGCCAAACAGCAAAGAGACTTAAAGCCGGACTTTTCTTCCATAAGAAATAAAGCAAAACACAAATATTGCGCACAGATGTGGCTTTTAAATGACCGAAGAGCAGGTCGAGATGTTCAGGTTTTCAACCTTTTGCTCAAGACACTTTAAACTGGGCTCCAGCGGAGGGTTAAAGGTAAAATGAAGTGTGTAAAAATCCGGGCCAAACGGCCTAAAATGTAGACTTTGGGAGGAGAACAAAGTGATGTTCTGCTCGGGTGGTGAAATTCCATACCAGTTCTTTTGTGTTTATCTTCACCAATCTTATATCCATTTCTACATTTTCCTTAAAGCATGAAATGAAATGACTGTCATGAAATAACACTGAAATTATATAAAAATGTTTTTGTTGTCTTTTGTTTTTCTTCTTTGCAAATTTAAATTTCAAAACGCACTGCTGTACCTCCAGCAGTAAATCGGTCGAGTTAAAGCATCTAATATGGAGACGTGGTCACTCTAAGCGGGATGTATTTGCCTAACTGCATCTACCAGATGTTCTACAGAGACAACAACCTGCGTAATAATATAAATGTCATGTAGCCAAGATTTGGTGAGAAAATGAGATGTCAGCTCCAGTCAGAGCATCTTCTCCAGCCTGTAGATGATGAAAACCGAGTCAAAGGGCTCCTACCTTGAGCTTGGCCAGGTCGTTCGCCGAGTAGGACCTGCTCAGAACGTGCGCCATCACCGGCATCTGTTGACAAAGCAGGACCAGGAGTCCGGAGAAGATGACTATCCGCATTGTGTCTGGGGGGGGTTACTTCCTGGGGTGCACCTCACCTCAGTCTTGCCATCTCTGGTCTTTTATAGGCCTCGCGGGGGACAGTCAGATGTCATCTCGCTGGAGCGCATTCCGACACCTCTGTCTGATAAGGCTTCGTCAAAGATTTCCTTTTAAAGTGGCTGTTGGGATGCTGGGCCACGCTGAGGGTCCACTTGAACCCGGGAGAGGTCTGGAGCGCTGAGCTCAGACGTGCGGCGCGGGAGCGTGTGCATACCTGTCACGGACCTCGTGCTCCATTCCGGCAACCCCAGTCGACAGCAACCTCAGCCTGCTCGCTAAACCAGGTCATTTTGGTCTTTGTTCCACCTGCCTTGTCTGAAGACATCAGAGGAGGGTTTGGGACGAACAGTAATACCCCGTTCTAGGATCGCATCCCGAACGGTAACCGGACCGGCAGCAGACGGTCATTATAATGTTGTTTGTTATTATTCAGGTGAAACACAAACACAGCGGAACAGTAGCAAAGTTTTGTTGAAAACCTTTTCATCGGCATCACATCATTAGTTGCTTTTTATTTGTCTTTGCAAGTATATTCTAGACGCCCATCACAATATGTGGGGAGGTACTTGAGAAGAGTAAAAATGCAGTAAAATAGGGTAAGAAGGCCGTTTTCCTCCTCTTCCTCCTCAGCTGGTTGTCATAGTCAGTGTGTTTTTTTATTACCTGAACTGCACTAAGTTTGTGTGCATGGTGAGCTCCTCCTGCCAACTTGCTCCACTCCCTGGTGGTATCCTCAGCATCCAGCAAAACACACACACACACACACACACACACACACAAAAGATGCTCAATTATCAGAAAACACTGAGATTTAAAAAATGTACGTGAAAACGGGTGAAAGAAAGGTGGAGAAATGTGCTCCTGGTCGCGCACAAGAGGAACACGCGTGTGAGGCTGCACCTGCAAGTTGTGTGCAGCAGCAGTAGAGAATGGATGTGTCCCGTGCAGCGTGGTGTGGGGGCTGTGGAACCGCAGGTGGGAGTTGCACACAAAAAAAGCACAGAGAATGAACTTGTTTGGTACGAGTGGGGCAGAGATGTGAGAGGAATGAGGATTATGGCACTTTTAATAACAGACAGGAGACACGCGAGGCCTGAATACACGTGTGCTACAACTTTATAGCATAAGCAAGCTAAATGTGGCTGTGTTAAGCATATATAAGAATATACAGTGATACTAAATAAAACATTTACTTTGAGTGTTTTGCTCAAACTTATAATAATATTACTAATCACACGTGTGAGTATTTCTGCCCTCATGGAGATTCCTGTTTACATAAAAACTGAAGGATTCATGAATGAACTGGGGCAGTAAGTGCTCAGTGGTTGTAACTCTCTTCTTGTAATCTGAAGGCTGCTGGTTCAAATCCCTCTGGATCCCACTGAACCCTTGATAAAGCTTCTTACCTGAAACTGACAAAGTAAAAATACCCTGCTGTACAAATGGGGAAATAACTGTACAGTTTTTTTAACAGAAAACAAGGAGGATTCCGGTGCCGGTTTTATAAATGCAAAGGTTCCGTAAGGTTCTGCAATGTGAGTTCATCACTTTTTGTCATACTTTACGGGAATGAAACAGAAAAATGAAAGCGCGCCCACAGCAGAAGCGCGGAGGCGTTGCGGGAGAAGAAAAACGCATCAAAGTGCGTGTCTCCGTATTCTTGCTGTTTCCTGACTGTCCGAATGAGATGAAGCGGCTTCACGGTTTTGAGAACCTGCACTTAGTTTGGAACGTCATTTATTCCTAACAGTTATATTGAAAATAACTTCTATAGTTAGAATGAGTTGAAATTTAAAAAAAAAAAAAAAAACTTTCGCTGTCCGAGGTGCTGAAGGTGTCTAGATCTCATGGCGCGTGGAAACCGTGGTATTTTACCCGCAACATCTCAAGCATATAAGGTATTAACCACAATAATAGCAATCCTAATAATAATAAACAGTGATTTTGAAAATAAAAAGAAGATAAAATGTACAAAAACTCCATTACACGCTATATAGTAATAGTGACGTTATAAATAGTAGTAGTAACAGTTAATATTTAATAATACTTGCGTAATAATACTTGACCATTTTTCACCACAGCTGAAATGAGGTTTAGTGTTTTTGTGATTCATCCTCAGGAGGGACGATTTGGGCTCCAGATCATGCGATGCGTCCGTTTCTGCGGAATGTGCGCGGGTGAGAGCTGCGCTGGGAGATATCGGCAACAGGAGGGTGTGGGTTCTGTGTCGACCTTCCTTACACTCAAGCTTGTTCAGTGTGTTTCACGTGTGTTTAGGAGACTCGTTTGCATGTTTCTTTCAAAGGTAATATAAAGAAAGGATTTGAAGATTATGGACGTTGTCAGGACAAGTTCTTACAATGAGCTGATAGAGTGAAAAAAATCTCAGCTGTATGTGTCAAATGTGGCACAAATATATAAACTGACTTAAGTTTTTTGGCTAATTCTGGATCACACGTTTCCTCGTCATGAACTTCAGCAGCACAGATTTTCCGGAAGACAAGGCTCATGGCCATCACTCCCCGAGGAAACCGCCGCTGAACCTTTAGCTCATTTTATTAATTTATTTCGTTGCACCTCATAAGACTCCAGTTCAGAAATTCACAGCAAGCCATTTATCATCATATATAAATATTTACTGAGTTGTTTAATAACAATAAAATAACATCTTTCAATAAATACATATGCAGCCTATAAACACAGTTCAATAAATATGTTTAAAAATAAATATATGTAGAAATAAATATTAAGCTTGAAGCTCGACGTGCTGTGACGCAGTCCGATGTGTCAGTCATGTATAACTTCATCTCACCTTTGGCCCTGAAACACGGGGAAAATTACATTAAATGCCACTCTGAACATTCATCATTCATCATTTACACTTTGCACTAAATGTAATCCTGAATTTATAACTTTTAGTTACAGTTTTAGCATTGCACCTGCTTCCAAGTAACACGACAATATCAAAGTGGACCACATGTCGACACTGTATTTAAGCTGTTAGACTTGCAGAACTTCTGCCTTTTGGAAATTTAGCTTATAATTAATCAGAATTGCTGCCCTTAAATCATTTCAATAAAAATACTAACTTACTATTTCGGCTGACGGTGTTGCAGCCCAGAGACGTCATGGAGCCAATCCTGTCCAGCTTCCTCCCAAAACAGCCCGAAAACTTTGTAGATGTCGACCCGCTACGAACAGCCTTCAGGTCTGCAGCTGACAGAAACCGGTCCACTCGGTCCTGGTTCTGTCTTGCTTGTGGCTGGTCATCGATGTCCTCCGAGTTGACATCCGTGGCCGGTTCAGCCAGGAATGGCCCTGTCTCCTTAGGGTCTGGAAGGGAGGCCTCAAGTCGTAGAAGAAGAGCCTGCGTGCGAGCCACAGAAAGACTGCTTAAACACTGAGATCTTTCATATGTAGCTGGGTGACAGAAATGTCCTCCGGTGGACACGTTCTGCATGTCATTGTAAGATCAGGCCGCTGCCACAACGGTCACTTGGCATCAGGGTTTGTTTTTAAGGACAAGCTTTTTGATTTTGTTTGCCCGACTACAGCAGCGGTAAACCGGTATAACCTTCGTGCCTTTGCTTACCTTTAAGACGTCCAAATCATCACGGGTCACTGAATCGCTGAAGACAGGATAGGCGCTGAAGACCTGTGCGTTGAGAAGAAGAAGAAGACCACAAAGAGCACCGCTGAAGAGCATGTTTTTATCTGGCTGTCTTTCCTGGAATGCTGGAAACTGAAGTCCTTTTCCCTGCCAGTCAGGAGTCGCTCCCGAGTTTCTGCTGGTTGGTTGTTGGCTTTGGCCTAGAGCAGGAGAAGAGTCCTTTTATACTGTGGCCAGGGGCGTGAGCAGCTATGTGAGGAATTGTAATTGCATTCTGTCACCTGATTATGATAAAGGAGGCTGTCGGAAGTTCTGCCTTTTAAAGCGTTGCGCTGGCAGACGTGGGCCGTGTTTGCGACGTGGTGTCTTGGGTCCTTCGCGGTCCATTTGGGTTCCGTCATCGAGCGCCTATGGAATGCGGCGGGGCTACGGTGCGCTCGAGTGATCAATACCGTCGCGTTGTTCCTGGTTGCGGCGCAGCACTCTATTTGGACATGGCGCCTCGTGGTTGCTGGGAAAGACGGCCTCACACAGGCCTTACAAAACATCGGCTAATTTTCCATTCCAACCTGCTTGCAAAACTCAACACGGGGGGTGTTTGCCTAACTGGTCAGCATGTGGTCAAGGGGAAACCATCAAAAATGATCCAGATTTAGATGACAGCTTTGATTGTGATAATAAAAACCGTCCTTAAATTCAAGCAATGATCCAATATAGTAATATTTTAGCATATATTCAACAAACTGGCCCGAGGGCCTATGATGTTAATAATCCGCAATTGCATTTCAGGGTGTAAAATAATTTGAAAGGCTACAAATAAAATAAAATATAATAAATAAATATAATAAAATATTGCTCCAAATAAAAATTAAGCACCCCCCCTTCAAAAAAGAAGCCCACAAAGAATTACATGGGGAATTGAAACTTTGCTCCCCCCTCCCGTTGCTCTGTGGTGTTCTGTGAGTTTATGCTGTTTGTTAAATAGAATTTGTCCCTTCTTGTACAAGTGTGTAAGTGTGCAGTGACAATGAAATGAACCTTGGAGCCTTGGAACTATTTGAAAATATGTCAACAAAGTTCAAACTATATATATATATATATATATGTGTGTGTATGTGTGTGTGTATGTATACATACCATATATGTGTGTATATATCCAGTTTTAATAGTTTTTATCAGATTTTTCCACTGAAATTTGTATTCCCTCATCGTGTCGATTAAACATCTGAATGTCTTGTATTTTTATCACCACTTTTATAGATTAATGAGATTTTCATATTTATTTTGGCTCGTGTCAACTTTTTAGCATCTCATGCAACAGTACAGTGAGCTTAACTTCGGGTTTTGAAATCAGCGTGCGAAAGTTATAGCGGTTAAGCGAGTGTTTATCGAAAGTGCAATAGAAACAATGTGAGCGTACAGACAGTATGGAGGCCCGGCGAACATGCAGGTGCGTACAGGATGATACTCCGCACGCAGAGGAAAATAGACGACATTAGTCGGCCACAGAGCAGCTCCTTGTAAACAAACTGAAATAAATACACAGCAGTTGCATTTCTCTGCGTTTGAAGGCGGGTTGATTTTTAAAGGTAATGAAACCAGTTCCAGTTCAGGTGGGTCATGAGGAAGGACAGCTGAGTGAGGAAATACGGCTTATTGGAGCCCATATCTGAAACGGGATCTCCAGACCTGAGCAACACAGACCAGCAAGATGTTATTACACGATTGGCTATTCTGAGAGGGGTTTGAGGGGGGGTGGGAGGGCTGTTTGTAAATATTCTCTTCTTGGTCCCTGGTTGGAGGCGACCGGACAATTAGCAACACTTTTCACTTGTGTTGTTTTTTTTTTTCCACCAACTGACATGCCAGGTCCACTGGCTTCACACTCTCCATTTCCAGCAAAAAAACCAGCTGTGGAATGAAAATGCTGGATTTGTGTATTTTATTAAATGTTCCTGCAGTTTATTAAAGTACCAGTCAATACTGACTACAGATCAGTTCTACCTGTGCTTCATCTAGAAGTTACTCTGAATATTTGACTGACAGTCTAGATTGTGTAACAGAGATTTAGCATGTAGGCAGCAGGGGGCGTAATGGTTAAAGCTGCCACCTTCCAGTCAGTGGATGCGAGTTTGAATTCCACGTCCTGCTGTTGTCCCCTTGAGTAAATTGCTCACTGTTAACTGTGCCGTATACATGCACACAGTCAAACGCTGTGGGCAATTTAGAGGGACCAGTTCACTGGGAAAACATGTCATTGGACTGTTGAAAGAGACCACACTCCATGTAGACTAAATGGGGTCTGAACCCACATCCATTCTCAGGTGCAGGTGCTATAAGGGACAACCATCTCTCCACTCTGATCTACAGCAAATATCGCATTCTTCACTGGAGTCCAGTTATTTTCCAGGTCCAAGCTTATTATAAAAGCAAAATCCAATTTTTTTTAAATTATCACTTTATTATCATAAATGAACGCATTCAGTAGCTGAACCAGGATCAGACCCTCTGCTGTGCTGTGCCGTCGCAGAACCAGAACGTCTCACCGTACCGCAACCACCAGACCTTAAGGCATCTGCTCCTCATCATCCTCCGTAATGCCACACCATCTCCCCAAGTGCAAGGAAAAGACGTCGTGAAGATAATGCAGGAACACTGAAGTGCAGTGATTTTGCTGTGACGGTTACAAAACTCACATCCCGGCTTTCCATTTTCATACCTTCACACCATCCGCTTCTTCACCACCGCCCTGGACTTGCTGTGACCACAGCCTGTACTGGGGTGAGTGAGAGGTGTCCAGAGCCTACAGCCTCCTCCACCACAGTGTGAAAATCCCATTCAGCCCCAGAGAGTCCTGTGAAATTTGAGTGTAATAAGATTTTGAGTGGAAACCCTCTCTGTAGAGATCTAGTGGCTGGACCAGAGGAGACCGCAGCTGCACACCATGACGTCGTGAATCAGCCGACTCAACGTTTCCCCACTTCTTCATAAGAACCATGTTCCATCTCCTGACCCGCTTGCCCTTACATTGCTCGCACACTGTGGGGTGGGGGGTCAAATCCCTTTGGTGGAGTTCATTCTCTTGTCACCCCTAAACAGCAACTGCATATTTACTTCATACGGTTATGCTTCTGATTCCATGAATTTGGTTCATAAATTTTTGCATCTGGATTCCTAAATATCAGTGAGCTGCGGCAGGTGAAGCAGAAAGGAGGATTTCCAGGTTATTGTTGATGGGGGGGGCTGCTTTAAGGACCATGCTGGAGGGGGGGGGGGCACTTTCCACACATGGCTTCTGCATGTTTACATTTCTCGCTGAATAAATAACCAAAGTAAAATCTGCTATGTGGTCTTTGTCACATGAAGTCACACTTATCTGCCGGTAAGAGAAGTTAAGGGGGAGTTGTGTTCTAACGTGAAAAATTACGCAAATGAAACGGGGTCTTCAAATCGCTGTACATGTAACAGTTCAGTCGTACAAATATCGATTCATAACGTAGCTAAGAGTAATAACTTGTTTAATCTGTTCAGGTCACAGGTAATACGGGACAGAAAAGTGTGTTCGGACTAAAACAGGTGTGATGCTTATTTCACAAGACAGAAGGTGAAACCCATAGGAAAAACTCGCCACCACGCTCTTATTAAGCAAAATATTTAATTGCATGTCTGAGTGTTTTTATACAATCGAATAAATAGATAAAACAGGAATAAATAGAGATATTAATCCAACGTTCATTTGAAATTAATTGTATATACACAACATCCAACGGTTAAATAAACATCCGAAAACCAAAGGTAGACTTTAATAAATAAGAATAATAAAAATTGTTTCTTTTTGGGTTGACCGTCTATCTTATGCTATTTCTGAAGGCTCAGGTAGGGGAAGTAATGATGCTTTTTCACAGTTCCATTGCACCTGAAACAGAAGAAGAGAAGAAATAAATAAACAGGTATCAGGCAGGTGTTCGGTGTCCCCAAGATGTTTAGCACCGATGGCGGATTTTATTTTCTGTTCCCACAGTGTGGTCCCTTGAGTTTTCCATTTATAACCCCCACGATGGTTGAAATAATACAGTACTGCACCTAAAAAATGCAAAATCACACGTCTACAAAACACACACGACATTTTTCAGCTTCCGACCAGATTACACTTACAGACAGTCAACCCAAAAGCCCCACCAGGCGCCCTTCCCAATACAAACAAGAACCTACATCATTTATTCATTTATTTTAATCTGCTTTAGCCCCCCAAAATCCCACTTTTACAGGTTTTAATTCCCTGCAAACAATATTTTCTCTCCAGCCCTGCGACCCCCTTTCTGCCCCCGTGCCAGAACTCCACTGGTTCACACAGAATGATATTCTAATACATCTTAATTTATCTTATTTACAAGCTCCTGCTTTTAAATCTCAGCAAAGACTTTTACAGTTACACAAGCAACAAACATATTGTCCATATTATTAGTCTGTGTTTGTGTAGAGAGATGATGATAAACCTGCATTGTTGCATTATTATTATTATTATTATTATTATTATTATTCTAACTTCTCTGCCCAAGGCAAATTTCAGTGTCAAGCAAATAATGTTACATCTGTACTGTGGGGTCTTTTTACTGCATCAATAAGGAGTGGGGATTTGAACCCAGGACCTTCACACGGTACATTACGGGACCTTCTGCCACCATTAGCAACAGCAGCATCATTACTGCATGAAGATACACTGACAGTGATGGTGAAGATGACCCACCTGAGCTCTAGCAGCCCAGCCCGCTGAAGGAGCCGATGCGGTCCAGTCTCACCCCGAAGCAGCTCCGCAGACCGCCCTTCTTGAACCTGCTCCAGGAGCGCTTCGAGCCGGACAGGAGGTCCCCGAGGAGTCGCGCCAGGAGCCCGCCGTCCTTCTCCGCCAGAGCCGAGTTCCGGGAGCCGGACTCCCAGGGGGCGGCGGCGCGGGCGCTGAAGTCCACGTCCTCCGGGTTGAGCTCCTTCACCTCGACGAGCTTCTCCTCTGAGCTCAGGTAGGGCGCGTGGCTCTCCTCCTCCAGCAGCTGCTTCAGACTCTGAGGAGGACACGCGTGATGGGTCCAACATGAGTTACATCAACATCACCCGGGCTAACATTTCCATTCCGTGCCCTGGCGTGGGCTTCAGCATTACAACCAAAAGGCTGTGTGTTCGAATCCCTCCCCCGATGCTCTAAAACCGACACAGTGAGAAAACTGCAAAAAACGGGCAAGTCACTGTAAAGCAGCTTATGCAACGCCGGGAGTCGGCATTAAAAGTCAAATAAAGGTTAATAACAACAAAGACCCCCCAGGAAGAGGCTGGGACGCTCTTACCTGCAGGCTGGACACAGGTTTGCCTTCCACCAGGTTTAAAACCAGCAGCGCAGAGACGAGGTACGTGGTGATGTTGGGCGACATGGCGACGGAGCTCCTGCTTTATCTCCTATTGTTATATAAATATGGTGTCTGTGTGTCGGTAGGCAGGTGAGCCGCTGTCGGAGACACACCGACAGTGATGCGCTGCTACAGTAGCAGGTGGGCTTTTATATCTGCGCCCCCGTTTCGTCACACACGTCCAGCTCGGAGCGCCGGAGCGCGTCGCCACCGCGACCGAGTCGCTCAGTTAGTCAGGGGACTCGAACCCAACACCGTCACTCTCTCTAGCCATTGGGTGTTAGAGACCCTCATAAACTAATAGCGGATCCAAAAAAACTAAAAAACTGCTTCGAGTTCCGTGTCGATCGAGTGAAGAAACACGGTATTTTATCCCACCCCAGGCTTTTAACGCCGCAGACGCGTCACTTCATGCTGATATTTAAATAATGTCAGTAAAAAATGACATTTCCACAAAATGTCCATTTAATAACTCTAACTGACGCGACTTTACTGTCGCAGCGTTTTAAGCGCTCAAAGTAAAGAGTTTTTCAAAGAATTTACCTCATGAAACCGGGTAAAAACAAACAGAGGTGGATCCAGAAACACAGAGGTACAGATACTGGAACCAACAACCATCTTGAAGCACACCTTCTGACTGGAGCTCCAAAGGACTTCACATTCGGACTGAAAGCGCCTGATATGGTCTAAAAAAAATAAAAGCGGATAAGGTGACTTTGACTTGGATAAAGTATAAATAGGAAAAGTGAAAACCAGCCGCTGAGGAAATGCAAGGCATTTCAGGTTGTTTGTAATGCAGAGCAGTTTTCTGTCACTTCAGACCTGCAGTAGATCTGAGAACAAACCCTTTCCCGGTTCGGAAAACATAAAAATCACATTGCCGTGTTCATACAAATTGCAAATAAAGGCGATTTATTAAATAAAGGCGAAGACAGACAGCTGAAGCTCCAGGTCTCGCACCCCCTGCCGCCATCTAATCCATAAAAGCTCTGGGAGAAATAATGGCATCTCCTCTCGCAGCTTCAAGGTCACATGTGAAGATCAGCCTTGTAAACACTGAGACCTGAGCTGGTTGGGCTTCGCTGTTTTTATCGGCCCTCTGGCTCACCTGAAATCCTGAGCAAAGGTTGGGCTGAACCTGCGTCGTTCCGTTGGTTTGGCCAAACTCTGACTGGGGTTTTGATCACAGAACACGGGTCCAGATGCCTCATCTTCCCTCAGCTGAGCACTGCACGCTCTTCATCAGAACAAAACCATCGGACACAAAACTACCCTCCATAAAGAAAGCCGGTCATGGCTGTTTTACCCATAAAGTATGCGTGGAATCCAGAATCATTCTCACTTCTTTGTGAATCTCAAACATTCAAACAAATCTCTGCTTCATGTAACTGAAGGATTAAACAAATGATTAAGCAGCAGTCGTTCAAGGACCATTAATGATTAAATAAGGAGGATAAACTGAACTGTGTGTTTTAAAGGGCGAGAAATTATTTTAATCACGTGTTCCATAAAATAGTAAAACTATATATACAGTACTGTGCAAAAGTCTTAGGCATGCAAATTCAATGTGTGTTGAGAAGTACAGGTA